>JACEVL010000907.1:0-550000 GCA_020284085.1 Aporrectodea caliginosa | reverse complement strand
AAAGGCATGTGTGTTTAATTTGCTTGCGAGGAGAATATCTGCACATAAGCCAACATAGATACGTATGGACACATACTCATATATGTATAGATGAAACATCAATGTAAAACACAATTTTGTGGATGAATCCAGTTTGATATTTTGACACTTCATCGGACTTGGCATTAATATGCTGAAAGGATATAGGACAAATGAGGACAGAGGCATGGGCGCTCGCACATAGGGGCAAGAGGGGGCACTTGCCCCACTGAAACAAATTGACACCAATTTTTTTTAACTACTACTTGTCGGCGTTTAACAAATTTCTTCGCACTAAAGCACTAATGATACTAATGATACACGGAGTGACACTGAGAAATTTAACTTTAAGTTAGAATTTAAAAATTTCTAATAACATGTATATGTACAGCGTACCCAATTTACCAATGTCGTTTTCTAAAATTATGATATTTTGTTTATGACGTTTTGCTGAGAGCTGACTCCTCCCATCAAACCTCATCGGAATATAGGTCTGCGCTTCCCCCTATTTAACCGTGACCATTGTGTTTTCCCCTCCTGCAAAAATATCTGCGGGCGCCCATGGACAGAGGTAGCGTGGTGGGTGACTTGTTGATGTCTGAACTGTCTATTGGCTATTAGTGGCCATTGTGACTCCTACTTAATTGGAACGGGCGCAGAGTTCTAACTGTGCAGATCTCCAGGAATGGATGGGAGCAAACAGAACAATTACATATTACACAATGCATCAAGCCGCCCTCATAACTTCATAAGCATCGTTATCCTGAAAATGTACCTCACAACCTCACAAGCAATATATATAGTCTGTAACATCAGATTTCAAATAATTAATAGCTCTGTATGCCAACGGATCAATATCTTTTAACTGGTCATTCGATTCTTTCCAGATGTAGTCTGTATCCACATGTGATTTTTGTAATTGCAATTGAACGGAAAAACTGCATTTGATCGGTGATAGTCGGTTCAATCCCTTAACTCATCACCCGGTAAAACCCGCATGCAGGTCGTCGCTCCACTAGCCTGCATGGTCTGTCTGACACATGACAGTAGCCATGCAGGCTAGTGTGCTCCATGTACAGGATATACTAGTTCAATCGCAATATTAAAATTAAAGAACTAACAGTTATAGACTGTCAAGACTCACAAGGACAGATATATATTTATAGATTCCTATTCATCTAGTCCCCAAATGAGTTTGCACCACAGAATGAGCACATCGACTGAAACTGTGCATGGGAAGATCAGATATCGAGGAAGAGGAATAAATACTCGTTCTCAAAATGCCAAGACTGAGAAAATGGGAGTCGCTAATGCTTCACAGCCAGGGCTATCTCTTGGAATTAACTAAAGGACTGCTCTTCTTTATTCTCGAGTGACATTTTGGTAAATGCACGAGTCATTTGCGATTCTCTTTGTGGAAGTTTGAACCAAAAAATATAATCAAATCGTTTTTGAAACACTTTGTAAGCATCCAGTGTATTTCCGATGAGGCGACGAAACCCCAAAAAATTTCGATTCAGAGTGTACTATTTAATAAAAGAGCTCTCACAGTGCAGTTACGGTAACAAATGTTTCATATATTACCTACGGACGCTGGAAACAAGACGAACAGGCAGTACCTAAATAAGTCATGCAATTCGCTGGTCTTCAGAAATGTAGAAAACCGATCAGTATAGCTTCGGAATAATCGACCTCATTTAACGCTACCGCTGGTGCTCGTGTAGGACTAGGGCGAATCAAAAAATTTCTAGCGTTCACAGATCTTGGTGCTCATCGTAACTACTAACCGATATAATTAAAATGACACTAAATCGCCAAGAACATGATGTGTCTAAAATATTCAGAACAGGCATGGCTTCAAGTTATTAGCCACTCACCTTTGTTTGGAGTAAATTACACAAACATGGATCAATGTGTGAAAATGCAGACGAACCACTAGTCATTCCTTTGTAGGATCGAGCAAGCAGCTGGCCAGAGGAAGCTGAACCGAAGTTTATCCTGATAGGATTATGCATGACTGCAGTTCAACAGTCAGCAGGGTTATAACTAGGAGCTAAACATCGAAAACTAGATTACAACACAATTATATCATCATCATCATCATCATCATCATCATCATCATCATCATCATCATCATCATCATCATCATCATCATCATCATCATCATCATCATCATCATCATCATCATCATCATCACCACCACCACCACCACCATTAGCATCAAACAACACTAATTTCGCTCATTGCAGCTCTATTTTAATATTGTTACCGCTTCGCAAAGGACCCTGAACGACTGTGGGCTACCTTCAAGGGCATACTTGGTCGCCAGAGTTCTGGTACGCGCTCTGTTGCCCCTGCAACAGAGCGTCCTACGTGGAAGATTTTTCAAATCACTGCTCCGTTTGGGCACAACGATCGTTTTTAGACAATTTTGGACGAGTAGGCAATTTCTGTTTACGTGCGACTATAATATAATATGGAAACTACAACTTTAGCTTATAATTATTTATGCTTCGATATTCATTAATTGATGGTTTAAAAAGGCCGTAGGGGATTAAGCCCTAGTCTGGGGATTATGTCCGGGGGGCCCGGTGGCGCGTTGGATAACATCTGGCGTAGAGAGCGAGAGGTACCGAGTTCGAGCCCCGTAGGGCGGACGTGCTTTGTAGGCTGCTATTAGCGCCGTTGTATTACAGGCTGTCTGTTCTGTTAGTAGTTAAGATTTCAATTGCATAACATGTAAATGTACAGCGCAGTGCGTTTGTCAGGCGCTTAATAGAGAAAAGATTATTATTATTATTATTATTATTATTATTATGTCCGGAGGGATTATGTCCGATGAATTATGTCCTGGGGATTATGTCCGGGGATTATGTCCTGGGGATTATGTCAGTCTACCGCCAATCTATGTGCTGGGGTTCAAATACCCGCTAGGCAGAAATTTGCTTGGAGGTTTCTGCTTCACTTGCGCCTCCTAATCGCAATCTCAAAATTGCAAATACCCAAAGCGCTAGAATAAAGTAATCGCAGGGCACCAGCTTATTCACGAGCGCTGCGTCATATTGTCATTGTGATTGAAAATTTATAAAGCGCCACTCAGCGATTCAGAGGAGTTGTCCAGAGATCGATGTCCAATGGAGATCTGAGTCCGGTTGCCAGAGAGACCAAAGGAGGGGAAAGAGCAGCTGCTAAGTCGGGTTTCGTTGAGGACTAAAAGGATTGAAAGGCGGAGGATCGGGTGGATTGCGATAGGAATTGAGAAGTGAGACTTCAGTTTTGAGTGGAAAGTAGGCTCCTGACCAACTCAAATTTTAATTTCGTACACTTTTACTGGGCGGGTCAGTTGCGAAAGACTGGAGTGATCACCTGTCCTCATATGCTGAGGTTATGACAAATAAGCTAGCTATCTCTTCATACTCATAGTCATAACTGCACCGATGAGGTGAAGTTAAGGTTCTTCTTTTGTAATTGTAATGTTTGAACTAGAAATGATAAAATTCCGTTCAAAAGCTATGCGCGGGGCAACAATGTGAAAATGGGCCAGCGTATTGTAAAGAAGTTATTTCTAAAATAAACCAACGTACAAAATCAGGTTACCGAGAACGATAAAAACTCTATGTGAACTATGGTAATGATTATAAGTCCAATCAGCGTTTTTTCTTCACAGTGTTTTATTCTTGATTTAACATTCAATCAAATACTGCATAACTGTCGCTTAAACATTTTTGAGTTTGAACAAATTAATACTTTAAACAACATAATTATGTCCAGTCAAATGCTACAACTACAGAATGTATCCTGAATAGCCGTTACCCGAGTAATCTTTCGAGCATTAACCAATAAAAGTTCCGCATAAATCCAATGCAATTAGAAATGTTATAAGCGTATTGCTACACAGTGATAGTCGGGATGCTAACAATGGAAAGCAAATATGACTGCTTAGTTCTTGAGAACGACAAAATTTACTTCATATAAGGTTGTACATGTTGTTAAAGAGACGTGTTCCGGAGTAAATAATTATAAGAGTTTGCATCCAACGTCAGACTTCTCTCTGAACCGTATGCAATTAGGAAGCCACGTTTTCAGATCCAGATCCTTGTATTGAATCACTTTTTCGGGCCCAAATTCGATTGTCAAGAAAGATAAAGTTAGCCCTAATTTTTAACAATTATAATGGTCACAAGTCCTTTCGGGTCTCACCATTCACATTGCTTTATTTTTAATTTAACCTTCAAACCAGTACATCATTGCTGTCGTTTGAACATATTTTAACCAGAGCAAATTAATGCTTTAATCAACATGAATGAAGTCATGTGGTACAATTACAGAAACTTGAGTGGCTATTATCCGAGTATTCCTTACTAATAAAAATTTATAGCATTTACTTATATAACATTTGCATAAATCAAAGCCAAGCACGAATATTTATATGGGCATATTGCTACATAATTTCAGTTGGCATCAGAATAATGCAAAGCAAATATGACTGTTCAGATCTTGAGAACCACAAAGCCTTCTTCATGTAAGTTTGTAGATGCTCATGGAGAGGCCGTATCTGGGGTCACTTTAAAGTTGACGTATCCAACGTCAGATTTCTCTCTAACACGTATGCAATTAAGGATTCACTGCTTTCGAAGCCATGTTCAAGGAGGGATCCATTTCTTTCGGCCCGAGGTCCAAGCATTGGTTCACTTCTTCCGGACCGTATAGGTTCACTTCACTCGAATTCAGATCCAGGTTTTGGTTCACTTCATTCGAACCCAGATCCAGGTATTGGTTCACTTCTCTCGGATTCAGATCCAAGTTTTGGTTCACTCTATTCGAACCGAGATCCACGGATTGGTTCACTTCTCTCGGATTCAGATCCAGGTTTTGGTTCACTTCATTCGAACCCAGATCCACGTATTGGCTCACTTCTCTCGGATTCAGATCCAGGTTTTGGTTCACATCATTCGAACCCAGATCCACGTATTGGTTCACTTCTCTCGGATTCAGATCCAGGTTTTGGTTCACATCATTCGAACCCAGATCCACGTATTGGTTCACTTCTCTCGGATTCAGATCCAGGTTTTGGTTCACTTCATTCGAACCCAGATCCACGTATTGGTTCACTTCTCTCGGATTCAGATCCAGGTTTTGGTTCACTTCATTCGAACCCAGATCCACGTATTGGTTCACTTCTCTCGGATTCAGATCCAGGTTTTGGTTCACTTCATTCGAACCCAGATCCACGTATTGGTTCACTTCTCTCGGATTCAGATCCAGGTTTTGGTTCACATCATTCGAACCCAGATCCACGTATTGGTTCACTTCTCTCGGATTCAGATCCAGGTTTTGGTTCACATCATTCGAACCCAGATCCACGTATTGGTTCACTTCTCTCGGATTCAGATCCAGGTTTTGGTTCACTTCATTCGAACCCAGATCCACGTATTGGTTCACTTCTCTCGGATTCAGATTCAGGTTTTGGTTCACTTCATTCGAACCCAGATCCACGTATTGGTTCACTTCTCTCGGATTCAGATCCAGGTTTTGGTTCACTTCTCTCGGACCCAGATCCAGGTATTGGTTCACTTCTCTCGGACCCATATTCATGTATTGGGTCACTTCCTTCGGATTCAGATCCAAATATTGGTTCACTTCTCTCGGTTCCGTATCCAGATCCAGGTATTGGTTCACTTCTTTCGGATCCAGATCCAGGTATTGGCTGACTTCCTTTAGACCCAGATCTAAGTATTGGCTAAATTCTTTTGAATTCAGACCAAAATATGGATCAGTTTCATTTGAAACCAGATCCAAGTATTGGTTAACTTCTTTCGAAACCAGATCTGTGTTCAAATCTAAGTTATCACTGACTTCTTCTCGATTGGGATCCAAGTATGTATTCAATGATTCTGATTCGTCATTTGACTGTGGAAATTTGTCAGATTCACTTTGCATTGACTCGTAACCGTTGATTTGTTGTTGATCTTTTCCTCCGCCATTTATGACTTCCTCCAAAGGTATTAAATACCCCATATCGTCACACCTGATTCCTTTGTCCAGTGTCGGTCTTCCTCTGCCTATGGCTTCATTTTGTGGCGCATCTAGTGATTCATATCTGTTTTGTCCATGTACATCAACCGAATGGGGCAGCGCATATTTTTTGTCTCCGATTTCCTCCAATATTTGATCAATGGAATCATAACCTATATGGTCATACTCGCCGCTTTCTCTTCTCATCGATCGTTCGTTGCTTCCTACTATTTCTTCCAAATGGAAACCAATTGAATCATAACCTACATCCTCATACATACCACTGGGATTGGGAATTCTCCTTTCTATCGTTTGCCTTTTGGCACCTGAAATGGAAAGTTATATAATTGCAACATCATTGGTTTAACACATCGCATCATTCAACATAAACAGCGTATGATCACGCAGTTGAGTTTACGTGGTGGAACAGTGACTTGCTAAGTAGACTTGCAATCCAGAGGAAGGGGTTCAATTCTCCTCAGTTTTATGAGTAGTTTTCTCCACTTGCGCCAACCTGACTTGTCTATAAAACATAAGTACACTGACCGTACGTTGTAGGTGAGAAGGTCAGTCGACAGGGGAAAGAACTGGCTACTTCTTTGTCCAGGCTAAGAAAGTGAAGTCTTCATTACTTTCTCAGGGCTTGCTTGAGATACGTACCTTCTTTTTTCCGCCACACTGTAGTCATGAGTAGGGAAGCCGTAATAATATTTGGCAAGATAATTATCATGGTGTGCTAAACAGTGGGCCTTATGGAAGCTGCAACTATAGGCATGAGTTATAAGAGAGTAATACGAATTGCCAAAAACCGAAGGTAGGACGGCAGAGACTGCGAAAGTAGGCCTACTACCAGGAGAATAACAAAGACTTGATGATGCAATGATCGTGTAAGGAGATCCGATTTGCCAATCACCAAAAATTGGCAGGCTTCTAATTGGATTATTAAACAAGCGATATTTGCCTCAGACGTAGAGGCAGACAGGGTTTGATTATGTGGAGCAGATCAATAAAGCCAGAAGTAATATTTGTGGACGACTCCCACGAGGAGCTAACGGTGTATTAGTTAAGTTAGAAGAACCGCAACAGGTCTTTCTTTCACTTAGAGTATTTAGCCTTTGATTTCTGTTGTTTTCCATTGGGCTGCAGTTGTTGGCTGACTTTCGTGACGACGTCTGTGACCGTGCTTGTCGAATTACGGGTGTATGACTTTTTGTTCAATTTTTAATGAACATTGTTATCATACTCCTAGTGATCCTTTATTACAGTAGTCTACATGTAAATATATAAGAGAATTCTAACAATGTGTGTGTTTTCTATGCTGAAGAACATCATGCGTTAAGGCACTAAAACTCTCTACAATCTGTCCCAGGTTTACAAATCTTTTGAAACTTCGGCGTCATTCTAAAAACAGCTAATTTTCCTTATTTATTTTGAACTCACAGAAAAGTGTAGGCTATTTCTATAAAAGGCATTGTAAGAATTTCCAACTAGGCACAGACAATATATTTTACGGTCAGTATGCAGTAAATGGAGTTCCAAGAAAAGTGAAAGCCCTGCCATCTGCACTATGACATAACGGAATCCAGATGAAATTGCCTGCTTACCACCAAAACGTCGCTTCCAACGAGAGTAGAGGAAAATTCCGATGAGAAACAGAACGAAACCAATTGCAATGGCAACTAGGATTATCTTCCACACTTCCCATGTTTCCTTGTTCTTTGTGATATCCTCTGTGAAGACATTTACCGTCACTTAGAAATTTCCAAAAGTCGCCAGAGGCAACTTAGGTCAGCATATGGTTATTTATCTCATTCTTTAATAAATTTATTAGCTATCTGGCCATCAAATATTCATTCACTAAATCTTATACCTCCTCATTAGCATCACACAGTTAAAAAACATTGATAAGTTGATTTCATTATTCACTACCTCGAGACGAGGCAATCTGAAAGACGCTGACGAATTCACTCCTAAGTGCGAAGCATCGCGGTGAGAAAACTATATATTCATGTTTATTAATGCCAACTGACAAAACGCAGTAAGATTACATGTTATAGTAGTAACAGTTGGTAACAAACTTAAAACTTAAAACGAATCTAACTGTATGGCAGCCATGCTAGGCGATCTGTCCTACTGCTCATTTTACAGTCGCCACCTCGCCAGTTGAAGGCTGAGTCGACCTTTACGTGGGTAACGGGTGGCGATCCCGCTTCCTACTTCATGTTCCGCTCTTCAAGCCAGAGCGTTACTATTGGTCCATGACCCACCCCCACCCCAAAAAAAGAATAGATGGCACTAACCTGTAATTTGTTCATCGTGAGAGAGTGTTATCGTTCGATTATCCCGGCTGTATCCGTTGTCACCAGTGCATATGTATTCTCCAAGGTACTTAGCGCAGTCAGAACAGTCGGAATCAATCGCTATGATCAACATATCCTTCGTCACATGGACGTAAGGCGGTTCATCACGAACTAAGTCACCAAATGGTTCTGTTTTGTGCCATTGCACAGTCGGAGGTGTACTTGGATCAGACGTTGCTATACAGTGAATGACGTATTGCTTTTTCTTCAGAAAATCAACCGACACATTTTTTGAAATTGTGATTGTCACATTTGTCTTCACTGAGCAACAGAAATAAACACATTGCTGACGGCATTAATTAACATAATTATATTAAAGAGTCCTGTAATAATAATAAAAAATTCAATAATAATAATGATTACAAAAAAATTACTATTATTATTCTGATGTTTAATATAACTATAATTATTATTCTTATTATTGCCATAACAAAAACCATAAAACTATATCTTTAAAATTCAATTCATTACTGTGGCAAAACAGGAATTCTCCCATTGACCAACTCGAGACAATGGTTACCTTTAATTTAGTAAAGTTTGAGTTCGCAACCTAGTCCTTTTCATTTCCGAATGCTTTGATATCATTCAGGTCCAAAAAACCTTAGCCTCACTTGTTCATCGTTGCCCATGGTTTGATTTTTCTGATCCAGCGGAATTTAACTACGCATATACACTATACAGGGTAGTAAGGATAATGATATCTAAAACTAAGCTTATTTAACTTGAAGCGACCATCAGATGACTCAATGAGCATTAATAATATAGCGTGATACAAATCGTTTGATTAGAACTTGATAAATTGTCCAGTAATAGCATTCAGTTTGCGCCATTTGCATCTACTAAACACCCGCCTTTACTATGTGAGCACACAAACTAGACATACTGAGGACGTTCAGGTATCCTTGAGCAAAGGCGTATACTTGAACGTTGCCTGCAAAGCACTGAATAACCATTAGGTCCGTGTGACGCTCTCCGTCGGTGCAGTCTCGACAAACATTTTTGATCGTCAGACCTTTCTTGTCGTTGCTGAATACAAATCTAGTGGGAGGATTGTCAGCTGTAAAACACAAATCTTTTACTTCTTTTGATTATATAAAGAGCCATTCTTTTATTTCTGATAGGTTCTTAAAACACTTGACACACAATCATTTCCACATTATCAAGGGTTATAATCGGTAACACTACAGATTTCAATCAAATATTCTTAGTAGTAAGGTAACAGCCGGTTCTCGGCCAGTCACGTGGTCTATGACGTCATATCTATTAATACCGCAACAATGGAAGCCTGTTGACCCAGTTTCCATGACGACGGCACGCCTAGTTTCTGGCTCACCTACGCTCGACTTCACAACGATGAGCTAATTAGTATATCATTAGTATGCCACCTGATATATTACGTAACAATCACGTAACCTCGTCACACGACCTCATTAGCATAGGAATAGTTGTTTGTTGTCCTCGTTTACATGTCCACGACACGCATACTCGCATACTTTCTTGCGTACATACGTTGAAACTTGTTTCTTATATTAAACAATCACCTCATTTCATACTTAGCAGCAATTGTTTGGCACTACTTTTGTATTGCGTATTTACTTAACTCTGTACACAAGTTGGAATTTTATCATATAAACGATTGAATGTAAATACATAAAGCGAACTCTTGAGCAAGTATAAAGTTTGATAAATGACATTATACGGTAACGAGCTTGGTTTTAATTGAATAAAGTTGCGAACTGTGTGACTTATTTACATACTTATTAAAATAGTATATCTTTGAATTTGAATTTTTGTACAACGAACGTGTTGACTCGTACTCGTACGACCAAAGTTAGCCACCATTGTAGAGTACGAACCTTCCAGAGAATTAGCTAGTTTTCTAGTCATACATTAGAAGTTGATGAATTTAAACACATACACACAACCATTTAGAAGTATTCAAATTACAACAGCAGCATTCGAACCTACTATTTCACAAAATCAACAGATCACATTATAGCGATTTAGAAGTTACAGAGATTGATAGAGATTTGAGAGAGAGAGAGAGAGAGAGAGAGAGAGAGAGAGAGAGAGAGAGAGAGAGAGAGAGAGAGAGAGAGAGAGAGAGAGAGAGAGATTGAGAGAGAGAGAGAGAGAGAGAGAGAGAGAGAGAGAGAGAGAGAGATGCAGAAGAGAGAGAGAGAGAGAGATGCAGAAACTCAATCTTTGTGAAACTAGCAGTCTCTGCCAAACTCGAGTAACCTAAGACTCGAGAAACTCACAAGTCGGGAAGATTTAAATTGTGAAACTTAAGACTTGCGAAACGTAAAACATGAGAAACTCTCAACTCGAGAAGTTTAAAAATTGTGAAACCTAGAAACTTAAGACTCATGAAACATAAAACTTGACAAACTCACAACTAGTGAATCTTAAAAATTGTCAAACTTAGAAATTTGGTCTTTGTGAAACTTGTAAACCAGCAATCTTTGAGGAATCCGCGAGTTGATCGTCGTTTGTAGACCATAGCGTGAGTGGACTTGAGCTTTTGATTTTGGTTAGTTTATAATATATACATTCGGTCGCACTTAAAATTGTTTACGCAGAGCACAGGGCTCCAAACAGTGTGAGGTGTTCATATGTCAATGTCGTCTCATAGATGTTGGATAACATTTCGCAGGATTGTCGATTCATTTCCACGTGTGGGAGGTGTAGAATAGAGGTCGTTGGATGGTTGATTTGTGGCAATAGTGTGAATGACCACAGTGCAACCTGGTTCGATTGCAGTTGAGATATTGACCGATGGATGATTCCTAAATGAACTTTGATCATGGAAGGACGACTCGACTTTCTTAGCGTCGGTCTATACCGGTTAGGGCAATCGCGCGGGCGGGCGGAAAACACTACACCTCCCACAGCTCTTTCAATTGTGCTCTCGTGGTATTGTAGCGTGTAAAGTGTCAGAAAATATGGCAAAGTCTTATACTATACCATCAGCTATTTGCGAAGCATACAAATTTCACCGCGTTTTGAGTTCTACATTGTCACAGGTTGTAAAGACAACCTCATACACTTTAAAAATCTGATATAACTTCTAAAGTGGCAACTTATGAAGAGTTATAGTTTATGTTTCTGTCGAAACAAGCGGTATGAGTTCATTCATTCTTGGTGGCGAGTTATAGAGAGCCGACTCAGCAAAACTCCTCAACTGTGTACGCTTAATAATGATGCTGGATGTATTTCAGAAACGATATGAAAAAGTTATAGTACTGCTTTGCATTGAATTCTAAATGCCATAAATTCACAGTGAGTGGAGAGCACTCACACTTCTATGCGTCGTAGCCTATGTAATTGTAATTTTAGGTAAGATCACGCGACTCTGCTAAACTTTGCTAAAAATTCCACTGTTAAACAGCCTTATTTTACACGTCACTCTCTCCAAAACTAGTTACTGTCCTTCTTGCCACGCGAATATAATCATTCCGCTTGTATTCGAGTCGGTTAAAATTGACATTTACAGTGAGTATGTCTCACTCTCACCCTCTCTGCCTCCCCAACAGAGCTCAAGTTAAGAAAAAATTTAAATGATGCAGAACTCAAGCTAAGAAAAACCACAAGATAAGAAAAATTTAAAAGATGTCGAACTCAAGTTATGAAAAAATGCTGTAGAGCACAACTTATGAAAAAGCACAAGTTAATAAAAATTTAAACGATGCAGAGCTCAAGTTAAGAAAATCCACACGTTAAGAAAAAATTTAAACGAAGCAAACAGCAAGTTATGAAAAATTTAACGGATGCAAAGTACAAGATAAGAAAAAGCACAAGTTAGGAAGAATTTAAATGATGTAGAGCTCAAGTTAAGAAAAATTTAAAAGAAGCAGAACTAAAGTTAAGAAAAATTTAAATGATGCCGAGCTCAAGTTAAGAAAATCCTCACGTTAAGAAAAAATGTAAAAGAAGCAAACTGCAAGTTAAGAAAAATTTAACTGATGCAAAGTACAAGATAAGAAAAAGCACAAGTTAAGAAAAAATGTAAATGATGTAGAGCTCAAGTTAAGAAAAATTTAAAAGAAGCAGAACTCAAGTTAATAAAAATTTAAAAGATGCCGAGCTCAAGTTAATAAAAATTTAAAAGATGCAGAACTCGAGCTAAGAAAAACCACAAGTTAAGAAAAATGATGCAGAGCACAACTTATGAAAAAGCACAAGTTAATAAAAATTTAAATGATGCCGAGCTCAAGTTAAGAAAATCCTCACGTTAAGAAAAAATGTAAAAGAAGCAAACTGCAAGTTAAGAAAAATTTAACTGATGCAAAGTACAAGATAAGAAAAAGCACAAGTTAAGAAAAAATGTAAATGATGTAGAGCTCAAGTTCAGAAAAATTTAAAAGAAGCAGAACTCAAGTTAAGAAAAATTTAAAAGATGCCGAGCTCAAGTTAAGAAAAATTTAAAAGATGCAGAACTCGAGCTAAGAAAAACCACAAGTTAAGAAAAATGATGCAGAGCACAACTTATGAAAAAGCACAAGTTAATAAAAATTTAAAAGAGGCAGAGCTCAAGTTAAGAAAATTCTCACGTTAAGAAAAAATTTAAATGAATCAAACTGTAAGTTATGAAAAATTTAGCGGATGCAAAGTACAAGATATGAAAAAAATTAACAAGTTAATAAAAATTTAAAAGAGGCAGAGCTCAAGTTTCCGAAAAAATTTAAAAGAAGCACAACTCAAGTTGCTAAAAATTTAAAAGATGCAGAGCTCAAGTTAAGAAAAACCACACGTGTTTGATGTGAATGGTAGTGAAGTTTCTGGTGCACAAAAAGACTAATGACTAGCTGCTAATTTCAGTATAAGCATCGAATGCATGAGCCATTGAGTACCAAGAGATCTGTGACATCTTTCAAAATTGTAAGACGACTCAGCCGCCTCAGGTCTAGAGAAAATGCAAGCTGCTAACTTTAATTCTAGATAGTAAAAGCGTGTTACTCAAAGGGCTTAGTGAGCATAATAAATAATTGATGTGAACTGAAAAAGGCTTGAGCGCTCTATTTCAGTTCCTTTTTTTCTTTTCTATAAGACAAGATAAATGCATGGTCTTGGTGGTGTGTATGTGACGTGAAATCCTACTTAGCCATAATGATCCCCTCTTTGTATAATTCACAGAGTTGCATGCTCATTGGTTTCACGTAAAAACGCCTAATGTATTGGCATACGCGCTTAAAGGCGAAGAAGAGCTGCGTGCGTAAGTATGTGAAACGATGTAAGCCCAAACCAACTGTCCAGCTGTAATGTAAAATATTGTAATTTGTGGTTAATGAATAATGAATGAGCTTGTGCACCTTGCAATGGAGGGGGCAGGCACCGGCCCTAAGAAGAGCGGACCTTGAAATGACCCTCCCACTGCTTTAGTGGGTGTCTGTTTCCTGTTGATGATCTGGATTGACCTTTGACCTCCAAAACTGATATTAGTAGCGCATTTGAGTTTCAGTTCTCAGAAAAACTGATATTACCTGATAGGCTGGGCAACACTCTTCTGTGAGTGCCTGATAGGCTGGGCAACACTCTTCTGGAAGTGCCTGATAGGCTGGGCAACACTCGTCTGTGAGGACCTGATAGGCTGGGCAACACTCCTTCCACTACTAACAGGATATTGAATCTGATTCTTTCCTTAATAGTTATCCAGTGCATCGTATCGCTGTAATATGAGAGAATTTGGCACAGATGAGAACGCAGTGGGGATAATGTATAATCTTGACATGACTGACATTGACTGTGAGGATGAAGCTGCAATAGTCCAGGCGATTCAGGGCAAATGAATGGAGTACATGTAGGGTTGCTGCCTCGCTTGCATCTTTTATATACTCTGGAGTCATGGCTTAGCTTTTTGAGCCACAGCTTTTTTTAAATGTTTCAAGGGTGGTTCATTTTAGCATCAGTCGAAGAACCAAGCTTCTCGAATCTGCGATGTTAAGGCAGCAGACTGTCGACACAAGTATAAAGAAAAGTTAACAGATATATTGAACTGTCTCAGGGATATGGAAGACTGAATAAAGACTCACTGTCTATTGGCTGTGCATTTTGAAACCAGATAATCATAGTAGCCTCAGGTTTGGCAAAGACATTACAGTTGAAAGTTACCGACTCTCATTCAGTTACGTTGACATCGTATGGACCATCCCTCGTGTTGGTAAAGTGCGGTTCCGCTGTATATATATAAGCAGAATTCGCATTTAAGGGCAATCGAGTAAAGGTTTAAATAATAGTATAATAATAAAAGATAGAAGAAGATGATGATGATGAAGATGATGAAGAAGAATAACTGGATTTTGGTTATGTCGTCCAGCTTAAAGAAACTTGCTTTAACAAAGAGGATATCACGTCTCCACTTAAAACGAAGAATTCAATTTGATTAGTCTTGTTCTTATTACAGCACATTTTTTGTGTTGTGGCAATTTGCGAAACTTAACATTACAATCACAGATCAGATTGCGAAATACAATTTCTGCATAGACGTGAAGAGTTTGTCGAAAATCTTACAATCAGACTCTTTTGGTAAATTATTGTAACTTCCTAAACCATTTTCTTCAAGTCTGCAACAACACTACCTATGGCAAAGCTATGTCAGTAGGCCTACATATACAACGGTTATATATTGCCACCGTAAAATCATTTGCCATATGGTTTTTGTTGTAATGGCTGTAGACGATAAATAAATGTTACATGTCAAAATTATCTGTTTTAAAATATCAGACCTTCAACACGTATCTGAAAAGTAAGTGTTTTGTTTCCTTGGGTATTTGAAGCTATGCAGCTGTAGTTTCCTTCACCAGATGCATCTACTGGATCTAGGTTGAGTGTTGTATTAAAATCGCTTACAGTGAGAGAGACATTCGTTGGCACTCTCCAGGATATCATAGGCTGTGGACTACATAAATAGACAATGTTACAAAAGTTAATAATTTCTTAAAGTAAGTAAGTAAGCCTACAGGAATATTGCACAGCAAATCCGCACGGCAACTTTTCATGCAGATACATTTTATATAAGTGCTTACATAAAACGCCTTACGGATCAAATCGCCCTCTACAATACACTACAACTGCATTTAATATTGCCCTTCTTTCAAAATTCAGAAGTGCGCACACGACATTACGATAGAACATCGATGGTGCTGAGCAACTGCGTGTAACGTATGTTCGCGAGACCCCACAAAATCAAATTAGTAAATGCAATAGATATACATTCTTATTCGCACATGTATTATAGTCAAGATGAGGAATACATTTTGTGTTAGATAGTGTAGTAGGCCTATAGGAGGTTGATCATTCAGCCACCATTATAATAATGGGTAATAATATTTTAGCTCAGATTCGGGGTTAATTTGAGGTTCCGAATTAATCCGTAAAGATGTGACGAATTGTGATTGGCCGAGCTGAAAAGATAACGGTTGAGAAATTTCGTCTGCTAATTGAACAGAGAGTTGCACCCCCTCACCCATCGGTCAATGGATTAGCGTCAGTTGTGTGGGTAACTGACGTAAGCTTCGGTAGTCTAGCGATGCAGTTTCTTCGTACAAACTTCTGCCATGAGCGTTGAGCGCTCCAGGTCAGCAACTCTCAACAGTAACTATCAGATATTCTGAGACGAGCACTGATTCAAGTGGATATAATCATTTTTATCTCAGAGTTTTTGAAGAGGCTATAGCTTAAGATCTATAATAAAACCTAACACTAATATATTTAAAGATTCTGGTTCTAAGCGAGGTTACTGATCTATAAACTAATGGACTATGTATACCGATCTTGTAAGACTATGTTAGTATAACTAAGACCTTCTAATATAATTATACTCTTAAGATACTTCTTGAACTTATTAATATTCATGAAACTCAATATTGTGTTCGTTGAACTCTGTTTTAATTATAAGCTCTACCAGCATTGCTAGCCTCACTACAGTGATATAAATAAGGTCGTGGTCCTCGTGGATACAGTCACGCCCGACGCGAGTCTATATAATACACAGGATTCGAATCAAGCCCGCTTCGCAATTGGCCAATGCATGTGAACGTGAAAGGGACCGACCGATAAAAACAACCGAAAGCGGTGGAAGATTGTTGATTATGTTTTCTAATGACGAGACAAACCCCTAACCCTGACCCCTAACCGACACTCACGGCGCCTTACCTGATCCTAAACGACCTCACGACGCCAAATCTGACCCTAAACGACCCACACGACGCCGAACCTGACCCCTAAACGACCCTCAAGATGTCCGCCATTTGAAAATTCACATGTTCACATGACATGCTTCAGCCAATAGTGAATGTTAAATTCAACAGAGTTCTCCTTCCAAGATCCACAATATTGTGCTTAACATAAAATTATGACTTAATACTTTTCATACCATTACATGAGTTGAACAAGTTACAAAATATAAGAAATGTAAGCATCTACTCTAAAAATTCTGATGTGGAAAAATTGATTACTAATACGCCATTAACCTTCACACCTAAGACAGCCATATTACTTAACTCTTATAAGACAGAGCGGGGTAAATAATTATCCCAGGGGTGTTTGGATGTTGATTGCGGAGCAACCTAGGTAGGTAAAACGCCTCAGAATTAAGTGGTTCGCTACTTAATTCTAAGGCGTTTTTGATTGCTAATACCCTCATTATTAAGTCGTTAGCAATCAAAAATGCCACAGAATTAAGTCACGAACCACTTAATTCTGAGGCGTTTTTGATTGCTAATAACTCAGGAAGTATATTAGACACTTCTATCAAATTTTCACCACACTATAAGTTCTTTGAGTAGATTCTAAAAATGGCAAAACTTTGCAGCTTTACCCATTACATATGAGCACAGTCCAACTCCAAAAAGGTGTTTGTTCCCGAATGTAAAATAAAACTCATTTTTCAACTGGAATTCTGTAATAGAAGGCATCACGGAAGCAGAATGATATTTGTATTTTATGAAAGCACTTTTCAAGTCCTTTCTAATAAGCCCTTGGCAATGAGCTTCGTGGCGCTCGCTAGAGTTCGCCACTTAAGCATCCAGCCGATTCCAGCCGCAGACAGACACAGAATGTAATGCTGTGTTGATTTGGATGTTTGGATGTTTTGCGATGGAAAATTGGTGGAATGGATGTTTGCATCTCATGCACAGAAAAAGATGCCCAATTCTAAATAATGGTAGACGACATAGTTTAGTTCAGTGCTTCCCAATTTTATATTTACAACCACCGAACCCTTTTGATCTTAAATTTTGTGACGGAATCACGACCTAACCAAACAGTTACCAAACTATATGCTGGTATTACGTAGCGCCTGTAGTGCAAAGTAGACCAATAGGCCTATAGGTTTAATTAATTACAGTGATCGGGGTATAAACAGTTTTAATCCATGAAAACTAGATTAGAAATCATATTAAATGAAAGTTTCCCACGGAACCTTGATTTCGCCTCGATCGTAGGCCTAGTCTGATTTCTAATGTAACAACACATTCAAACAACTCTATTATCCAATTTCTTCACGGAACCATTGTCTTGCCCTCGGGGACCTCTATAGGGTTCCGCGGAACACATGAGGGAAACGCTGGTTTAGTTCAAGCGGGCAACTAGGTTTTGACAGAGGTATACACCTCTCACACAAGGTAAGAATTGATCGATAGGAATGTAAATTTTGCAACGCTCCCATGATGTCTCTCTCCGACAGTCTAGTCTACATCCATACAGAAGAGTTAAAAGGTAGAGCTCCATGTTTCATGTAGAACGCAGGGAGAACGCTCATTTTCTTCTCTTAGGTCCTTTAGCCGACACTTCTAAGAACCCCAAGGTCTGGACACGACCCAGTGCAACGCGTTACTTGCCAGTCACTTCCCAACAAAATGCCGATATCAAATTCTGATTCTGCATCGTGGATCTAGTCTGGAAACTTCTATGGCGTCATTATCACAATGCATAAGGCGTCATTAACTGATGGTCGTTACAAGTGAAGTCATAGTCAAAGCAATCCTTTTTGCACGGCTGGTAATATATGACAGCCTATATATCACTTAGCTGGGTCATGTATTCGGGTCATTAAATCGGCGTTTTAAGTACATAAAGACGCGCTGCGTATGCAAATCCATTCTGTTACTTAACATTCGATCTATTGCCAAGACAAGAGGAGGAGGAGAAGGAGGAGGAGGTAGAAGAGGAGAAGAAGCTGAGGGATGTTTTCAAGAGGATCGACGTGACATGCGATATCAGGCGCACCTGGGTCACTGTGTTGCCCCTTGGCGAAACGGACGTGGTAGGTGGAAGCATGGGGGTTGTATACGGGGAGGGGTTACATCGTCAAGAGTGACCGCCTGCAAATGGTCTCACTCGAGCGGCGTGACGTCTATTAATGAATATCTCTCGACCGTAATCTCGCGCGAATTATCAATGAATTGCAGGCGCACCATCAAAGCTGGCGGGCCGCCTCTGTTAACTGTGGCGGCCAGGTATGCCCACACCTGGCGTGGGGGGCAACGCCAGTGGCAACACACCTGACAGCGCGATTGTTGTTGTTATGGGCTCTCAATCGACCGATGATATCTGCCCCGGGATGGGCAGCTCGTCAGAATTAAGAGCTTCCGATGTGATGGACAGATGGAGCTAAGATATACGGGAATGAACGGAGGGAGGAGGGGCGGGGTATCGTTTACTCGCAACAGCGCGACACCTTGCGGCTGTTTGCGATAATGAAATGGCCGCACATTGTCAGCTTCTAGGAGTTTCACGTCAGCTACGAGCAGAAATACGACTCCACTTAAAAACAGACGAATAAAAACAGCCGCATCATTACTCCTCCTCCTCTTCCTTCTCAGTTTCCTCCTTCACGTCATCTTCCTCTTCGTTTTCATTGTTCTACTTCTTCCTTCTGCTCTCGTTCTTCGTCTTCTTGTTCGTCTTTCTGAAGCGCTATTCTTCTTGACTGTTGTTCGTCTTTTCGCTCTTAATCTTTTCTTCTCATCCGCCTTCTCTCTTCCTCTTTAAAACCAACTCTTTTCTTTCTTAGTTGTGACCTACCTCAAGAACTTTCCTTATCTCTACATATAAATTGCTCAACGACTTCTAACTGTTTAAGAATTAAATTGACACAGTTCTTTGAATGTTTCTCCTTTCTTCAAACACAGTTTAATAACAACAACTCAACTCTTGCCTTACAACAACTGTACTACACTGTATAGTTCAAATTCACTGTCATCAGCAGTTTCTAAGTTTGGCGCGCTAACTGCACGTGTAAAGAGAATCTACCGTCAGCCAATGTTTAGGCTACTTTAGGCCAAGCGCCCACGAGCCGACAGCGCAACTAAGGCCTAAGACTAAAACGCTTAACAATCGATACACATTATATATATATCAACCTAAAGAACACCTGTGCTCATTATATATGCAAAACATTTGTTCACATTACCTCCTTCCCTTTCTTTGGATTGAGCAAATTAAACTTAAAAATTTGCAAAATCATCTAAATTATGAAAATCGTACTAAATTATGCAATAAACTTAATACTATATAATACAGTAAAATAATCAATCTTATAATCTAGATAAACAATCTGCTACAACATTTAATCGTCCTTTCTTATAATTAACTTCTACATCAAAAGTTTGCAGTGCCAAAGCCCAACGCACCAGTTTAGCAGACTTAGACATAGATTCAGTCAGATAAGTTAAAGGATTGTGATCTGTAAAGATGTGAACTTTAGATCCAATGATTATCTCTTTTAACTTATTTAGAGCCCAAACAATAGCATAGGCTTCTTTCTCTACAGTTGCCCATCTCTTCTGGGTGTCAGTCAATTTCTGACTTATAAATGATACAGGGCGTTCTATTCCCTTATCATCCAGCTGTGTTAAAACAGCTCCTACTGCAAAATCACTGCTATCACAGTACAAATTAAAAGGTTTTCCAACATCAAAAACATATAAAACAACTTTAGAGCGTACAGCATCTTTAAGTAAATTAAATGCCTGTTGATGTCTATCAGTCCAATCAATCTTATCTGGAACATGTTTGCTTGTCAAATCAGATAGAGGCTTCGCAATCTGTGCAAAATCTTTGATAAACTGTCTATAGTAACCAAAAAATCCAAGCAACTGCTTAACTTGTTTCTTCGTTTCTGGGGTTTTCAAATTAATTAAACTTTCAATTCTATCTGGATTCATTTGAATCGTTCCAGAACCAACCACATGACCGATGAACTTTACCTCACTCTTACCAAAGATACATTTCTTTAAGTTCAGAGTAATGTTATGCAGTCTCATTTGCATTAAATATGCATCTAAATGCTGTAAATGAATCTTCCAATCATCTGAATGCACAGCAATGTCATCTACATAGGGCTCAGCAAATTCATTTATAGGCTGTAAAACCATGTTAATTGCTTTAACAAATGTTCTTCCTGAGTTGATCATTCCGAAAGGAACACGAGTAAACTCGTACAGTCCATTGTGAGTAACAAAAGCAGTTTTCCATTGATCAGTTTGCTTAACAGGACAAGTCCAGTAAGCACTTCGACAATCAAAAATCGAGATCACATTTGATTTTCCAACTTTGTGCAAAACATCTTTCACAATCGGCATCGGATATTTACAATCCACAGTGAACGAGTTAATGTATCTGTAGTCGCAGGCAAGTCTTAGAGAACCGTCTTTCTTTTTAACAATTACCAACGGACTTGCCATTCTGCTCGAAGATGGTTTTATAATGTTGGCTTGAAGCATTTCTTTAATTTGTCGTTCAACTTCTGCTCGATAGATGAGTGGAATACGGTAAGCCATAAATTCTTTTTCACGAAATTCCGGTTTCAGTTCAATTTCATGTTCAACCAATGTACATAGTCCAGGCTTTTCAGAAAATCGATCGGAATATTTGTTCAGTATTTCCAGCAATTGTTTTTGTTGAGTCAATGTCAAATGGCTAATCTGTTCAGGATCAAGATTCAGTGAATTCTTTTCATCTTGCAAGTCATTCTTCGTCAACAACTCAACCACTGAACCAAAGTCTTCATCTTCTTCAACGATTAATCCACAACTCATTGCTCTTGTAATGTACTTTCTGATTTTATTTGCGTGAATTATCTTTCGACAATCGTCACCCATGTCAATCAAATAAGAGTACTTTGACCTTCGTTGTATGACAGTACATGGACCATGCCATCGTGAAATCAGTTTATTTGTTGACGTCGGATACAACACAATAACTTTTTCACCCGGTTCAAATTCTTTATGTTTCGCTCTTTTGTTGTATTGATTCGTATACTGTAATTGCTTCTCTCGTGAATATGATTCTGCAAACAGTAATGCTTTTTCCATATTTGCTTTCATGTCTTTCAAGTACTTTTCTGGTTGGATTCCAATATGAGGTGGTAAATTAATTTCTCTTGTCCAACTTTCTTTTAGAATTGCCAGTGGTCCACGCGGAATCTTTCCATACACCAACATATAAGGAGCAATTCCAGTAGTTGCATTCGGTACTTCTCGTAATGCCCACACTGTAAACGGAATTACTTTATGCCATTGCCTTGGATTGTCAACAATTACATGATGGATCATTTTCTTGAATGTTTGATTCCATCTTTCTACTAATCCAGCTGCCTCTGGATGACCTGGCGTATCAAATCTTGGACTACACCCCATTAAATTCAGAAATTCTCTTGTCAGACTCGCAGTAAAATTTGTTCCTTGGTCACTTGTGATCACAGAAGGTACACCAACGTTCATGAACAACTCCATCAAAGCATCACATACAGCTTTTGCAGTTAATGATTTCAACAGAAACACTGTAGGCCATCTTGTGCAAGAATCGACAATACATAAACAGTACTTGTGACCTGCAGCAGATGCTGGCTCGATTGGTCCTACACAATCCATTGTAATTCTTCTAAAGGCTACATCTTCTCTTGGAATTGGAGTGATAGGAACCCTGTCCATCACCAAACTTCTTGCCTTTAACTGACATTTCTCACATGATTTGCAAAATTTCACTATATCTCTTCTCATCTTTGGCCACGTAAAAGACAACTTTATTCGTTCTCTAGTTTTCTCTTCTCCAAGATGTCCTCCAAATACTGATTCGTGAGCCAACTCCATCACTTTCATTCGTCGCTCTTTTGGTAACACCAATTGATATATCGTTTGCTCTAATATTCGATATCTCTTGTACAGTAAGCCATTTACCACGCAGAATTCAGATTCTTTATCTGGCGCTAACGTCCACCATGCTTTCAATGATTCATCTTGTCTCTGCTGTTCTTCGAATTTCTTTGCGTCTGCAATCTGCATCTGTTGTTCTTCATCTTTCTCATTTTCTTGAAACAAATCTGCTATCTCCACATCACATTCATTATCCTCTTTCGTTTCATTTAGATTACCATTCTTGCATGCAGCCATCTCTTGTTCACTCATCTCTGCTGTTATACCGTCTTGCATTAAACTTTGTTGATCATCGCTTTCGTTTTCCTCTTCACTTGAACTTTCAGTTTCACTTTCCTCTTCGACTTCTATCACTTTCTTTCGCTGACTCTGCAATCTCGTCGTTACATTCGCTTGCACATCTCCTTGTATCATTTTCACTTGTGGCACGGCTTTAAGTTCTGCAATGATTTCTGGATGCAACAAGAATCTTTCTGTGCTTCCCATTTTTGCAATACTAGCACACATCAATGTTACATAAGGTGTAAGTGAACATTTGACTTTATGCGGAATTACCTCTTCTTCCACATCGTTACAACACAGCCTTACATCAACTTTCACCAACTTTGCAGGAATGGCATCTCCTGCCACGCATTGTAAGTTCACTTTTCCAATCTGCTCCACCTTCATGCCTTCCAGTAATTCTTCACTAATCACCGGAACCTCTGCTCCAGAATCAATCAGTGCTTTTACTTTCACTGGTTCTTTTCCTGCTGTTCCACGAATTTCTACCTCGACGTACTGTAATAACACTTTCTTCAATGCTGTACTTTCATCTCTTCCAACCATTTCTTTCTGCATTCCATTGTGCAATAGAATTTCTTTCTGAATATCAGGTGAAAGGTGACATTTCATCACTGACTTTACTTCAGTTTCATTGTTCTGATGTTCTGTGGCTTGACTTTCAGAATTATCAACCACTTGAATTCGATTCACCCTCGAATGTTCTTGTTTTCCATAATTTGAGGTTGTAACAGGAACTGGACAGAATTTCATCAAATGCCTGTCTGATCCACAGTTATGACAACGTTTCACCACTGCACCTCGTTGTTCGATGCTTTCTTTTCTCTTATATGGAGTAAACGATGCATTGCCTTCTCTTGCGACAAACCTTGGTGGTGATTTGTTATATACCTGACGTTGTCTGGTCATCATCGACTCTCTATTCTCGTGAACAACCGGAGAATTTGGTTTCACTTCTGCACCTCTGAACTGATTTCCTGTTTCTTGATTGCTCTTCCAATGAAAACCAAAATTTGGAGTGAACTGTTGATTTCTTTTTACATTGGGTACAAAACCAAAACTTGTCTTATTCGGAATTGCCAAACCAATTCGATTATTAACATGAATGTCCGCTAGGTCTGCCACAACACTAGCTTCGTAACAATCAGTTCCTTCCTTCGACAACACAAACTGTAGTGGACCTGGTGGTAGTGATTCTTTCAACTTATCCGCCACTAACAAATCAAACAGCTTCTCAAAATTCTTATCCACTTTGCGACTTTTCACATAATAGTTCAACAAGTTCTTCAGCCTTGCTGTAAACATTGTATACGTTTCTTCAGCTGTCTTCTTCGCATCAATAAACTTCGATCTGTACTCTCTCGGTGTCAACTTGAATTCTTTTAACAAGTGCTGTTTCACGACCTGATAATCGTCTAAATCATCGAATGACAATCTGTTTAGAACAGTTCTAGCTTTCGGAGTCATCAATGGCAATAGTAACTTCACCCAGAATTGTTCCTGCACGTTGAAACTACGAAACGCATTCTCAACCGTTTCGAAATATAATGGCACCTCCATCATATCGTTTGGCATTTTAGGTAACACATGTTTCATGGCATCACCAATTTTCTTTATTTTCGAAACCATCGTTTCACTTTCTTCCTGTTTCCTTTTCTGTTCTTCTCGTTCTTCTTCTCTTCTTTGCTCTTGAGCTTCTCTATTTTGTTTCTCCTCTTTGAGTTGTGCTTCTTTTAATGCTATTTTTTGTTGTTCCAACTTTAAACGTTCTTGTCTTTCCGCTTCCGCCTTCTCCATGCTTTCTTTCTGTAATTTCAGTTCTTCTTGTCTAACCTGTTCTGCTCGCTCCAACTCTGAAATTCGCACTTTTTCCTTTTCTTCTTCACGTAGTCTCTTCTCTTCAATCTGTTGCTGACGTATCTCTTCGTCACTTTTCCGCGCCTTTTCAAATTCAATCATCTGCTCTAATCTTCTCCTTTCAGCATCTTCTCGATCTCTTCTCAATTGCTCTAATTGAATCTCAAATTGCTGCTTTTGCAACTCAAGTTCTGCCACACGAACTTGCTCTGCTTTCTCTTCTTTCTCTCTCTGAAGACGTAATTCTTCCTGTCTTGCATTCTCTGCTTTCTCTCTTTTTCTCTCTCTGAAGACGTAATTCTTCCTGTCTTGTATTCTCTGCTTTCTCTTCTTTCTCTCTCTGAAGACGTTCTGCCTTCTCTTCTTTCTCTCTCTGAAGACGTAATTCTTCCTGTCTTATTTCTTTCTCTTCTTGTCTCCGTTTCTCCTCTCTTTCTTTCTCGTCTTGTCTTCGTTTCTCCTCTTTCTCTTTCTCTTCTTGTCTTCGTTTCTCCTCTTTCTCTTTCTCTTCTTGTCTCCGTTTCTCCTCTCTTTCTTCTTTCATCATCATCCACTGCATCATCATCTCCATAGACATAAGTCCAGACGGTTTTTCAATAACCTTTTCCACAACACCGCCGACAGCACCTTCTTCTTCTTCTGCTTCTTCTTTAAGCCAGACTTCAGCTAGCGCTTCTAGCATGTCCTCACGTGACATATCTTCCAGTTTCTCTTCTTCAAAACCAGCCTTTAACAAGCGCTGTTTTAATCTTTCAGAAGACATCTTCTTCAGTTCTGCTTGTTTCTTGACACTTAATTTCTCCATCTTACTTCTTTACTTCAGTGCTGTCCTTTCTGGAAAACACGAGTTTTCTTTTGTGTTTGAAGTATTGGGGATTGTTCTTTGTTTGATAACAACCAACTTTTATACCTTTGTCGTTGAGGCTTTCGTTGTCGTCAATTTACCAATGATTCAAATGCGTATTCACCAGTCGACGTTGTTTCGAATCCCAGACGTTGTTTCGAATCCCAGACGTTGTTTCGAATCCCAGACGTTGTTTCGAATCCCAGACGTTGTTTCGAATCCCAGACGTTGTTTCGAATCCCACCGCTGCCACCAAATATGTCACCAACTCTTTTCTTTCTTAGTTGTGACCTACCTCAAGAACTTTCCTTATCTCTACATATAAATTTCTCAACGACTTCTAACTGTTTAAGAATTAAATTGACACAGTTCTTTGAATGTTTCTCCTTTCTTCAAACACAGTTTAATAACAACAACTCAACTCTTGCATACTACACTGTATAGTTCAAATTCACTGTCATCAGCAGTTTCTAAGTTTGGCGCGCTAACTGCACGTGTAGAGAATCTACCGTCAGCCAATGTTTAGGCTACTTTAGGCCAAGCGCCCACGAGCCGACAGCGCAACTAAGGCCTAAGACTAAAACGCTTAACAATCGATACACATTATATATATATCAACCTAAAGAACACCTGTGCTCATTATATATGCAAAACATTTGTTCACATACTTCCTGTTTTTTCTTGTCCAATTCTTGTTCTCGTTCTTCTTCTTCGCATTCTTATTCACATTCTTCTCCTTCTCTTCTTCTTGTAGAAAGAGTTAATAGCTCAAACTCGTTCAGTTAAAAAATCGCTTAATTTAATCTAGAGTGCACTTAGGCCTAATGTAATGTGATGTAGGTTTGAATTTTGTATCTCTCCTTCTAAGCACCTCTCGAAAGCGTTCATGTCCATCACAGCGGATAAAATGTACCGATAAAAAAAATCAATCCCTAAATAAATCAATCCATATGTCGCTTCAATCGCTCCATAAATCAATCAATCAACTAATCAGTGCATCACTAAATCAATCAATCCAGGCATGCTAGGCCTATAATTCAACCGACATAGGCATGCGTCAGATTCGGCTTCAGGTCGTTATCTATGGTCAAAGTCAGAAGCTGAACTAACTTCAACTAAGAATACCTGCAAAGACAATGAAGGTCTCTGGGCGAAAATAACATGGATCGCCCTGCAGCGGAATTTGGTTGGATTCGTCCAGAAAGTGGTTTGTCGCTGTAGGTGAAGAGCGGACACTGTTCCAAATGGGGCCGTCCATAAATGACGTCACGCACCTAGGGGAGGGGGTGGTCGGAAATTTGTGACGATGTGTGACATGGGGGTGGGGGGGTCTAAGAAGTGTGACGTCACACCAGGTCTATGTTATTAAATTTAACAATTAGCAACAATTTAATTTTAATAATAACAGCACTAATTTTGAGGATTAAATTTTCATTATTTTTTCATTATTTTAATGTATACGGGCACCATTATTAATATTTTCTAATTATTTCAATATTTGGTCACCGTCAGATTTTAAAATATTCATGCTTTCCCTATTTGTTCCATGAAGGAGCATTTTGCTTCACCATGGAAATTTGGTTTTAGGGGGTCAGAGCTTTGTGACGTCATTTTCAGAGGGGGTCTTACTTTTTGTGACGAAGTGTGACGAGGGGAGGGGTTCAAAATCGGCCCAAAGGTGCGTGACGTCATTTATGGACGGCCCCTATGTAGATGAAACTTGACAAACACGTCATTCATTAATTCATTCCGAAGATTTATATAGCGCCCCTTCAAGGTTACTACTCAGGAACGCTCGATCATGATCAAGTTGCTGAATTGCTGTGGTGAAGTCTGCTCCTCAGCCAAAGATTCTTCAACCACGGGACAACGCTTAGGGAGAGTCTCTCTAAAGGCGTACAGACCAGTGTGACGCTGCCTTCGACATCTTGCTGCTCTTTGTCGAGATACAACTTTAATTCGTTTAAAGCTTGTCCCCTCAGACCCTGCTAATAATCTTCGTTTATTGATTCAAACTGACATGAACGCAGTTTGATTACAAACATAGTTATTACAAGTTATTACAGCAGTCGAATTTAACTGTATGGCAGCCATGCATGGCGCCCATTAGGCCTACTGCTCGTTTTACCAACGCCATCTGGCGAATGAAAGGTTGAGTCGACCTTTGTGAGGGTAGCGGGAATCGATCCAGAGTGTTAACCATTCACTTAAACCCCCTTACCGATCCTGATCCGTCCATAAGCATTCCAGTTTTCTCAGCCTAATCACAGCCCACCGTAACAGGTCCTCTGTCTTCCTTCTGGCAACAAGTTTTTCTTCTTCATACGGTATCCTGTCCAAGAATACAGTATGAATCCTTGTACTCACACGATATCCCTGAGACGGGTTGAAGACGCTGCGCGGAGATAAGGGGGAGGGCGACACTAGAAAGCAATGGGCGTCGCTTTGTTGCGTCCACTAAGTGGTGCACCGTGTTAAAGGCTAGCGTCTTAAGCGGTATTTTCTGGCACCATGGCAACCGTAGGGATGGCGAGTGACATGGCAGACATTGGGGATGCGGATCTGGTGGATGAAATTATTGAGTCCTATGGGTCCCACGAGTACGAGGCTTATTAGGCGGCTTCCTAAATTCGCCTCTGTCTCTGCATACATGCGTGATGTGTTGCACTGGCTGCCTGTGTCCCAGAAGATCTCATACCGCATTACTGCACTGGTTTCTCGTTGCGTTCTTGGCTGCGCTCCATCTTACTTGTGCGATCTTTGCCACCCAGTGTCCGACGTTGCAGCGCGTCGGGTGCTTCTCTCTACGACGAGGGGTGGGCTCCTAGTTCCACGGGCTCGCTTGGCTATTAAGCAGCGCCGTGCTTTTTCGGTTGTGGACCCCTCATTCATTCATCCATTCTTTTCGGAGATTTATATACCGCCTCTTCAAGGTCATCTACTCAGAAAGCGCTCCCGACTCAAACCCGGCTAAAGAAACAGTCTTAAGGTTGGCATAAAACGTGGTGGCAAGAACAATGGGCACCAAGCGAAGAACCACAGGAAGCCCATTCCAAACTGCAGAGCCAGCAACATTGAAAGCACGGCGCTGCCTAATAGAAGTCCGCGAGAGGGAGACAAGTAGCTGAGCCCTCTTAGATGACCTGAGAGTGCCACGACGCTGGACATTAAGGGTGAAGCAGCAAAGCTTCTTCAAATACACCGTTGCCACACCTGCAAGGAAAGCCACACCAAGGCAGATACCAGATAAATAATCGGCTGCGGGACAATGTGCTAATCCAATCTAACCTAATCTGGAAAATTCGATAGTGTAGTTTTTATAATGCTTGAGCCATCGGTAGGTGGTCTCTTCTACGCAAAAATCCTGTTTGTAGATCGTAGGGGAGGCACTAATTTCGTGTTCATATTCATTCATTTCGGAGATTTATATAGCGCCTCTTCAAGGTCATCTACTCAGAAGCGCTCCTGACTCAACCCCCGGCGAGAAAGAACAGTCTTAAAGTTGGCAAAAAACGTGGTGCAAGGGCTCTGGGCACCAAGCGAAAAGCCGCAGGAAGCCCATTTCAAATTGAAAGGGCCAACAGAGAAAGCATGGCGCTGCCTAATAGGAGTCCGCGAGCGGGGGACAAGGAGCTCAGCCTGCTTAGATGAGAGCAGAGTGCCACGACGCTGGACGTTACGGGTGGAACAGCAAAGCTCCTACAAATAGGCCGGTGCCACGCGGCCCACGCCCGAAAGGCAACGCCATACCATACGACGAAGTGACTGTTGGCGTACGGCGATGGCTTTGCCAAGGGCGAGGTTCTGAACATGTGAGGGGTAAAATTGACTTTACGAAACTTTTCCCGGATGTACGCGGAAGACGGCAGTTCATGATATCCTCGTGAAAGTCGACTTTGATGCTGCTGTCTTGGAAAACACAATGGAATATCCACATTTGATCAGCGACATGCTCCTTTACCTCGAGACTGACGTAAGCAAGTATCAATGACCAGGAAAACTTGCAGCTTATTGTTCGGATGCTAACTGACGACCTTCAACCGAGTAATGGGTTCCGACCCAATGAAACTGTTCAGGTGTACTGATCACATGGCGGGCAAGGGTTTTCTGCTGGGGATGGAGAACCGGAAAAAACTAGCTTCCTATGTCTGCGGGAAAATATCCAGGCGCCGATCTGGATGCACACAACGACAAGCTTCGAAGTCAATGCCAATGGCGACTTCACCTCTGCCACGGTTGACAGATTTTGGATTTTCAAGCTGACCGATAAATCTGGCCGCTAACACAGCCCGTGGTAGTGAGCCGGAGTCTGACGCCTGCTAGAGTGATTTGCCGCCGATGAAAGAGCTAAGCATAGGTGTTCGTAAATGGCCGCCATATATGGCTTCACCAGATCCTGAGTGGCCGAGTGGGTTGGTGCCCGCTCTCCGCGCCGGCGCCCCGGGTTCGCTTCCCGGTCGGGTCGGATTATCAGAGATTAATTTCTCGGATCTTTACTGCGGGTGGCTCGGTCGCATTATAAACGTGGAGTACAATACAACACACAATACAACACATCACAATACAACTGGGGCGCGGTGGTGTAGGGGTATATTCGGTGCCTTGCAGCTGGAGGGTTGCGGGTTCGGATCCACCTCAAAGTCGCCGCGTAGGGACCCTGGGCAAGTCCTTCACTCGCAATTGCTCATGCGCTTCGGCGTGAAACTCCGATTCAGCGTTCGCGCAGTAGTCGGGAGCGCCTCTGAATGGAAAATCTGGTTGGGGCGCTATAACAAGTGTTCAAATACAATACAATACAATATAAGGAAAGGTGGACACGCCGTCTCTGCGGTTTGTACCATTACAGATCATCTTAGATTGGACGCCGGTCTGCAGGAGTTTATAGCTTGCCGTGACAAGTTCACAAAGTCTTACGTTGATAGGATATGAGACTGGGTGGTAATATTCCGCCACAAACCAGCAATCGATGCAAGGCTAGGTTTACTGTGCTAGCTAGCTCGATCCAAGCGCCCGCAACCAGCTATACACGGCCTCTAAGCACAGCATTGATGGTGAGTGGGTGGCGGTGGTCCAGAGGACAGGGATACAGATATAGTGTCCGACGTCTTCTGTGGGGCGAATTCCACTGGCGGGTAGGAGCATCGACGCCGAGCACATCTTGTCCTCGTTGCTCACTGGGAGCATTGGAGTTACTGCACAATAGAGGTCTGCGGGTAGAGCATTTTTGCTACCCGACCCGTACCCGTAACACAGAACCACTACCCGTACCCGTACCCGACCTCAAAATTACTACCCGACCCTACCCGTACCCGCGGGTATACCCGTACCCGTAAAGTACCCGTCACGTCATTAGCACGCCTTCCTATACCAGGCATATGGGCTTAAAACTCAGCATGTAGTAATAATAATAAATAGGCTGATGATGATGATGATAATAATAGTAGTATGGCAGCAGCAGCAGTAGCCATAGTAGTAGTTGTAGTAGTAGTAATAGGAGCAGCAGCGGCAGCAGCAGTTATTGTAGCAGCAATAATAATAGGCAGTGAACTTATGGAACCTGTCACATGCAACTGTTGTGCTTTCTCAATTGCATTGTACATTTTATCTCCGTGGTCTATACTGTCACCTAGTACACTAAGTAACTGTTAATAGTACTTTGCAGACCCGGTCAGGCCCATTGTGCGCCTACATTCTCTATTACATGTGACGGTGACTTTGTAACCCCAAAATTTCATTTCGGTACGGGTAAAACCGGGTATACCCGTAAGGACCCTACCCGTACCCGACCCGTGAAATGCGTACCCGACCCGTACCCGATCCGCGGGTACGGGTCGGGTATGGGTAAACTCGCGGGTTTACCGTAAACCCGCGAGTACGGGTATACCCGCAGACCCCTACTGCACAGACCTCCTCGTGTCAGAGGACGCGTTGGAAAGGGGGCGCGGCTGTCCAGGAATTTGGGGAGATGATGGACACCTCTTCACGCTATACCCGTTTATTGTCCTTTCTGCGAAGTAAATGCCGAGCATCGTGGTTGTCTGCCTAAGAAATACCCCAGGTCTTTGAACGCATCGGATGGCGTGTGTGTCGGCCTTGCAGAGGTCAGACAACGAATGGGTTTGGGTGACGTCTTATTGTTCATGGGGGTCGAGTTCATTTTCGGCTCCGTACTCGAGAGCGTGACTGCGGAGGCCGGGCTGCTCGACCTTGGCCGCGAAACTAGAAACCCTCTGTGTGCTGCAGCAAACTCAACATCGTCTACAGACACATTTCGAAGGCTCTAAAGGACAGCGATGAGGATTACAAGCTTGTCCCGGATGAAGTCGAAAAGTGTCTGTTCATGAAAGACGAAACCCACCAGATGGTCGCGCGGTGGGGAGAGACAGGAAGGAATCTATCAGGTGCGGTCGAGAGGAGCCTTACGCTTCGTTCATAAAAATACTCGCTGTTGTTGTGGGATGCCTCTGTCGTCGTGAGTTGTGCGGGAGGTGCTGCCGTCTGCGCCGCCTCCACATAACTAGCCTTTTTATATTTGAATTGGCCCAGACCCGCTTTAAGGCATCAAGCCGAACTGCGGCATTGTGGGGGCGAGCACCGACCCTAACTACGACCGAGGGTTCGATGGGTGCCGTGGTGGCGTCCTCTACCATGTGCATTGTGTCGGGTAGGAACTCGTTGGCTCCAAACCGATATATTACTACTACTGTTGTAAAAGTTGAAGTCGGCAATCCACAACTCCAAGTTCAAAATAATTATAATGTAAAACTGCTATTTCAGAATTTAGAAAATGTCATAATGAAATAGGAACCAGATTGCTTGATGGGTTTCAATGCCAGTCAAAAAGTCAGTCAGTAAGTCAGTCAGTAGCCAGCCAGTCGGTCAGTCAGTCAGTCGGTCGGTCACTCAGCCAGCCAGCCAACCAGTCCCAACTACGTCCATGTCAACCATTTTAAATCAGTCAGCCAGTCGGAACCAGTCTGTACATGGGGTCAGCCAGTCAGTCAACCAGTCAGTCAGTCAGCACGATCAGCCAGTCAGTCAGCCACTCAGTCGGTCAGTCTCCATCTTTCTCGTCTAATCTCTGTTTTCACTCTTGGTACCTCTAACGACTTAAAAGCAGCCGCCCATCAATCCGAACGAGTCCAAAATAAACTGTTGGTTTAGAATTTAAAAAAAAAACAACAGCGCGGCATAACAACAAAACAAGCCGACTCTTATTGTCGCAAAATAATAATAGTAGCAGTTATGACGACCGGCTGATAATAGGCGTAGAGACACGGCTGCAGGTGCGTGGCCAGCCCCACAGGTGCCTGAGCGAAGGAGGTCCTACGAGTGGCGAGATGCCGTCGAGTGACGGACGGCAAACATCGTAAACCGACAAACATGGCAGTTTTCGCCGCTTGACGGAGCCACCTGTCAGCACCTGTGCTGCGACATCTGTTTCAACAACTGTGTCTCGACTGTTTGGTAGCGACAAACACAGCTGAACTGAACCATCATCCGCAATCTGGGCTGTCCTTAAGTCAAGACCTATCTTACACGCCCTGCAAAGATAAAAGTCATGCTGTTGCTAGTCTTGTCATGCATGTTAACAAGTCAACCAATCAATCATCTCAATTAATCAATGGCCTTATAATAATAATATTCGTCTATTAATTTAAACTGACAAAAGTACGCAGTAAGATTATACGACATAGTAGTAACAGATGATAACAAGTTTAACAGGAGTCGAATGTAACTGTATGGCAGCCTGCAAGGTGCCCATCTGTCATATTGCTAATTTTACAGTCGCCCATAGGGAATGGAAGGCTGTCAACCTTATGGGGCTAGCAAGTATCTAACCCGCATCCTTCTGATCTTCATGCCAGCGTGTTACCATTCAACCATCTCCCCACCCATTATTAGCAATCAATCGATTGATAGATCAATCCACACCAACAAAATCAAAAATCAATCAACAAACCAAACCATAAATCAACCATAAATAAATAAATGAATCCATATATCATCAATCAATCAATCAGTCAACCAATCATTCAACCCATCGTAAATCAACCATTCAATTAAATGAGTAAATGTACGAATTAATGAATCAATCAGTAATTCAATCAAGCTATCCACAATCAAGCATCTATCCACCCATTAATCACTGGTGGTCATCAATCAACCAACCGTTACTACATTAATTCCACCATTCAATCAATGAATTCTTTGTACAACTACACATGTACAGGACACAATGAAAACAAATTCCTGACAACTATGAAATCATTAAGTCAAATTACCATTAACCTCAAGTTATAACAGCAATTCAGTTAAAAAGGTAAACACAATAATAATAGCACCATATAAATATTATTATTAACAATAATGTCTGGTTAGGCCTGATTGCTATATAGCAGTTCCTTGTGCATTTAACCTTTTAACGACGAGAGTGTAGTAAAAGTGGCTGGGAAACCAGTACAGCTCATTGTTGAAGTGCTAATATGACCTTCCCAGACACACTGGAAGTAGAGCATTTCCCTGCTATTGAGATCCATTGGGAGATTCAAATGGAACAATATTCCTAATCAGAACTTACCGACATCCACAGGATTCAATTAAATCGCTTCTGTAGCCCTTTCTTCACCAAGAAACACTTGACCAGTATGTTACAGCAAGGACTAGCTACGTTTTTATTCCTGCCAAAGCAACCAAAACCAACCACCACACAAAAGGTTCTGTGAACTTCTCTTTTTGGTCTCTCAGCCACCAGATAATTGATCCATACAGTATCTCTGGACTTAACGTAACACTCATGGACAAGTTGGTGTCAACTAACACTTGTTAAATTCTAGGAACCACTGTTACCATGGATTGTTCTCTGGGGTTTGGTTGAGGAGCCAGACATATGTGAAGACTAGCCAGTCCATCCGATTGATGCACTCAAGAATAAGATTATTCCAAGACTTCCTGCTTCCAGCTCAAAGCCACCTTTGTTTAGCCTAACGTAGACTAAGCTGGTTCCGCTCTTCACCTGTGATTAAAAATAACTTTAAGACGAAGTAAAGTTGACGTCAACGGCCCTGGAAGCCCTAACATGTTGTTAACAGTTGGTACATACTTAGATGATTAGTGCATGGAGACCTTGAGCAAGTCCTTCAAGCACAATTGCTCAGCACCATCGACTGATGCTTCGTCCTTTAATAGTTGTACTAAATAAACTCACATATTAATAAAAATAATATGAGTACTAACAATATTAATCATAATCTCCAATCTATACTAATAACAGTGAAAGTAGAAAATAAACAAGATAATAAAATAACGTTAGATGTTGTTAGTGAAGATAATGCTAGAAGGTCCATCCTTTACGCAGACCTCGAAAGACTGGCCAGTTATCTCACTCACTTACGCACCAAAGTTCAAACCCCCAAGATCGCTTATATGTTGCCAGTGGAAATACAACCTAGAAATATCTTTTAGATTTGAATCCTTGACCTCTCTGTAAACAGTCCTACATGCTAGCACTAGACTATTTTGAACTTAAACAGCTAAGAACAATCTACTGACAGAATTTATTTATTGGAAACAACAAATAACCAATAAACAATAATAATTACTAAACAATAATAACTCCATTAACAAAGCTATCATGCAAATATCTCAGTTTACTGTATTATATGCAAACTAGCAATACTTATAGAAATTAGGCATACATGTACTAATGCAAACAATTTCAAACATTTTATTCCGATATCTCAGTTGTTGCACTGCAACAAGATATCATACTTCTTCATATAAACGAACTGAACTAAATAATTAATACACAATGCAAGATCTAAATATTCAATTATAGTCAACTACACACAACACTGCTATGCAAATTTATCGACACAGTGCAGTCTAATGCAATGTAAACAATTTCTTGTAAAGAAAAAACAAATTAGCCACAACGACAAAATAACAATATACACTAACGATTACTAAACTGTGCGGTGAAGCGTGACAGAATACTGATCAAATATTTTTTCAGAGCCAGCGTATCAGTGTATGCTTACGTTGAATAGAATTATTGTGGCCTATTCACAGGGTTAAAGTGCGTGGCTGACATCCAGAGTTATAATGGTTCCTTGTACCTTTTCTTGCTGCATGCTATAATTTTTATCGCAATCACAAAGTCTTTAGAAATAAAGCAATATTATATTAAATGAAATAAAGTTGATAAACATATATAAGTTATCACATAAATAAAATAATCACTTTACAAAAAGTAATTAACAGAAACTTAAACTGCTAACAAAATGGAATACTGATCAAATATTTGGTCAATGTGCATACCAAGGCTGTACGTTTCTCTAGCACGTCATTTTTTTTTAGTCGGTTGGTCACATGCGGAATTAACTTGATAATTTTCATTCATTTGGACTTCTAAATTGACCTAGTATGCATTTGCAAAATGCCTTTGGTGTTCAGATGCTTGGCAAAAGTTTCATGCACCGCTAGTTGACCTTTTCATTGTGATGAGTTTCAGGTTACACGCTGTACAGTGTCAAGCTCCAACTGGAAAGGCAAGGAGAGTCCTTGAATTCTAACCACTCTGCCTCAGTGATGCTCTGCTCTGAAGAATGTCATCCTCCACAGACCTGGTGGCGAGGGATGCTCGAACACCTCGTCTTTTACTATCTGCAAGGGATTGCTTGGTGTTGAGTTTTGTATATTTCAAGTATAATAATTTGTTGTTGCTCCTTTTCTTCCAAGCTAAATAGTCCAAGAACTCTGAAAATACTGTCGACTATCAGCTCTGGATGGAAATTCATCGGTTGGACTCTGAATGCCTGTGGGAGCTTGCCAGCAGGGACTCTTCAAGTTATCTGAGAGGCGTTTGCTTACCGATAAACTTTTCTTTCTTAAATGACTTTAAAATCATTTACGGAAGTCTAGATACAAAATGGTGTTAACCGAATTTGTAAAACGTGTGAAAAGAAAAATTTAACCCAAAATAGACAAAATTCAAAAAAAATTAACAGAAACATAAAACACTTTAAACAAAGCAGTTTTCAGATTTTCAAAACATATTAAAATCTTTCACACAGAATGAGAACGTTTGAAAACTACACTTAAAATATTGACAAAACAATTAAATACAAATTAAAAAGATGTTGACAAAATGGTTTTAAACATATTTTCAAAATATGACATGAATATATTAAAATTAATAAAGGGCTGAAATTGTAAACAAATAAACTCATCAGAAGACACTGACCAGACAAAAATTTTGAAATTTTTAAGAGACTATTAGGACCATAAAAGTCAGATCACTTAAATTAGTCAAAGTAATGTAGTGTGAAGTAATGTAATTGATAATTTATGCTACATCTTTCTCATAATTAATCCTTGGGGCAATAGACCTGGGATAGAAGGACAATAGCATTGGAATAACGAGTCAAGTTATGCAGCCCAACTGTAAACGTCAACTTATCAGAACTGACACTTGGAATTCAGTGCCAGACACAAAGTGACAGGCAACAATATCCGCAGTCTGCCATCTTCCATTACCCTGACACTGGAAAAGTTTCTTCATCATTTGCTTACTTCCGATTAAAAAAACAACGAACACACATAAACTAAGAAGCACACTGAAACCTTGTAATAATGATGCTTTTGAAACAAATTCGTGTTGAAACAACATCATCTTTTAAAGCTGAAGTGATGAGGTTCCCTAAATGCATTTAGATCAGAATCTGTGTTATTACAACATGGACTTGTTAACACCAAGTAATTGGACATGTCTTATGAAACAGCGTGCAAACCAGGCCGTGCATAGAAAGATAACATCTAGATTTGATTCCCTCACCAGGTTTCTTGGCTAAGATGCTGTACAGTTAGACTTCTATTTTTCTAGTTGACTTTATCTTGTTCTCCTAATTATCGTTTCTGTACAGCAATTATTTTTGACTTTGCATGTAAAGCACCAAGCGTTTCCTTGCATTTACTAAAGAACACACTTACTTACTTACTTAGTCAATATTTAGCACTACACTGTAATTCTTGTATGGCACAATAACTAGTAAGGCATATGAAGTTAATAGCTTTGGGGGACATCACTTCTCACAGAATGGCGCATAAACCGAGAACATGTTACAAATGACTCCACACATGTAACATGCATAAAGTCGCACACAATTCTAATTCTGACGAGCAGCCAGTCAGCTGCTACAAAGTAGAGCAGTTAGATACTAAAATGTTTGAAAGCCAATCATGCATGTTAAAAGGAGACACGGGAGTATATGTGACTGATGGCAAGATTTTCATATCAAAACAACAGATAAGACCAAAACAACACTTACTATGAGTAGTACATTGCATCATTACTAAATCAAACTTATTAGTAACTAATTAAAATCTGTCAACCTAACCAGAAACAGACATCTAAGAAATCTTATGACTTGGCCACTTATTGCAAAACTTAATTAAGTCAATTAAATCATTAAATTCTTTGCCCAAATTAGAAACGATCACTTAGATTTGAAACACAAACTTATAAAAACTTAAACTTAGCAAATATTTTAGGAAAAAATAAACTTAGCAAAGATTTTAGCCATTCTGAAATGTGTTGCCTTGAAAGAATAAGTCTTATCAAACTGTCCTGCAATTCTTAACAAGACAGTTTGCATTTGCAATATTTAGCATAAAATTATCAAAAAGAAATAATTAATCAACAAATTTGAATAATTCTTTCCAAACAGAATGTGGCAAGTTTCCAGTTGATTCATTAAAAAACTTATGGAACTGGGAAAAAATTTCATTTCACAACACGGACCTTTGCACTTTGCAGTTTGCACTGAACTCGAGATGTGAAACCACAGTTCAACTGGTGCTCAACTTAGGAATACTGAAACATTTCACTTCAAATTTCCATTGCACCACTTAACTCATATCTACAAAGGACAACAGCACAAGTTGCATAGAATGAGAATTTTAGTTTCTAGGTTGCACTGCTTTACAACAGGTCTAGAAACTTCCAAACTTCTATCACTCAACTTCGTACAAAGCAGCAATGTTAGAAAATTAAACATGACCTCTCACTTCAATTAAGTGTCCATATTATATCACTATATAGTTCACTTTCAAAATGAACTCCCAGGTGATGCTCCAATCCTGACAACACAACTTCACGAATGACCAGAATGGCATATAAACTTGAAACAGATTAAAATTCAAGAACAACGAAAACAGCAGATGATTAGCAAACAAGTAACTGAAGCACAATATGCTACATCAATTATGTTGCACTACACGTATTGTTTTCTAACACACATCAATTTTGAATAGTATACATTAAAGATATCCAACATTGCCTTGGCAAACCAAAAGTCTCATTAATGGAAGAAGGAATGTCTTAATAAGGCAGAGATCAACAGGAAGATCAACATTCTGTTAATTATATATGGACCGAGTTTTGCTTCGAATAGTAAGTAAGTAAGTAGCCTTTTTTATTTGCATCTGACAAGCGCACATGCATTACATTGTGTACTATACAACGATTACATACATTTTTTAAATAAAACGATATCAGGACCAGATCATAAAGTCACACGTGCACAACTAAATATGACTAAAGATGCATCGATTAACAAAACTGCTTCTAAACAATTTAGATTAAACAAAATGGCAGAATGAAGGGATGTTCGTTTTCTTTTTTGTGAAGCAAAGTACTTGTCCTCAGGAAGTGGGGGAGGAGGGGGGCAAGAGCTGATGAAAGCAGTGGCCAGAGAACTTTCATTTCTGGAAGACCTTCTTGTCTGCTCACGCAATCAGCTCTTCTGCAGTATGGATCGTCTCACATATTTGCCATCTGTAAGCCTTTTCAGAGCTACCAGTAAAATAATGCAGTAAACTACTGAGCAGCAATCCCTCTCCCTCTAAGCTGAAAATGCAGCATACCGGTTTCTGAACTTAGTGCACAGAGAGATTTCTTGGACTAAATCATATTGTTTGACCATCTTTAGCAGTGTGCAGATTCACAACAATGATGTGCAACTTGGAAGGGAACACTGCTACTCGATACTTAGAAATGCTCAGAAACAGTTCCTTTGGACAATAAAGGAATGGTAAGTCATCAGATCATCAGTGATCATCGCAAGAAAATTCTGGAAACAACTCTGATCTCTCATACAAAGACCGAGTCACCAAAACTGAGATTCAAAAATAAATAGTTTACAGTATGAAGATTTTAAAAACAGCTTAAATTCAGTTACATAATCCATAAAACCTTCTCAATTTATATCAAATACTAAAAGGATCAGAATAACACAACAGATGCAAATCGTTCATCAACTTTGAAAAATCAAAGTAGTTCTATCACATTCTGATTGTAAAAGAACAAATAAACTAAACAAAAGAAAGTAAACCATGAAACAATCTGGTTTTGACAACAGGTCAGTTTCATGGCAAACTCTAAGACTACCTGTTTTAAAATAAAGAAGCGTTTTGATAGGATATGGAAAAGTCAAAAACGACTTTTCAAATACCATCAGCCGCAATTTCGCAGATTGCTTGGTGTAAAATCCTGCACAGTGTTACACAACAGACTGAAGAAGACAAACAAAGCCCTGCACATCAAGGCAAGAGTTCCTTTCCGACAAACAACTCTCATGCTTCGTTTTCATCAGACTCCTTCACTTCGACTTTTGGATCCTTGTTTTCCTTCTTCTCCTTCGATGACCTGTCCTCCTTCTCGCCTGTACCCAACTGCGACCGACTCTTCCCACCAGAAGCGAAACGCTGTCGCAGGTTAGCTGTGAACGAGTTGACTGAATCTCCAGAGCCGTGTCGCAGTTTGGAGTCACCGGATGCGTTTCTCTTGCGTTCAATCTCGGCAGGGTCACGGCAGACCATGACAGGACAGATGGCGTGGTTCACCAGATAGTCGCTGACGCTTCCAAGTATCGTTCGCCGCATTTTCCCCATGCCGCGTGTTCCTGTGATGATCATGGCCGCGTTTTCCTCCTCCGCAATGGTGCAGATAACCTCACCTGGTTTTCCAGACGACGTTCGCAGCTTTCCAGGCACCTGAAAATTAATTAAACTGTTTCACTTCATCTGTATGCCTATTGGATTTAAGGAGGCACTGTCATAAAATTCTACGTCAATTAAAAGTGACGGGCATAGGATTGAAATAAGTCTCACATTTTTGACCTCACACAACAAACCTCTCCAAATCTGATTTCAATTCTAATAGGGCAATACATCACATCAAATTCACTGTAAGATTTAAAATGGCCTGTCTGTCCTATAAAACCCTTACAAGCACTCTTCCCACCTTCAACCACTAGTATCTCTGCACAAGCCTTCCTGTAGTCAGCAATCTTTGGGTATGGGTTTTGGCTGAGCTTTCATGTAGCACTGTCATGAACTCACATGTATTCCATGTTGCTGCCCCAAGGAATGGAATCAACTAAAAATGCTTATTCAATGCTCAAAGTCTTTCTCTTCCTTTAACAAACATCTCAAAACTCACTATTTCTCATTGGCTTTCAAACATCTTGGATTCTGGATATCTAAATGCTTCACCTGACGACCGACTAACCAAGCCTCACATTCGCATTTCTGTGTGACTTTGTAGGCATACATGTTAAAAATGTTCGCCATAATAATCATTCTCATAACCTTGTCTTCTAGCTTGCAAAAAATTGCTCTCCTTCGGCCTTTTTATGGTCTTGTAGACCTCGACTGTTTCCTTGCAGACCTGGACTGTGTCTGTCCAAAGGATAGTGACTTCATTAACCCTTTAACGACGAGCTGCCTATAGTTTCCCATACATTTTAGTACACGCTCGTCGTTAAAGGGTTAAGTGGTTTTGCTCAGAAGCAACCATCACAAAAACAGCACTACATGAGCGTCCAGGTTGTTCATTCTTATTTTACAGCAACTGAGCAAACAAATGAGTGAGTGGTGAGTAAGTGAGCCCTGAACTGAAATGCCAGCATGCACCAGATTCACCCAGCACAGTGCCTAATGCACATTCCTGTTACAACAGGAATGTGCATTAGGCACAAGGAACTCTAGATGACTTTTCCATTAAAGCTAAATTTAACCATTAAAGTGAGCAAATAGCCATTTTTACCGCTTTCTCCTTCAAAAGGGTAGTCATTTTCTCTTCGAGGGTCTTAATGCGGGCTTCCTCCTCCTTCCACATATTTGCCAGAACCCCAGGCGACATGTGATTATCTCCTGAAACAATTTTACAAGTGGTTCAAGAAATAAAAACACTTCTCACATTTGGAATTTAATGTTATCTAGCGCAGTGCTAAGAGGCTTAATGTGTTCTAATCAAGCAATATATGTCAATGCACTGGAGTTTCATCATCAAACTTTCATGCAATGCGATCTTATACAAAGACATGTAATGTATTGTAATTTAAAGCAACTTAGTAAAAAAAACGTATTTTAAAATTTACGTAACATAAGCAATGCAACGTAACATAATGTAGTGTAATTTAATGTACTGTAAAGTACTGTCATTTAGTGTAGTGTAATTTAATCAAAGCTATGTAACACAAAGTGTAATTCAAAAGCTGTTAAATAAATGCAAAAGTACAAGCATATATTTGTGACTGTGCATGAGAAAACCTTCACAAAGTCTGAAAAATTAAAACTGGGTTTGATCAGCAAGTGAAAGCTTCTATTATAAATAGCAAAAAGCCTTAAGTTTTCAAAGGCGTAGTTCTCGTCGCAGTTTTTTTCCTAACGCTATGAATATCGATTTTTGCCTCTAATGAATGCACATGAAACACGGACTATGTTATATATCTCTTCTCTTGAAACTGTGTATATTCCTACTCAGTAAGATCGTTGATCCCTTTATGGCCTTCCCTTGTGGCCTTCATCAATCTATACTTAAAGAGCTACTTGATTTGTAACCTGAATTGTTGATGGTTAGTTGGTTAAAAAATTAACGTTTGATTGACTGACTCACACTGCTACAAAATGTATTATACCACATGATATATTAAGGTCAGTTTATGTTATTAACACATCAGGTAGAAGAGACAAGCTAAATTTTTAAATGTAATTTCTCGTTAAAAATGATAATTCTATATTTTCATACTAAAGTGCACGAATTTTGGACCAAAAGTCCTAAAATTTTAGCCTGCTTTTCCTTAACTAAAGCTTATGAAAAAAATTCTATAAGTCCATTCCTGACAAATAATCTCTTTTCTTTGCTGACAATCCTGACATCACTCAATTTTAACTGGCAGGTACTGATCTCAATTCATGAAAATGATTACAGAACTCACACAATGCCAAAATCACTTGTCTCGATCAACTTGATGTAGTGCTATAGATCTAAGGTGCTGCAAAATGTGAGCTAAGAATAATCTGCAAGAGTACTCACGTGCCTTGTGGATGCTCATTTCTGGCAACTCGACGCAGTGGATAAAAACAACCTTGTTACCTGGACGATGCACTCGCTCCAGGTAAACTACAAGCACCATATAAAAAAACAATAAATACTTTCATACATGTTAAAAGAAAACTTACATACAAATAAAAAAATTTGGTAGACTTGCCATATTGTTTATAAACACTTATTGCTTTTAAACAATATGGCCGCTCTGACTGAGAGAATAGAGAGCACTGCCAGGAATTATATTACAACATTTCATGCTGGGAAACCATATGTTATGGATGGTAAGGTTTATCCAATCTGGAAAGCTTGGAAAATGACACATCATGCATTGTATCGTGCATAATTGGAGCTTCCTAGATCAGCACTTCTATGAGGTGCACAGAAAATGATATACGATGTCATCTGAAAAATTTCTCTATTATAATTTATTTCAAAACTGATAGGAATCAGATGTCACTCGTAGCTAAGATGTTGCTTGAGTTGTGTTTGAGTTTGACTGCAGACAGTAGTAGGAAACCCAGACATTTATGAAATTAATATAAAACCTAGAAAATACGTTTAATTTTCAAGAACGCCATAAGCCTTAAGGTAAACGAATTGCTTACCAGGACTCAGCACAAATAGTTAATACAAACCAAGGAAGAAGGATTCAACTACCTTATCGGGAATCCATACAGTAATGATGTAGTTTTACTAAAATGTTCAAGGAACACAACATTTTAAAATTTGATATTTTGAAATTTGAGAGACAACACTTGAGAGAAGCTATTTAGTTGTACAGAGATAATATTTTTTATTTATATATCCTCATTTTCTTTTCTTCACGAAAGATCACGGAGTGAACATAGTTTACTTGGCGATGGGGGGGCCACGCCCTATGTAAATTTCAAATGGGGGGCCATGGCCGGTTGGCCCCCTGGATCCGCCCTGATGGATGGTAAGGTTTATCCAATCTGGAAAGCTTGGAAAATGACACATCATGCATTGTATCGTGCATAATTGGAGCTTCCTAGATCAGCACTACTATGAGGTGCACAGAAAATGATATACGATATTCTACCTGTTTTTTTCACATTTGTTTAGCAAGCAAAAAGGAAACAGAAAAATTTGTTTACCATGTTCATATAATCATTGATTGATTAATATTTATTGCAGCACTTTATTCTCCTGCAGTCTGGGGCAGCCACATTGTTTACATGTGATTGACCGCAAATGGATCAAACTTTGTTTCACCATTCTACCATAAATTTCAATTTTATTAAATCGCTCAACTTTCAACTATACCTTAGAGAACAATTCCAACTGCTGCATTACATTTCAGCAGTGGCACTGAGATCCTCAGTGCTTTTAATTTGTGTAAAATTTGCTGCACAAATGTTGAATATACATTTGAAGAAGTACAAGAATTAAAATGGGTCTTGATGTTTTTAAACCACACTTTATTGAACCAATAAAAAAAGGGTTTGACAGATATAATAGATTACAACCAAGACATTGGAAACAACAGGAGACTCCTAAAAGGGCCTAAGCCCCGCTAGCAAGGGTCACCCTAGAGGCCTAGAATAATCTTTGAATTAAACTGTCATAAGAAGGTTATCGGGATATTACTGTGGGTCTCGTCTTCAGGCAACTATACGGCGACTGGTCCGGTCTCGTTATCTACCGGAATCCTATAAAAGTTTTGAGCAACTTTGCAGAAAAGCAGACTCTAACCTCTTTTCTACCATCATCAGCAACCCTGCACATGTATTACATCAACTACTGCCTCCCGTGAAAACTGTTTCATACTCGCTACGCCCCAGAACCCACAATAGAATAATACCTAAGGCAAACTCTCTATCTCGTAAAACATTTGTCACACGGATGCTTTATACTTAATTTTTTTTATATTTGATGATCTTTGTACACCAAAATGCGATTAGCAGTTGGTTTTTCAATAAAGGATATACTTACTTACTTACTATGTTCGAATACAGAGAGATAAGAGAAGTATCAAAAGAACAAAACTTAACTAGTTAACTAAACTAGCACGCAAAATGAACTCAAATAACCTGTGAAAAGAGATAAGTGCGTAATTGAGTTTTAAACAAGAGGAAACTGTCAATATTTCTGAGCTGGAGCGGGAGACTATTCCATATTGCTTTTTAAGGCGAATTTACGCAAGTTTGTACAAATGGAGATCCCTCTGAAGTTGGCAGCAGACCTTACTTCATATCGACAAAATTCCGAGGTTGTATGAAAATAACCAGGGCTGTTAACAATACTGGGGAAAAGTATTGGCAATACCAATACCAATACTTCATAATAAAAGTATTGCAATACCAATACCAATACTATTTCTTAAAAGTATTGCAATACCGATACCAATACTTTTACCAATACTTTTCGATAAGTAAGTTTACGTTTAATCACGTAAAATAGATTCTTTCCATTCACACCAACGATCGTAGATGGCGGAAAGAGGCTATTTTCGAAGAAAGAGGCAATTTTCGAAGCGTAAAGAATTATTTCTCACTATTTCTTGATCGCAACTTACTCTAGCGGATGAGAAAATATACAAATTATAGTGGAAAAAAGTATTGGTATTGAGTATCGCCGACATGCTAAAAAAGTATCGGTGATACACATGCGATACCAACAAAATAAAACTATCGTGATACTCGCTGCGATACCGAAAAAGTATCGGCGATACCAAGTATTGCGATACTTTATCGCGATATTAACAGCCCTGAAAAATAACCATCAAAAATATGTGGCAGAGCATGTGACCTATACTTAAACATAAACTTGCAGATTTGGATGATTTTAATCTGGTCGAGTTTTGGAATTTTACGCTGATGGAAAATTTGAGTTGTGGAGACATGAAAGCCTGACCCTGAGATTATTCTAAGAGCTTTCTTTTGAAGAAGGAGAAGTCTTTTTAGTCTAGTAACATACCGGTAATTGGAAGCCCAGACCATGATGTAACATGATTAAGTATGGATGAACGAGTGAGTAATAAAGATTTAACCGTAAGTGGGTAGGCAGTATATAAGCGATACGTGATAAGATACCCACATTTTTTGAGATCTTAGAAGTAATTTGAGATATATGAATATTCCAGGTTAGATGTTGATCCAAGTGGACTCCTAGGAACTTAACTGAGATTACTTGGGGATACCATCATTTGCATTTGTTGATTGAAATGCCCTATTGAAGACAACAAATTGTACTGTCTTGTTTGATCACTACTTGCCTGGACTTCATTCTCCTAAATAACAGCGTCATATTTCTTAATTAAAACAATATTGAAAAGCAACAAAGTATATGTCTTCATTGGTCACTGCATGCCTGGGCTTCAATCTCTTAATTAACTGCCTCACATTTCTTAATTAAAACAATATTGAAAACACCAGAGTGTAGATGTCTTCTTTGCTCACTGCTTGCCTGGACTTCAATTTATTAATAAACAGCTTCATATTATTTTGTTAATTAAAACAATCTTCTTTGATCACTGCTTGCTTGTACTTCAATCTCTTAACTAACAGCTTCATATTTCTGAATTAAAACAATATTGATCAGTACTTGCCTGGATTTCAATCAGCATTTTACCCTTTGATTTGCTGATTTGGGTGGTAGGTAAAATGCTGAACAATCAGCAGTGGCGTCACTAGGGTTGGTGTCACCCGGTGTGGTAACTCATGGTGGCACCCCATGTACACCCTCCCTTTCCAGACTAAGCAGAATCCTTAATGATTTTTGTACTATTAATGTTACCCGTAAATCGTAATTCCTGTATAATATGTATATAATAGAATGTAATGGTAAAAATAGTGATATTAACAACTAGCAGATTTAAAATACTGCAAATGCATATTTTGCTTATTTTATTTCTTATTCTAATCATTTACCATCAGGTCAGCAGTTAGGGCCTACATCATTAAAAATAAAATTAGCAAATATTGGTGGCCTGTGGAGGGCAATGAAGGTGCCTGCAGTCTCCTTATAAAATAATGTTTAAAGAATACAGAAAATTATATTATAATTTATAATAACTACAGTAGTGTCAATAATTGGCAAATTATATTATGTAATAAGGAAAAATAATTGGAAATTTTTGCTGATTATTTATTAAAATTTGTAATATAGGAATATTATTAATTAAAATCAGGTCAGCAATTAAAAATATTAATATATGGTAATATACTCATAAATGAAATAGGGCCTAATACAAAAACAGGGACAAATACGCAAGCATTTCAGCACTTAGTGAACATCTCGACTAGATCAGAACTTTCGATCCTTTCCTAGCTTTCAAGACTGCGAACTTGTGAATCACTTAATTAATTGAAATCAGTGCCTTTCGGCAACAGGCAACTCACTTTCAATTGATGATATCGCAAGATCGGAAAGCCTTGACTGTCTCATGGTAGATCGTAAATAGTTCTTTATAAGTTTAAGCTTTGAAAAGCTTCTCTCACATATAGCCACAGACATACAAATCGCCAGAAATAATTTTAGGCTTACTGAAAGGGCTGGGAGAGATTCCACGAAGCCCCATTCAGCAACGAATGTCAAAACGTCTTAGGCTATATTGCTCAATCTTTGGCTTACTCCAGATTAATCTCTGCTGCTTTCAGATGCCTTCTCAGCCTTGATATTTCTATTAAAAGTGTACTCTCAGACACTTCATCATAGAAAGTAGTCAGTTTTGGAATGGACAACTTCAACCCCGTCTTCAGAGGTAGCTATCAGACTATTCAATTGAACAGTCTCAGACATGGCTGCTACTTCTTTGATGGCTTGTTCAATTGAATGCTTCACCAGGTGACTGTGCTTCTCGTTTAGAGAAAGTCCTATATATAGTGCCTCTAGCTTTTTCACCAAGTTGAAGCATTATTGTAATTGGGTAGGCCTAATATTGACCGCACTGACCGTAGCGCATTTGAAGGCTCTAACAAGTAAATTGGTATAGGGTTTCAGCTTTAGGTAAATTGATACAATACATGTAAGCTGGCCTTACGAAAAATGTTTTTGTTGTCTGTTACTGTTAATTTAAAAATAATAAATTTCTGCTGAAACTCTGCACAAAATTTGTTTAGACAGTCATTTTGTCACTTTGGTGTCACCCCTACGATGGTGACACCCGGTGCGGTCCGCACCCCCCGCACCCCCCTAGTGACGCCACTGACAATCAGCATTTTACCCGTCACCAATCAGCAAATCAGCATTTTACCCGTGCCTTAATGTGTGGTATTCAATCAATTAACACACGCCTCTATCAACAAGTCTTGTCAGGCGTGGTCTTAGCCTTAGAACTGAAGAACTTAAGATGAATTAACGATAACCGTAAATGATAACTTGTATAGTTATTTATTATTCATTAACAGGTCTTTCTTGGAACAGCGGTCTACTTTTAGATCGTCCTCTGTGTGTCCATGATTTCATCACCGAGGATTATTATTCACATGTTAAACAATTTGCTCACATTTCACGGCACTTTCCGCCTGTGCCGAGTGGTCGATAGCGATGACTATATTTTGTTCCATTACTAAATTCAATTCAGGCAATTTCCAGACTTTAAATCCGATCTGAAGACCAACGGAACCAAATTATGTCACGACTTTGTGACAAACGTAACGAAATACGCGTTGGCCCGTTGTCATAACAAGTTAATTTATGCGCACAGCAAGTAGTCTACATCCAGCCCAAATCTAATTCGCGCCACAGAAATGCTCTTACACCGGTCGTAATCATCGATATATATCGATGGTCGTAATCGTAGACTTCAAATCTCTAAAGCGCCATTCTTATTCTTATTCTTATTATTATTATTATTATTATTATTATTATTATTATTATTATTATTATTATTATTATTATTATTTTTTTTTTTTATGCCCCGAGGTATACATGATCCCTCAGGGACTTGAATATTACTATTGTAGATGGGGTTGTCTGGAAATGACCCTACTCGTCGTTGTCCTGGCTGGCGAAGGTGCCCCGAAATGCGATGGAGTTGAAGCGTTGTATCGTTAATGATATTCGCTGAAAGAGGAAGGAAGTTTCTCGTTGGTCCCCCGTGATCATGCTTGTTTTTCGTCCCAGTTCGGATAGAAAGTCTCGACCTTCATCGTTTATCGGACCCATAGTCTCAAAAGCCAGAGGGATGAACACGTGCGTGGAAGAGAGCGGAAGGTATTTCTCGTGTTTGCGAGACGCTGCTCTTTCGGCCGCCGCTCCGACTGTCTGGGAGGTGTCTGGTAAGTAAGATGCGGCTAAGGTGTCAGTCACCGTAGCGTCCCAGACTAGGCATCGGCCCACCCGCCACGGGACTAGGGTGAGGCCATCAGGTCTTCTCCCGTCCGTTCTCGTCAAACCCGGGGTTCCTTCGCTGAGGGGAAGCCTGCACGGACCAGCGCTCGATAGACCAGGTCGTTCAAAGATGCATGTCTAGGAAGTCTTCCCGGGCCCAAAGTGCACGAGAGCCCATGCAGGCCATCAGAGGCCACCAGAGCGCCGCATGGGCATCTGTGTGGTTCGCTTATTAATTATTATTATTATTATTATTATTATTATTATTATTATTATTATTATTATTATTATTATTATTATTATTCAACAATATTTATTCTCTCAATCAATCAACATCAATACATCAATAGACAAGCTGTCGTCTGAAATTAACGTCATAAATGCCGTTTGTGTCACATCTCCCTAAGGTCTGGCTCCGCTAAAGTGCCGCGGAAAGCCACCGAGTTGAACCGCTGGACAGTTACAGAGAGACGCTGCAGCAAGAAGCAGGTTTCTCTGGTGTCTCCTGTGGACAGCGTCAGACTACGACCTAGATCTGATATAAAGTTTTGGCCAGTGGTGTTAATTGGACCTAAGGTCTCGAGAGCAAGAGGCACGAAAAAGTGCGTGTTCAAAAGTGCATTGTACTTGGTCATTTTCCTGTCCGTGGCGATCTCGGCTGCCGCGCCCGCCGTCGCTGCCGTGGCCTGGATGTATGATGGTGCAAGGGTATCTACAACCGTCGCGTCCCACACCAGATGGCGACCCGCGCGCCATGGGATCATTGTTAGGCCGTCTGGTCTTCTGCCGTCCGTGCGAAGTAGACCTGGTGGTTCCTTTATTGATGGAATTCCAGCCTTCGAAAGGGAGCGATGTATAATGTCATTGATAGTGTTATGTCTGGCTATTCGGCCGAAGCCTAGAGAACATGAAAGGCCGTGGCTACCTCTGGCGTCGATTCGGGCTCCACAAGCGCATGTGTGTGGTTCGCATATTGTGGCCCCAAGGCGCAAGCCGACCGCCACCCGAACGTCCTCGTTGTCCAGTCGCAGCCCACATGCTGTTATTGGTAAGGCATGTAGCCAGTCGCTGGCGTGTGGTGACGAGACAGCTTTCAATCGCGCGGTGTTGTATGGGTCTATTGTGTCATGAAACAGTGTCTTGAGTGTCTGTTCCAAAAGTGGTTTGTCCCATAGAGCCTGCTTGTTTGTTGGCATGTTTTCTGAATCGTTGAAATCCGTCTTGGATCGCCACTCGGACGTCATGGTCTCAAAGTGTGTGTCCTGTGTGAGATTGAGAGAGTTTAGAATGAGGGTCTGGAGAGGGAGAGTGCTCGCAGCTGAAGCCAAAAAGGCCGGAAGTGCCAGCGAAGTCGCTCTCCGTATGCCCAGACCACCCATTTTGATTGGTAGTGACGCCTGTGTCCATTGGAGATCGTTGAAAGAAATGTTCAAAATCTTTTCCAAACCCTGGCGTAGTGTCACGTCGAAGGTTTCCAGTTCGGGGTGTTTGTCACAGGGATGGCATCGGAGGATGTGAATCATTTTTGGTGCACCCAGTGAACTCCTTAGAATCAAAAGGGCGTCCTGCCTGGCTATAAGAGTTAATTTGCTCAGGCTTTCCTCTAGTTCTCTGGTTCGCGCTTTCAGACATTGTTGCAGCGCTTTCTCCGCTGAAATTGGGGCGCCGAGCAGCTGGGCCTCTTCCACTTCGATTTGTCTGAAATCTCTCAAGGAATCGTAGCCAATGTTTTTACTGTCGCGTGTAATCACCTCACATTTAGAGCGATTTAGCGCCAGGCCCATAGTAGAGCAGGCTCTCTCGATGAAATCGACATCGGCTGCAACCGTCTCCGCTCTTCCGCCCAGGGTCAGATCGTCAAGGTACCCGAATGATAATGGCGAGCCCATCTGAAGTAAAATTGGCTGTAGCGGCAAGCAAAACATATCATCATCATATTATTATTATTATTATTATTATTATTATTATTATTATTATTATTATTATTATTATTATTATTATTATTATTATTATTATTTTACCCGAGGTAGATATAATCCCTCAGGAACAAAAAATTAGGTTAGGAGTAAAAAACGTTCTCCGAGAAATCAGGCCTCGTCCCAGTTTACACAGCCAGGCTTCCAAATGTGCCTCTTATTATTATTATTATTATTATTATTTTATTTTTTTGCCCGAGGTAAAAAGAATTCCTCAGGCTCTAAGATACTAAGCATAGTTGTGTTTTACGGGTTCTCGTCTCCATCGTGTTGCATAATTAGGAGCCCTTAAAGGCCGCGGCGTTATTATTATTATTATTATTATTATTATTATTATTATTATTATTATTATTATTATTATTATTATTATTATTATGATCATCATCACTATCATCATCATATTCATTTATTGGCTCTCAAACAGATGGACACACCGCTGTCTGGTACATAGGCCTATAACGTATCTATAGGGCAGGCCTACAAGAAAGATTACTATTGTTGGCCGGGCAATGTCTTAGAGTGGTAAGCTTTTATCTATATCAAGCACGGGGTATAAAATGTCCATCGTCTTTAGTAGGCAGCGCAAAGACGAGGCAAAGTTATGTGGTCGTGGTCTCAGATGGCAATTATACGCTTTATGACAGAATGATGGGAGCAGTGTAACAGTATCATGATGTAACGTGCTGTTACTTAATATACTTTATTGTTACTATTATTATTATACACGCTACAGCCTATCAGTCCGTATGCCTCTATACCGAATGCGACGCGTTAGCGTCAGCGGTCAGCATGTAAAGCCTACGGTCGCTGTGGGCGTGGCCTACTAGCATCTAATGTCCAATGGCGATCTACACAGACCTGCCACATCTTTCTTTCAATAGAATTAAATCTAATCTCTACTCCCTAATCAATAATCCCTAATGTCGACCTATATCATCACATCTTTCCCTTTCGAATGGTTAGTTAAATCTAATTAAATCTATCGCAGTAAATTATAGTGTCTTGACTCTAGAAGAATAGGTTCGTACTGGCCAAATCTAAATGTATCTACTATAGGCGTTGAAAACTACGTAAAAGTCTCTCGTAAGCGTTCGATCAGTTCACAGAATCTTGAAAGTCTCTTGCAGGAGCTTCGACAGTTAATAACAGAATCATATGGTATCGTTATGTTTCACCGTAGCCGGATCGAGTTAATCGCAAACACATCACGCCTACTCTGACCATTCACCCAGACTTCCGTTCACGCAGGTGTCGGCGGCGTGGGGTGCGGCGTGGGGGTGTATTCGTCGGCAACGCCGGCGATCGGGGCTTCTGCTTAGAAGCTGAGGGTGGAGAAACGGCATCTGTAGGCACTGATGCGGACTGGAATCAAAAGTTTCTATATCGTCTTCGCCTGGGCTTTGTGGGTAGCGTGGAGAGGAAGGCGGGGTGCTTTGGTCGGCGAAACAGATCGTCCTTTGTAGACGAGACTTTTCTCTCTCGTTCATCACGACTTGCCAAAAGAGACCGTCTGATAACCCAGCATTGCGATGCAGAGGTTTCGGCACGACGGCGGGGGAGGCGCGCCAAGCTTCAGCGGCCGTCGCAGATGTGAGGATGCTAATGGTTTTCTTAGAAACGGACAGGCAGAGGGCATCGAGCTGTAGCGCTGGTATCACGGCTGGTTCACGTGATAATTGAAGTCCAGCAGAACCATGGAATGCCTCTGTGTCAGGATGAGCTCGCGGTAGACTGACCGGAGGGGGATCAGTCTGGTCACTAATTGATACCAGCGCCGCGATGTCTAGGTCCGGCTGCTGCTCAGCGGGGACCTCTACAGGATAACGGTCGGCGGAGAGAGCCTCTTGCCCGTGCAGCTGCTCAGCAGGGGCGTCAAGAGGATAACGTCTCATTGGCACTTGGACTGGAAAACACGTTTCATCGTTTGCAAGATGGACGTCGCTTTCTAGGACGTAATTGTCCGTTGGTTTAGTCGGTCTAATCGAATCGGTTATGCAACCGTTCGTTGGGTCGTTTGAAGTCATATCAGTTTCAGATGCACATACCTCAAAGATGATGTCTTGCACTGCTTTCAAGTGCTCCAGATCCCGATAGGCTTTGCAACCCCGGAGTGATTGTTTGCGTAAGAAGGCGACATAGAAGTCAATGACGGTCAATGTACTCATTCCATGCGGTTGCAGTTGCGATAGGTCGGACATGCGAAGAGTTTCCGCTGCTGGGTGTATCTCTTGGCATCGACTGAGAGCGCGGACTACTGCTTCCGGTATAAGATTCAAGGCACAGTACTTACAGCGACGATTCTTCTCGTTGCTGGCTTGACTGTGATCTGCATTATCATTTGGCAGTTGGGATATGCATCCGCCGTAACTGCGCCGAATTGAAGAGGCCACTCGGTAGATGGCCGTCTTGCCACAGTGCTTACAGCAACGCTTCCGGTTGCTGGCTTGACTGCAGTCAGCTGACTCAGTTGGCAGAGGGGATCTGCGTCCGCCATTGCTGCGCCGAACTGAGTTGGCCATTCGGTAGAGTGTCGTTGGTGTTGTCTTGCCACAGTACTTACAGGAACGATTCTCGTTTCTGGCTTGACTGTGGGCTGCAGACTCAGTTGGCAGGAGGGATCTGCATCCGCCATCGCTGCGCCGAACTAAGTTAGCCATTCGATAGGACGTTTTCTGGCCACAGAGCTTACAGCAACGCTTCCGGTTGCTGGCTTGTCTGGGGCCTGCAGACTCAGTTGGCTGTCGAGATATGCATCTGCTGAAACTGCGCCGAACTAAGCTGGTCATTCGATGGAACGTTTTCTGGCCACAGAGCTTACAGCAACGCTTCCGGTTGCTGGCTTGTCTGTGGCCTGCAGACTCAGTTGGCAGTTGAGATGTGCATCTGCTGAAACTGCGCCAAACTGAGCTGGTCATTCGGTAGAGGGCCTCGTCGTGTTCGAAGGATGACATAGCTTTCACCTTTTGTTCGATTAAGAATCCGTAAGACTTAGCTTATCGTGCTAACTGATATTTAGCTTATTGATTTATTGTAGTGCGCGGTTCTTAGTCTCTGACACCATGTAACAGTATCAAGATGTAACGTGCTGTTACTTAATATACTTTATTGTTACTTATTATTATACATGCTATAGCCTAACAGTCCGTATGCCTCTATACCGAATGCGACGCGTTAGCGTCAGCGGTCAGCATGTAAAGCCTACGGTCGCTGTGGGCGTGGCCTACTAGCATCTAATGTCCAATGGCGATCTACACAGACCTGCCACAAGCAGCCCCTTTAAAACAAAGAGCAAGGCACTATAGCCCAGAGCTATCTATTACCGAAGTCTCATCTTTTCAAGAATTCCTACCCTAACTCGATCATCTGATATTCTCCTCTACATATATAAACCGTAAAAACGATAACCTCCTTGGCAGCTCCTCTGCTTCGGTGCTTCCTCTCTGTGGACTCTGGCAACCGGGCTTGAATCTCCTTTTTACAGTTTTGACAACCCTTTGCACTATTACACGCTGAACACCAAACTCGGTAATAAAATGAAGGCTATAACTAGCCTATAACTATAACTATAACGAAAATAACACTAACGAAAATTCACGAGCGCTACAAAAAATAAAAATAGGAAGTGCAATATGGACGATTCGTAAATGAGAACGAAAAAGGGTTGTCAAATTTGTCAAAAGTGTAGAAGCTGAATGTACAATGCTTCAAAGGTTTTCAAAGCCTGAGAAATTGTCCAACAGAGAGGAAATTTTGCACCGAAATTATTGTAACTAAGTAGTAACTAAAATTAACTAAAATAAAAATCCATTAACTATAACTATAACTATAACTAAAAAATAATACTAACTATAACTATAACTATAACTAAAATAAAAATCATTAACTATAACTATAACTATAACTTAAAATCTGTAAGGAATCACACTGCTCTGACATAGATGAGCGCTGAGTCGACTTGTCAAAACTGTCAAAACGAGATTCAAGCCCGGTTGCCAGTGGAAAGCACAAGGATTCATGGATAAAGGAGCTGGAGGCAGATGATGGTGGGTGAAGACGTTAGTGTGGCCAGTTGTTATGTATGGATGTGAGAGTTGGAATTTGAACAAGACGGAGGAGACTAGAATAGATGCATTTGAGATTAAATGTTTGAGACTTGTCCTTCGAATACCGTGGACCGCTAAAAAGACAAATGAATGGGTAGCGCGGGTACTTGAAACCGCTGGCGTAGAGAGGAATCTTCTTAAATCTGGGAAGAAATTGAAGCTTATTGCCTACTACGGACACATCATGAGGAAAGAAGAGAGATGCTTAGAGAAGGAGATAATTCAGGGAACAATCCCAGGCTCACGTGCACGAGGAAGACCAAAAATTAATTTGATGGACAACATTGAAACATGGACTGAACTTTCAGTGGCGAAGCTGCTAAGGAAGATTGTGAACAATAATGTAATCAGTTGCGGTGTGTCAGCTGTTTTTGTGTGCCAGTAAACGAATATAATAATATTTTAACAGACAACAATGGAGAATGATTGTGCTTGACGCGGCCAACCCTCGTTTCGAGGACGGCTGAGGATAGGATAGGAGAGTGTAACGTCATTCCCAATACTTCGATCTATTTTGCAAATGACGTCATCGTCTGCTTGCGTTGATGATTCGATTGTTCAAAGCCCAATATACGTCGATGGTTGAAGAGTGAGCGTATTGCGTTTTCTAGCGATCGTTTTTTTCAGAATTACCGAGTAGGCTTTGTGCGATTATGTTTCGACGAAACTTTCGACGTGTGAAGCGAGTCTTCCCGTGCTGTAGGAAGAAGGAGGAGATGGGAGATGGAGGATAAGATGGCAGCCGGTTCTGTTGGCGGCGAGGAAGCTGAGTTAGTGCCGCCTGGTTCCGTCCAGGATACAGCAGGAGCCGTGGGCAGTCCAAATTCGTCGCAGAACATCGACCCACAGGACGACGCGAAAAGGAAAACGAAAAGGAAAAACGAAAAAAAAAAAGGAAAAGAAATAACGAAGCAAGCCGACGTTGCCACCAAAATCCTTCCAATCAACCAGCATGGTTCTGTCAATTTCGACAGATCAAGAACTTAACGAAAAACATTCTCCTCCTTTCCGATCGGCCTGAACTTGACAAGAATCGGCGTTGTGCCGTTCAGCAGCGTCTCACAGATTGTTTTCAATCTCAACCAGCACACGACGAACGAGTGTCCAAACGGCCACTGATAATATATTTATTGGCGGAAAAACATAGTCTGGTCCTCAACGACGTGCGGCCTGGACTTGACGACTCCGAGTCTGGTGAGCTCGTGAGAAAGTAAAGAAGATGACTTTCCTGATTACTGGTGGGAAAGTCAACCGAGCAGCAGAGAAGACGCAGACAGAGAAAGCTGCAGAGGAGTCGAATTCTTCTGCTCTGGAATGACGAATAATGTGGAGAGTGCCGAACTGAGAAACATCTCTTCGCAGACTAGCACTTCTTCAGAGAGCTCCAACAGTCTGACCGATGTCTTGGTCGCAATCCTCGGAGACACTTGTCTGGATCTGCAGACCCCTACACCGACAACAATTACACCACCCAGCACCCGTACCACCGCCAGCCCTCTACAACCACAACGACAACCACTACGACTACGACCACGCCCACTACAACCACTACTATAAGTCTATAACGATAACGACAACTACTACATCTCGACAGCCACACCAACAACCACGCCAACGGCCACGCCATCAACCACGCCAACAACCACGCCAACAGCAACGCCAACAGCCACGCCAAAAACCACGCCAACTACGCCAACTATATACTGTATACGACGGCTACTCCAACAACTACATGTAAGTTATCATTTACTATAATGTTATGCTCGTAACTTGATCATTCGGTCAAGTAATTTTTCTAATTTCTGTCGAACTAAGTTAGGCTACCATTTATTCACCTGTTGGAAAAGTGGACACAGGCCTGTGATTGCCTTACTTGCACGTGAACTGAACCAGGTATCGAACTTTCGGAAACTATAATCCCTGGACAGTTCGCTTTTGTAGAAATTTTGTTAAACCGAGCAACTGACTGAACTGTTGCTTTTGTGAAACTAGGATTTCAAAATATCCAACAAACTGAGTAATTTAATACGATGCAAATCTCCCCATATTTAAGTCTTAGTATAGGTGAATAGGTCAAGTCGTTTTCTAGGTGAATAACGAAGACTCCAGCTCCACTTGACTTTTGACTGATGTCGTCGTGGATGGTTGTATTTCAAACAGAATTTCTGATCATCTTCCAACGTCCAACAACTCAGTGGACGTGGTTTTCATGGTCGACAGAAACACCGGAACCAAGGTCGGTCTTCTTACCTACTGCATCGATTCAAACATCATCTTCTACCTCAACTCGTCCAATCTCCCCCAAGCGTTCAACACGAGATACGAAGGTGGAGGAACGAACACCGCCTCAACCATTCGGTTTGTACATAAACTACAACTGTATTACAATACAATACAATACAATACAACTGTATTACAATACAATACAAAACTATATGTATTTTTAGTTTGCCCTCCTTCCAAAGTTCAGAAGTGCACTCGATCATACGACAGAACATCGATGGCGGTGAGCAATTATTGTGAACGAAGGACTTGCTCAAGGTCCCTACACAGTAATTATATTGTATTTATTAATGAACCTCCTGAGTGGAGGCTCGAACCCGTACTCTCCGCGTTACAGGTCAAGCGCTCTAACCAATGGGCAACCGTACGTGCTTCATCTGAGTAGTTGCTACCCAAAAGAGCAACTCTTCTTTTCAATACATTTCATGACCCAAACACTACATTTCTGTTCTGGATCGGTTGAAATTGGAATGTGTGCAGGAACGCGCCAGTGGTGAACATTTACTCCTTACTGACGAATCTTAGTTAAAGCGTTGACACCGCTTAGGCTGGCATAGGTAGCATAAATTGTCTGAATTATATAGACATAAATAATGCATAAATCATGCATATAGATAGATACACAGGGACTGCTAACACCACACATAGGCTATACCGATACATGCAGACATAGATCATACATCATACATAGCGCCTATGCATGGTATAACACATTTATACATATACCATATACGTGCATACATACATACAAACATGAATAGGTCAGACATGCATTCGTATGTACATAGATCGTATAGAGTCGCTACATGAATTTAATCTTACATTACATTCCTTGTTGGCGTTTAGTTAGCATTATTAGTTTAATTAGTAGTTTAATTCTAAAGATGCTTTACAACGAGATGCAGCCACGCCTCCCTATAGCTGACAGTGAAGCTCTGTCGCTCCTTGCCACTACAATGATCAAATCTTTCGATTGTGCATTAGACCTACCTACAATAACAGACTTAGGCCTCTATGTCTATGGATGCAACATGCGCAGTAGGGCAGATGTTTTCAGGAGATTCATAACATCACTCGCATTAAATTATTAGGAACACCGTCGACCAGATGTTTACCCCCGACCTGCAGTGGCCAGGGAGCAAATGCGACCAACTACCTGATGGTCATCACTGATGGGATGTCGGACAATACGACTGTCACGCGGATGGACGCCATGACAGCCAGAAGCAACGGCATCACCATCATCTCCGGTTGGTCAGGAATTCGTCGAGACGAGGGTTATATGATCGCACTTGCCACCCAGAAAGACATCCGGTGGCGTCTAACCCCCACCTGGATTGGGGGAACAACAACCCTACTCTGGCCGACTTATGTCATAGGAAATCAACAACCCCAGTTTATGTCTAAAATGTACTTTAAATCCCACACTTTTTAAGTTTGATATAGATCGTTCTCCAAGCCCCACCACCGCATGGTAGAAGCCACTGACTGAGCAGATAGGGGGAGTGCCCGCGTGAGTTGGGACAAAGCTGAAATCGGGGCCCCATCTATCCATCTCTTCATCAATCCACTGGTAGGAAGACTCTACTAACTGAGCAGATATGGGGAGTTTCCGCATGAGTTGGGCCAAAGCTTAAATCGAGGCCACATCCATCCATCTCTCCATTCATCCACTGGTAGAAGACTGAGCAGATACGGGGAGTGCCCGCGTGAGTTGGGACAAAGCTGAAATTGGGGCCCCATTTATCCATCTCTCCATCCATCCACTGGTAGAAGACTCCACTGACTGAGCAGATAGGGGGAGTTTCCGCATGAGTTGGGCCAAAGCTTAAATCGAGGCCACATCCATCCATCTCTCCATTCATCCACTGGTAGAAGACTGAGCAGATACGGGGAGTGCCCGCGTGAGTTGGGACAAAGCTGAAATTGGGGCCCCATTTATCCATCTCTCCATCCATCCACTGGGAGAAGATGCCACTGACTGAGCAGATAGGCGGAGTTTCCGCATGAGTTAGGCCAAAGCTGAAATCGGGACTCCATCCATCCATCTCTCCATCCATCCACTGGTAGAAGACGCCACTGACTAAGCGGATAGGGAGAGTTTCCGCCCAGTCAATACAGCCCATCCATCCGTCAATACATCCACCTAATCCAAATAACCCATCCATCCGTCAATAGGTCGTGCAGCCATCCAAATAACCCATCCATCCGTCAATAGATCGAGCATCCATCCATCCGTCAATGGATACAGCCACGCATCAAGTCATTCATTCATTCATTCGTTCGTTCATTCATCGTCGCTGCTTTCATCCATACATCGATCAACCCAGCAAGTCATTCAATCTTTCTGCCAGTCGTTCATTCGTCCGCCAACCATTCATCCATCCATTGAATTCATTCACCCATCAGGTAATTCATTCGTTCGTCCATTCATCCATACATTCATCCACCCATCGAGTCATTCGTTCGTTCATGCATCCACTCATTCATTCATATCCACCCACGTAGGCAACCGCCAACTGGTATGGGTCTCTGTCCGTGTATCCATCCGCCCATCCACCATTCAACAGTCTATGCGTCCATCCGTCCATTCATCTGTTCATCCATTTGGGTCCGTCGAAGGGACCTGGGCTTGAGATCTTGTCTGAATATCTAAACCCTGACCAAAGATTGAGAGTGGACTTGCTCTATCCAACTATCCATCATCCATCCGTCTTTCCATCTCTCTACCCGTCTCTCTCTATCCATCCATCAAACAGCGACGGCCATCCATCAGACTGTCAGCCATTCATCCATTCATCTACTCATCCATCCCTTCATCTATTTACCCACGAAGTCATTCAGTCATTTATTCATCCACCCATCAATTCTTACACCCATTCATCACCAAGTCACCCATTCATCCATCCATCCACCAACCCTGTTTGAAGATTGAAGTCCTACCAAGAGATCGAAACCCAGTCTGAAGATCCAAAGCCCTGGAATGCCTGAAAAAGAGAAAATCTTTGGGCTGTGCTGTTACGTTCGAATGTTTGACATAAAACGCAAACGGTCCATCCGTTAGACACTTCCCTACCATATATTTTCCCTTTCACAAAGCGTTGAAGTTTAAATTTCTTATCTGGCCAATAGTTCCTTTAGCTTTCGTCGTACTTTTAGAAGCTCTTCGGGAAATTATCAGGACTATCTTAGACGTCGTACTTGTTTTAGTTCACTTGTTTTAATTCCATAATTCCACTTCTCGTAAATTTGCTATGTGTTTACTGGCACGCAGGGTGTTTGGTACGCTTTGACCTACGGGAGCTGGGCATGTGGTTGGCGCATTCTCTGTCACCTTTGTGCTTGTAAAAGGTCTTGAAATTATTGGGGCTTCAAACCATCTGAATTTCAGTGCCTGGATTATTTGGTGTACCGATGGCTAGTGGCTTGAGTTTAGTTATATTTTGTAACTATAGATTTTATTATAGCAGCGTTATGGCATTTTGGTTTTCTCCTGATCGTCCTTATCCACAAATCTCCACGCTTTATGAAAGGGAAAATAAACATTTTGGTTTTCTCTCCTGGTCGCCCTTATCCACAAATTTCCGCGCTTTATGAAAGGGAAAATAAACATTTTGGTTTTCTCTCCTGGTCGCCCTTATCCACAAATTTCCGCGCTTTATGAAAGGGAAAATAAACATTTTGGTTTTCTCTCCTGGTCGCCCTTATCCACAAATTTCCACGCTTTATGAAAGGGAAAATAAACATTTTGGTTTTCTCTCCTGGTCGCCCTTATCCACAAATTTCCAGGCTTTATGAAAGGGAAAATAAACATTTTGGTTTTCTCTCCTGGTCGCCCTTATCCACAAATTTCCAGGCTTTATGAAAGGGAAAATAAACATTTTGGTTTTCTCCTGGTCGCCCTTACCCCCAAATTTCCGCGCTCTATTAAAGGGAAGATAAACATTTTGGTTTTCTCTCCTGGTCGCCCTTATCCACAAATTTCCACGCTTTATGAAAGGGAAAAATTTTGGTTTTCTCTCCTGGTCGCCCTTAAACAAATTTTGGTTTATCATTTTGGTTTTCTCTCCTGGTCGCCCTTATCCACAAATTTCCGCGCTCTATTAAAGGGAAAATAAACATTTTGGTTTTCTCTCCTGGTCGCCCTTATCCACAAATTTCCGCGCTCTATTAAAGGGAAAATAAACATTTTGGTTTTCTCTCCTGGTCGCCCTTATCCACAAATTTCCGCGCTCTATTAAAGGGAAAATAAACATTTTGGTTTTCTCTCCTGGTCGCCCTTATCCACAAATTTCCGCGCTCTATTAAAGGGAAGATAAACATTTTGGTTTTCTCTCCTGGTCGCCCTTATCCACAAATTTCCGCGCTCTATTAAAGGGAAGATAAACATTTTGGTTTTCTCTCCTGGTCGCCCTTATCCACAAATTTCCGCGCTCTATTAAAGGGAAAATAAACATTTTGGTTTTCTCTCCTGGTCGCCCTTATCCACAAATTTCCGCGCTCTATTAAAGGGAAAATAAACATTTTGGTTTTCTCTCCTGGTCGCCCTTATCCACAAATTTCCGCGCTCTATTAAAGGGAAGATAAACATTTTGGTTTTCTCTCCTGGTCGCCCTTATCCACAAATTTCCGCGCTCTATTAAAGGGAAAATAAACATTTTGGTTTTCTCTCCTGGTCGCCCTTATCCACAAATTTCCGCGCTCTATTAAAGGGAAAATAAACATTTTGGTGTTCTCTCCTGGTCGCCCTTACCCACAAATTTCCGCGCTCTATTAAAGGGAAAATAAACATTTTGGTTTTCTCTCCTGGTCGCCCTTATCCACAAATTTCCGCGCTCTATTAAAGGGAAAATAAACATTTTGGTTTTCTCTCCTGGTCGCCCTTATCCACAAATTTCCGCGCTCTATTAAAGGGAAAATAAACATTTTGGTTTTCTCTCCTGGTCGCCCTTACCCCCAAATTTCCGCGCTCTATTAAAGGGAAGATAAACATTTTGGTTTTCTCTCCTGGTCGCCCTTATCCACAAATTTCCGCGCTCTATTAAAGGGAAAATAAACATTTTGGTGTTCTCTCCTGGTCGCCCTTACCCACAAATTTCCGCGCTCTATTAAAGGGAAAATAAACATTTTGGTGTTCTCTCCTGGTCGCCCTTACCCACAAATTTCCGCGCTCTATTAAAGGGAAAATAAACATTTTGGTTTTCTCTCCTGGTCGCCCTTACCCACAAATTTCCGCGCTCTATTAAAGGGAAAATAAACATTTTGGTTTTCTCTCCTGGTCGCCCTTATCCACAAATTTCCGCGCTCTATTAAAGGGAAGATAAACATTTTGGTTTTCTCTCCTGGTCGCCCTTATCCACAAATTTCCGCGCTCTATTAAAGGGAAGATAAACATTTTGGTTTTCTCTCCTGGTCGCCCTTATCCACAAATTTCCGCGCTCTATTAAAGGGAAAATAAACATTTTGGTTTTCTCTCCTGGTCGCCCTTATCCACAAATTTCCGCGCTCTATTAAAGGGAAGATAAACATTTTGGTTTTCTCTCCTGGTCGCCCTTATCCACAAATTTCCGCGCTCTATTAAAGGGAAGATAAACATTTTGGTTTTCTCTCCTGGTCGCCCTTATCCACAAATTTCCGCGCTCTATTAAAGGGAAAATAAACATTTTGGTTTTCTCCTCTGGTCGCCCTTAACAAATTTCCGCGCTCTATTAAAGGGAAAATAAACATTTTGGTTTTCTCCTCTGGTCGCCCTTATTCACAAATTTCCGCGCTCTATTAAAGGGAAAATAAACATTTTGGTTTTCTCCTCCTGGTCGCCCTTATCCACATTTCCGCGCTCTATTAAAGGGAAGATAAACATTTTGGTTTTCTCTCCTGGTCGCCCTTATCCACAAATTTCCGCGCTCTATTAAAGGGAAAATAAACATTTTGGTTTTCTCTCCTGGTCGCCCTTATCCACAAATTTCCGCGCTCTATTAAAGGGAAAATAAACATTTTGGTTTTCTCTCCTGGTCGCCCTTACCCACAAATTTCCGCGCTCTATTAAAGGGAAAATAAACATTTTGGTTTTCTCTCCTGGTCGCCCTTATCCACAAATTTCCGCGCTCTATTAAAGGGAAAATAAACATTTTGGTTTTCTCTCCTGGTCGCCCTTACCCACAAATTTCCGCGCTCTATTAAAGGGAAAATAAACATTTTGGTGTTCTCTCCTGGTCGCCCTTACCCACAAATTTCCGCGCTCTATTAAAGGGAAAATAAACATTTTGGTGTTCTCTCCTGGTCGCCCTTACCCACAATTAAAGGGAAAATAAACATTTTGGTTTTCTCTCCTGGTCGCCCTTACCCACAAATTTCCGCGCTCTATTAAAGGGAAAATAAACATTTTGGTGTTCTCTCCTGGTCGCCCTTACCCACAAATTTCCGCGCTCTATTAAAGGGAAAATAAACATTTTGGTGTTCTCTCCTGGTCGCCCTTATCCACAAATTTCCGCGCTCTATTAAAGGGAAAATAAACATTTTGGTTTTCTCTCCTGGTCGCCCTTATCCACAAATTTCCGCGCTCTATTAAAGGGAAAATAAACATTTTGGTGTTCTCTCCTGGTCGCCCTTATCCACAAATTTCCGCGCTCTATTAAAGGGAAGATAAACATTTTGGTTTTCTCTTCTGGTCGCCCTTATCCACAAATTTCCGCGCTCTATTAAAGGGAAAATAAACATTTTGGTGTTCTCTCCTGGTCGCCCTTATCCACAAATTTCTTTAAGGAAAACAACCAAATACACCGCTCTGCTGGAGGAATACGAATTTGTGCCTCTGGCTTTCGAAACGCTGGGCCCCATGGGCGCCGCCTGCATGTCCCTGATAACCGACATCGGGAGACTTTTAGCTTTTGTGTCAGGAGACCAACGCGAAGCCACATACTTGTTCCAACGTATATCTCTAGCCTTACAGCGCTTTAACGCTGTTGCAATCTGCAGTACCTTTGCCAGCCTTTTGCCCGAGCCCGAGGAGTTCTAACCGTTCCAGACTTTTATCATTTTAATTAATCTTGAAGTCCCTGAGGGATCATGTTTACCTCGGGGCAAAAAATAATAATAATAAAAAAAAAAAAATAATAATAATAATAATAATAATAATCGTTTCTTTATTGAAGCGCCTGACAAACGCACTGTGCTGTACATTTACATGTTATGCAATTGAAACAATTCACAAGAACACAAATGACAGAAGACATAAATCTTAACTACTAACAGAACAGACAGCCTGCAATACACGGCGCTAATAGCAGCCTACAAAGCACGTCCGCCCTACGGGGCTCGAACTCGGTACCTCTCGCTCTCTATGCCAGTATGTTATCCAATGCGCTATCCCCCTAACATGGAACTAATCAACAAATTTATACACAAAGAGTTTAATAGATTCTTTTATTTTACAAGATCCTTCCACACTGGAACCAGTTATGTATACAGCTGATTCTTTGGCACCATCACCTCTCACAGGTCTTTATATTGCCGTACAATAGGAACAATGTTGACAATGTTGTTCATTAACAGTAGTTCAAAACAGAATAAGTACATCTGTTAAACAACAAAACGTCTTTTCGAACGCAATCCGAGAAAAATGCCGAAAAGAAACAGAAGGAGGCCAAAAGCTCCGGCGCACAGAAGTATCTTCCACAATGCCCACGTCTCTTCTTTCTGTACGAATGTCTCTGTTAAACACAATAATATTGCTCTGTGCTAAGAATTCAGAAAATGTCTCCTTAGGCAACTGAACAGCGCTTATTATCTTATATATTATGTCCTTTTGTAGATACATGTACAGCATATGTCTGGTAATTGAACATTAGTTCATTGACACCGAGACCTCTCAATTAGTTTACTTACGAAATTTAGGAAATTAATTAACATATATAACCCTATGACCGGTGATCACAATGTCTAGGCCTTTTAACCCTCTTTTCTTTTTCGTAAACAAATGCATTTAACATGAATGAACTGAGCTGCGATTTGAGAGCCTGATTGGTTCTCATAAACGAATATATATTAATGAGAAGTTTTAATCTGTTTCGTAAATGTGTGCTTCCGAGCGATTATTCGCAAACTTTCATCAAACTCAAACGACTAAGGCATCGTTCAGACAATAGAAAGCACTAACTTGCAGTATGTCCACCTGTCGAAGACCTGTATTGGTAAGAGAGTGTTATCGTTTGATTATCCCGGCTGTATCCGTTGTCACCAACGCATGTGTATTCTCCGAGGTATTTAGCGCATTCTGAAGAACAGTTTAGGTTAATCCTTATCATCAAGATCCTATTCTCCACAGAGATGTAAGGCGGCTCATCACGAACTAAGTCCCAAAATGGTTCAGCCTTATACCATCGCACAGTCGGAGGTGTACTAGGATCAGAGGTTGCATAGCACTTAAATATGAATTGCTTTTCCTCCAGAAAATCAACGGATGCACTTTTTGAATCTTTGATTGTGACTTTTGTCTTCACTGAGAAACATAGAGAAATACAGCAGCTATCATTAATAATTTATGAAACCATAATAATAACTACTATTACAAAAAATATAACCTTAAATTTTTGGCAAATGCTGGTCTCCATGAGAACAGTTATTCCGAGAAAGTTTGAAGGGAGGCTCTATCAATTGACATCGACAACCAATACTCGAGTCGTGGAGTCGTGGAGTCTTTCAAAACGCTGCATAACAAATCACAGAAGAAAGCCTCCCTCTGATCGCCCTAAGATTCTACTGCTGCACCATTCCAACCTCCTGAAGAACAGGTATTACTCCACATTCGCCATTCTCCAGTTGGCTCGTATGGTTGGAGGTAGCATCGAAACTAGATCTGAACTAGTCTCTGTCATCACAGGTTTGGTCAACATCCTACTATAATGGTGTTTGTCCTTAAAAGATCCGACCCACTTTTGGCGAAACATTTCCCGCGCTGCGTAAAAACCCGGAGAAATAACGTTAAACTACACAAATGTCAAGCTTACATGCAGCTACGAAGCATAAGCCTTTGGTAAGTATGCACAACTATCTAGACTTACAGAGAACGTTCAGATATCCTGAAGCAAATGCGTATCCGTGAACGTTGCTTGCATTGCACTGAATAACCATCAGATCCGTTTTACTCTCTCGGTCGACGCAGTCTCGACAAATGTCTCTGATCGTCAGACTTCTATTGTCATTGCTGAACACAAATCTCTCGGGAGGATTGTCAGCTATAAAATGCCAGATCATTTGTGTTAATGGTGATTATTTTGGGTGTTTATGCAGGGTTCTTCTAGAACCTTTCTTAAAATATGGACACTATTAAACGTAACTATTTCCATATTGGTGTCCCAAACATTCAAAAGAATTTTCATTATCTCCAATCTCGCCATATCCTAATGACTTCCGTGGCGTCGATATTATAATGCATGAGACATTAGTTAATGGTCGCTTCAAGAGAAATGGCTGTCGAGAAATGTTTTCCAGGGCATAGTTCAAAAAGATGGTCTATTAGAAATTAAACTCTCGCTGCAATTGGAGATACAATTCAATGCAGACAAATTCTTGACATTTCATTAATACGATGACTCAATCCAGATCCTTCGCCTGCATAGGTCCTTCTCTGTGGAATGGACTTCCTCCACCGGTTTGCTCTGCCATTCTTTCTGGTAGTCTCTCCTCATCTTTTCTAAACTAAAATCCTGCCTTTTTCCCTCGGGTTGCTCGCACTGGGAGCGCTTCTGAAAGACTTTTGCTGTGAGAAGCGCTTTATAAATAGCCAAATACAATACTGTTTTCGGAGATTAGCTTTTTCAACAATGGCTTAACTGAACTTGAGATGACTCATTTTAAAAGTCGAATAGGCCTAATTTAACTTCTCGTTCGAGTTGGCAAAAATCTCAGCATGAAGTCGATAATTTGAAGAAGAAATATTGAAACTGGTCCTGGTTTAGGTAGACTGCATGATGACTCACTGCTTATTGGATGTCCATTTTGAAGCCAGACAATCTTAGCCTGAGGTTTGGCGAACGGGTTGCAGTTGAAGGTGACCGACTCTCCTTCAGTTACGTTGACATTGTGTGGCCCAGCCATCGTGTTGTTAAACTCCGGCTTTGCTGTTTTTAGAAGTTATTTTAAACTTAAAGGTAACATAGCGCACCTATAGTTGACATTAGATTACGAATAATAATAATAATAATAATAATAATAATAATAATAATAATAATAATAATAATAATAATAATAATAATAATAATAATAATAATAATAATAATAATAATAATAATAATAATAATAATAATAAACAGACGAATAGGGCCATTCCGGATATTTTACATTCTAAATAGTTAATATTCAAGTCCCTGAGGGATCCTGTATACCTCGGGGCATAAAAAAATAATAATAATAATAATAATATTATTATTATTATTACCATGCTAGATTGTTCATAATAATAATAATAATAATAATAATAATAATAATAATAATAATAATAATAATAATAATAATAATAATAATAATAATAATAATAATAATAATAATAATAATAATAATAGTTTGCTGGGTGCGCCTCTCTGCAAAGGAACGGCGCTGGATAAGGCATTGCAGGACCATTCAGAGAAATTGGAGCAGGCAATGGTGGACTTGAGGAGGCTGCCAACACAGGGAGCCCTGATGCTCATAAGATCGTGCTTCGGGGCGGCGAGGTTAACCTTCCTGCTGAGAACGACACAGTGCTGGGAACACCCCCTGTTGAGCACAATGGACGAACAGATGAGATCTGGATTGGAGGCAATCGTTAACATCAGACTTAGCGACATCCAATGGACACAGGCGACATTACCGATTAGAGAAGGAGGATTGGGAATCAGAAGGCTTCAGATGCTGGCTTCTTCCGCATATCTTGCATCAGCTGCATCAGCCAGAAATCTCGGATCCGCTATTCTTCACTCGGAGGACTGGCAAGACGCCTTCAAAGATGAAATTCTGTCTGCGCGTGGGACCACGCTCCCGAGCGGTGCGTTAGAGACCATCACGGTTCAAAAGGTTTGGGACAGACCATTGATTGAGAAGGATATATCGGAGGTGTGGGCCTCGGCGACGGATCCGCTCAACAGGGCTAGATTGGGGGCAGTAACTTCCGCCCATGCAGGAGATTGGATGGCTGCGTTTCCGATCGCTTCCTGCGGACTGTGTCTCACCGATGAAGCTGTCCGGGTGGCGATAGGCCTACGATTGGGCCTTGACCTCTGCGAACCACACCAGTGCCAATGCGGTGTGACAACGAACAAGGGAGGGCATCATGGACTGGTCTGCAGATTGTCTGGAGGGAGAACCATCCGGCACTTCACAATAAATGACATCATCTGGAGGGCTCTCCAGCGAGCTGAAGTTCCGAGCACCAAAGAACCAACAGGTCTGCTCAGAAGCGATGGCAAAAGACCGGATGGAGCAACGTTGATCCCGTGGTCAAGAGGAAAATATATGACTTGGGATGCAACCAGTGTTCACACGTGTGCAACCTCGTATATACATCTGACTTCTATAACGCCGGGAGCAGCAGCAGAAATGGCTGCCGCCAGGAAGATCACCAAGTACTCAGAAATTCCCAGCACCTACGACTTCATTCCAGTAGCATTGGAAACCATGGGTCCCATCAATGCCCAGGGCAGGGAGTTCCTATCAGAACTAGGTCGGTGTTTGACCATTGTTTCGGGGGAACCGCAGGAGACAGCACGTTTGTTTCAGCGTCTTTCTATTTGCACGCAGCGGTTTAATGCTGTTGCATTTCGAAGCACCTTTTTGCAATTAACCGGTGAGGATGACCGCTAACTCCAGAACGAAAACGCTCTTCATATAGTTTCTAAAGCCTGAGGGATCATATATACCTCGGGCAACAACAAAATTAATAAATAAAATAATAATAATGATAATAATAATAATAATAATAATAATAATAATAATAATAATAATAATAATAATAATAATAATAATAATAGTAATAATAAAAATAATAAAAATAATAATAACAATAATAATAATAATAATAATAATAATAACAATAATAATAATAATAATAATAATAATAATAATAATAATAATAATACTAATAATAATAATAATAATAATAATAATAATAATAATAATAATAAACTGTAACTGAAATAGCAAAATAACTGAAAAATGTCTTGCAGTTAACTGTAACTGTAACTGAAACTGAAAAATACTGAATAACTGAAACTGTAATAGTAACTGAAAAACAAAAACTGTATAACTGAAAAATAACAAAAGTTAACTGATAATAATAATAATAATAATAATAATAATAATAATACGATTAGGTGCCGTTCCAGACGGATTTTATTGTTCTTAATTAATATTAAGTCCCTGAGGGATCATGTGTACCTCGGGGCAAAATAAAAAAAAAATAATAATAATAATAATAATAATAAAAGTCCTTGAGGGATCCTGCATACCTCGGGGCAGAATAATAATAATAATAATAATAATAATAATAATAATAATAATAATAATAATAATAATAATAATAATAATAAATGTTTAAAATGTGCCTCAATTAGGTCTTCAATGTCGCTGACGGGGATTGCAATTGGGCCAAACCACTCTCGCGATCATACTGTTTGATTTTCCGAGGGATCATGTATATGCGTCGGGCAACTAATAATAACAGTTATAATATTATTATTATTAATATTAGTAACATAAAAAATTCTGTTCTGCGGGTTTTCTGTTTTAAATTTGGCTTTAGCAGAACAGAATACACATTTCCAAGAACAGAATACACATTTCCAATAACAGAATACACATTTCCATGCAAACAGCCCATAGGCCTATCTAATTCCTGTTGTCTAGTTCCTAATGCAGTTGACTATGCATTCGGAAAATGTAAATGAGTTTTAAATGTTAAAGTCGCAGTGCAGATAAATTCGTCATTATCTTACATGACGCTTATATCATAGGAATTTCCAAGACCATTGTCTTTAAGTTATAATCATTAAAGGTCTATGCTGCTGGATTTGTAAGTACATGTACTTGTTTGAATGACCGCTGTATTCAAGTTCATATAATTACAGGGTCTAGCTAACAGTTAGTTAATAAGTACTTATAAGTACAGTTACTGTACTTATAAGTACTTATTTGAATCACTGAGCAGCTAGACTTTATTTTCTTCTTCTGTTTAACCTCTGTTGAAACCTGTTATCACACTATAAGGAATCAGCCTTTAATTTTAGTTGAGAATTCAATCGCTAAATAAGTATCGTGTGCCAAACGTATTTATAATTTTATACAAAGTCAGACCTTCGACACGTATCTGAAGAGTATGCTCCCTGCGTCCTTGGTTGTTTGTAGCTGTGCAGATGTAGTCTGCCTCGTCAGATGCAGTTATGTTATTGATGGTGAGTTCTATATTATAAATACTCAGCGTGTATCTTCCGGCGGGCACATGACCTGGCCTGATCCAGGAAATTGTTGGCTCCGGACTTGGTAAACATGCAATGTAAATAAATATTATCTCTATGCAAGTGTTCTCAATAAATGAATTAAATGCGCCAACTGTAATATTATTTTCTCTACTTTGCTGTACTGTTACCTTATAAAATGGCTCTCGTTGGTTTGTTTATTGTGCAATTTCAATGCCTTTCAACCCTCTCAAGAACTCTACACAATCCAGCCACCTCACTCGATTAGATCCTCCTCCTTTCTCATTCGTGCCCATCCCTGTAACTACTCATATCAAATTTGCAACTAAGACACATATCACACTGCACCTCAATTCTGAAATGATCCACATCCGTATTTATGGAAATCGTCCCCCTATTAGCAGTGTCACTGATAATCTGCCTCAGGCTCCTTTATTTATCACCCTTTAGGATTTCTACTCAGTAATGAAACATCATCTCTTCACTGATTCATCTGAACCTCAAACATCCAGTCTTTCTAAACCCCAACCGAACTTGCCTTGGCAACTCCTCAGTCTCCTCTCTCTGGTCTCTATCTAGCAACTAGACTTGGGTCTCCATTCAACATAATATATGCACAACCCTCTGACGCGACGCAGCGCCACTGAATTAGCAGGTGCCCCGCGTTTGGCTTTCAAGTGGCTGCTTATAAATTTGAATGTGTCTGTTGAAACCTGTTCGCACACTTTACAGGCATGCAACCATACATGTATATAGGGGCCTATATAAATGCATAAATGCATACATACTTAAAAACAAATATTTATAATTATAAGTAAGCACATTCATGCAAATCTATTAGTATATAAATAAACACACACGCACATCATATTTAAATAACTTTGTTTGGTACAATATTCATAAGCACATATATACACACATACATAAATATATTGACATTTAAGTGCATAAATACTTTGTCTCATATTGTATGTATGTTTGAGAACTCTTAATATACCACAATTTTGCAACTCACAAAGGCGCAGAGTTGTGGTATTAGTAGACCTCTGTGGCATTTATAGAATTGTGGCATTAATAGGGTTGTGACATTAAGCCGATTCTAGTTCAAAAGAGCTTTGGAAATGTTTAAATGAAACCTTTGTTTATTCACAGTGCACTTACCGTCCGTAGAAGAAGCATCTGAGTGTTACGCTTTCTCCAATAAGAGCGACAGTCTGTGTTTCGGAAGAAAATACCAAAGTTGGAGCAAACTGACTGTTGCCAGTTGAATCTGTGAGATGACAACATCAAAAATTGTAGGGGAAAAGCAATAAAAATATTAACATTCTTCTTTTTCTGAGAAATTATGCAATGAAATTGGCTCATTGAAAGGTTATTTATTGACTAGTTTCAGAGGTGCTCCATAGTGCGGCGTGCTAGTCTGTCAGTTAAGAGATTGGGGGTTCAAATACCCGCCAGGTCAGCAATTTAGTTTGAGATTTATTCTTCACCTGCAACCCCTTCCCAACTCAGCTATAATGAATACACTGTTGGGTCGGAGGATGAAACGGTGGGGAGAGAACTGGCCACCAGACCTCACACGCCGAGGCTGAGATAATGAAGTCGGTAACACTTCATACCCACATACCCATAGTTGCATCAGGGCTAGCCTAATTAAGGGATTGCTTTTCTTCTTCCTCTTCTTTTTCCTCTTCTTATTCTTCCTCTTCTTCTTTTTTTCTTGTTTTTTCTCTTCTTCTAATTCTCCTACCCACATGTACTGGTTAGTAAAGTTCTTACTTCTTGTCACCGTTAGTTGTGTATAGCATCCTCTTGTTTGTCTTTCCAGGTAAGTGTTCTCAATCGAGCAACTGACAATTCTTCCACCATCCTCCGGAAGCGCATAGGCAAAATGAAGATCTCCTAAAGTAAAAGAAGAACATAATATTAAGGAAAAATATCAATACCGAATCAATGACCTTTAATCTCAAAACTGTAGTCTTTCGGGAAGTCCTGCCAAACCAGTCTTTTGACTAGTGTCAATTAAAACTAATCCGAAAGCCGAAATGTGTGCATAATCATATTGCAATGCAGATCGAGCAAGGCTTCGACGAAACACTCAACGAACAGAGGACATAGAAAAGGAGGGGTTGGTATTATCAATCAATCAATCAATCAATGAAACTTAATATAGCGCCCCTTCAAGATATCTACTCAGAGGCGCTCCCGGCCCAACCACGGCTGAAAAGAATAGTTTTCAGAAAGGTATAAAATGCAGGTGAAGAGTTCCTAGGTAAGAGACGCAGCTCAAGAGGAAGCCCATTCCAGATACTCGGTCCCACAACCGAGAAGGCCCGATGTTGCATTGTAGAAGTGCGTGCAAATGGGACACTCAGGTCACCGCGTACTGCAGAGCGAAGGGGTCGGCGGCCAATATTGGCAGCGATAGAGCGACATAGCTCCTGCAGATAAGCAGGTGCGGTGCCAACGAGGCTACGCCAAACGAAGGCAGAGACCCTAAATGAGATGCGTTGTGGTAGTGGCAGCCAGTGCAGGACATCCCGCATATAGTCGGATACATGACCCGACTTAGGAATGCCACCAATCAGTCGCGCAGCCGCGCGCAAAACTCGCTCCAAGCGCCCTATCCGACTCTGAGGAAGGCCAACATATAGAGAGGAACAATAGTCAAGGCGACTGGCAACGAAGGCGTGAACTAGAGTAGCTGCAGCGCTGGGGGTAAGAGTGCGAGATATTACTCGCAGTTGGCGCAGCTGGTAAAAACAGCTACGAGAGACAGAGTTAACATGTTGAGTGAAAGTGAGTTCTTGGTCAAGTATCACTCCAAGATCCCGAACAGAAGTGCAGAAAGTGAAGAGGGGAAACTGGGTTGAGAGGGCACACAGGTCAAGTTTTGCCAGCTGCTGTCTGGTGCCAAGCCAGATAAATTGCGTTTTGGAAGGGTTTAGCCGAAGTCGATTCGACGACATCCAGCCACCGAGGGAGTCTATAGCAAGCTGCATGGATTGGGCAGCAGTGGCCGCTTTGCCGCGGGACAGTGAACGTAAGCCTGGGTGTCGTCTGCGTAAAGTTGGTTTAGGACTCCGCAAGAAGACAAGAGCAGTCCGATTTCGGAAGTGTAAAGTATGTATAATAGCGGGCCCAGGACAGAACCTTGTGGTAACCCAAATGGGGCAGGGGCCCAGTGGGACCTGGTCGACCCGGAAACAACACAGGAGGTGCGATCGCATAAGAATGAGCGTAACCAGTCAAGAGGTTTGCTAGAAAGACCAAAAGAAGTAGAAAGGCGGAGCAAAAGGATGTCATGATCGACCGAGTCAAACGCGGCGCTGACATCAAACAGGGCCAAGAGGGTAACCTGCGATCGGTCCATGGCGCCATAAATGTCCGAAAGCAAGCGGATCAGCAGGGACCTGCAGTCGTTCCACAAATGAAACGAAGTTTTTGACCATTCCTAAGTGGTTAAAATTAAAAAATTTGCCAAAAAACTACTAAATGCAACACTGTTAAGAAATCTGAATTCATAAGCAGTCTTCTTGTGGATAACTGCAACTACAATATAAAAGTGAGTTGTGTCTAACCATTCTCAGCGAATTGTATCCTTCTCGTAGTCCACAGTGGAGTAAATATTGAGTCAATATCAAATGCTTTGTCCCAATCAAACTGAGGCTTTGGGAAACTTCTGTCTCGATCAGCCTGAATGTGAAATGGCATTCCCTCGACAACGGTTTTCCGATGAACAGTGGAAGGTTCTGCAGTGAAGTTAAGAAATGCCATCCGAACATGTATCATGTCAGAAAGCGCTGTGCCATATTGATTCTCAGCAAAACACTGATAGTATCCTTCATCCATGTTTGTCGCTCTGTTTATCGCTATTGTACCATTTGATTCTTTACGGACTCTTGACAGATTTGTGTTTAATTGAAAACCGTTCTTCTTCCATTCATATCTGAAAATAATTCAAAAATATTTTCATAATATTATGTAGAAATTAACAAAAATTGTTAATTTCTAGCGTTCACGTAATTATTACTTGAAAAATAAGCAAGTATTTTAACAGAGGAAACAGGCAGTCATTAACATTCTTTGACTCCGTATCAATAATTGAGTTCGTTCAAGTGAAAATCCCGATTGAGCCTTCATGATGGTTAGTTTGAATGACCCCTACCTCCATGTCATGCAGAATCTGCAAAGTGTAGATATTTAACCTACCTCACAGCAGGAGTTCCTTCGGCATTACATTCTAGTTTAAGTGATGCTCCTCTTTTGTACAGAGAGTTCTTTTCTCGTGGACCTTTCGTTATACGTGGTGGCAATCGCACTGAAAACATTACAGCATTCTGAGTAAAGGTGAGGTTTACAATCTCTACGTTTCGGCGCCTTGTATCACACTGAATTGACTGAGATGGTTATATAACACTGCTCCAACCAAACACTAGGCCTATGATAATTGAATAGGCTTACACAAAATGCCACTAGGATCAACAACCAAAATCCAATCTAAGCAAGAGTTTAACACAAAGTCTTTAACAAGGTCGGCTTTCTCGCCAAAATGTAGAGACATCTTTAACTTGGTTCTATCTTAACAGTACTGTTAAGATAGAACCAAGTATGTACGTATGTGTCAGAACATTTGAAAGAGGCTCGTAATGAGTGCCACTCAAAGTTCTGCTTTTCTCGCAGCGGCAATATAAAAGTTTAGTGTTAGTAGCCGTGGACTAGCATGCATAAAATGCCACACTTAAACATACTCATGCCAAGAGGTTGAAAGAAACTGTTTAGAGGCGTTCCTATATGGAAGTCTTTGAGAAATATGATTCTTTTATATAGTCAGCTGTAACAAATCGGCTTGGATGTCGCATGAGTTCGCTCTCTCTCCCTCACCCCCTCTCTCTCTCTCTCTCTCTCTCTCTCTCTCTCTCTCTCTCTGTCTGTCTGTTTGCATGTCTGTCTCTGTCTCTCTGTCTGTGTATGAGCTTCCTGGTCTATGTTCATCATCACATGCCCAAAGCGCATTAAATCCATTTTAATAGACCGCTGTTTTGTGTTTGTGAGTTCAGGAGGACTAACGTTAAGTAGGTTATGTTTCTTGAGGAGGCGCTATGTAGGCCTAAATGGAAACATTACAGTATTCTGAGTGAAGTTGATTACAGTCTAAAATTCAAATTATGCCAAAGCCCAATTGCAAATTAATGACAACTAATTGTAGGATATTTATAAACCGCAAATTACGCTATTTTTGCTATACAAAAATTTGTTCACAGTTCGGAGAAGCATGCCTCCATTACTTACGCAAAATATTAATTTAGAAAGGGAAACCAGTTATGGTGTCAGAGACGAATTACCATCGCTTTGAGTAGAAATGACATGACAAAGGCAAGCCACAAGAAGCAAAGTCAAGATGTCGTCCATTTAGAAGCTTTTATCTTCACATTCAGATAAGTCTTGTTCTACAGTGTACACGAATTGAAAAACAAGTACGCAAGCAACAGCGTGTATACGGCCTAAAAATGAATGTGCTCATGCTTTAAACCCATTTTCCTCACGAGGTTATCTGACCGCACTGATCTTCTTGTTCTATAAAATCTAGTTACTGCATTGTAAGTCCTCGCATAATATGTGATTTTGTTTATGAGAGTTTGAACGACGAAAATATATTCAAATATTTTGTTTGTTTAAGTACAAATTGTTAGTCTGGATACGTAAAATGAAGTGCGAATACAACTGTCTAGTAAGCTTGTAAACGCTCGTATATTGTATTGTATTGTATTGTATCTAAAGATTTATATAGCGCCTCTCTCAGAATAACAATTCAGAAGCGCTCTCAGCACGAAAACCGCAGGGGAAAAGAAACGTCTTTAAAGAACGAGAGACCAAAGAGGAAAAACTAGTCATTAGTTTAGCCCTTAATGAGGAAGGTCATTCCAAGTGGATGGACCAATCACAGCAAATGCCCGGCGTTGAGCCAAGGCAGTCCTAGTCCTGGGAACAAAAAGATCTAGCCAATCAGCAGAGCGCAAGGAACGAGATGAGGTCGTAGATAACGGCTTTCGCATATAGTCAGAAAGATACTTTGGAGCACTGCTCAGCTGCGCCTTTGAGACTAGAAAGAGGATCTTATAATGGATGCGCGCAGTGATAGGAAGCCAGTGCAAGACATCAAGCATATATGTAGAGATTGTAGAGTATAGTAACTATTAGTAAGATATAGGCCTATAGGCATGGATCCACTTCTCTCGCAGTCTGATACAAGTAAGGATCAATTTCTTTCGAACCAGCATCCTAGTAGGCTAAAGATCAAAGATTATTAGGGACCCAGTTTCGAGCAGGAATTAACTTATTGCGAAGCCTAGACATAGGCGCCATAGACGTCGATAATTAGCATTGACAATTTACATAAATTACGTATGACTCTACGTGTACACGAACAACTAACCTTGAACTGGTAGTTTGTTTTCGGATGTTATCGGAGTAAAAATTTGAATTTCATAATTCCAACCCCGAATGGTTTTCAATGGTGATTCGTCTTATTTATGGACGATTCGACTATTAGGCCTATCGGGTTATTTTAGATTTAAATACCGTGGCTTTTACTGGAGATTTTCGATGTTTTAAGTCGCGATTAGATGCTTACATGTATATTATACGAGCTTAAGCCTGCCACGCGCCCACGTGACCGGTTGCTGAGCTGCGTACAAGAGACAAATTCCAACCGTACACATAATATACCGACGCAGTAAGAGCGGGTGACATTAGAGGTCAACTTTGTGTAGGCCTATGCCAAAACTGGCTGGCTGTATTCGCTTCCATCTGCAGCAGTAGCCTATAGGTCCGGGTCAAAATCTGAAGCAGACATCTAATACAAGCACTGCATAAGTACAATACAGGGCGTCTGTTTGGGTCGATATATATTATACTAGACTTTTGAACCCGGTTTCGCCCGGGGTATTTTTACCAGGCCTTAATTTAGACGGCTTTGCGAGGAATGACGCTTTGATCCTCGTTTCGTAGCCGCCCGTGTATTTGACTTTAACGTCATCTTCCACAGGACCGGTGTATTTAAATTAAACGACATCTTTCTCAGCGCCCGTGTATTTGAATTTAACGACATCTTCGTCAGCGCCCGTGTATTTGAATTTAACGATGTGCAAATTTTTCGTGTGTCCCTCTGGCGAATTTACGCGCTGGCTTGCAATTGTTTAAAAGGCAACTCTATGCAATATATACTCCTGCATAGCTAGATTTCAATGGCATTGAAACCAGAGCTATATATTACCGGTAATATATTAGCTCTGATTGAAACTGTGACACATCGAAACTTAAAATGTCCAAATATAGGAATTTAAAGTAAATTTTGAGTTGCAATAAAGTTGGGTTGAGATCTATAGAAATTCAAATGAAAACGTTCTTTAAACATTTCGTGTCCCTAAAGTGTTGCATTGGCGAATTTTTAGGTCCGATGACCTAGAAAATCTGCCGTGGGCGTGACCACTTCTGATTTGAAATCAACGGTCATCGTGATTGGTTGCGAATCAGAGCGTTGACCTAGATGCTTCGTTTAGGAGGGTGTGGGTTGAAGGACGTTATGGCCACTTTATATAGGCAATATTATTTGTTCCCCGTACTACACGGGTTATCTCTGCCTTAAATAGGCGTATTATTTGTTCCCCGTACTACTGTAACACGGGTTATCTCAAACGGTTCCGCGACAACTCGTCGAACGACATTTCGTATAACGACACTTCGTCTACGACAATTCGTATAACGACATTTCGTCTACTAGTGTATCTGTATCCATTACGGCTAATCAACAGAGGCCGGTTTCTTATAGTTTCGCTAAAACGTGCTATATATTCTCAGGAACCCAGCTTCTAATTACTGACAAGATTATTTTCATCAATCCAGCTTCTGTTGAATGGAAACCTATTTGCATCCATGCATCCTGGTTGATTTCCAGCTTATTTTAACGTGAACAATTATTTCGATCAATTCAGCTTCTATTTCAACAAAGGAATGTTTTCATCAATCCCACTTCCATTTCGGGAAACAGTTTTTCATCAATCCAGCTTCCATTTAAAAGTGACAATATCAAATAACTTAGTAGACGAAATGTCGTTCGACGAATTGTCGCTCGACGAAGTGTCGTAGACGAAATGTCGTTCGACGAGTTGTCGTGACACCATCTCAAACTTATAATTGGCGTATTATTTGTTCCCCGGGCTAAATATAATAGACGGAAATTCGGTCGTTGTTCTTTTACCTCGTTGAGCTCGGCAATGTTCCACCAATCGCTCGAAATTTTTCGAAGCGAAGTAGCAGCCTTAGGACGAATCCATCTGATTTGCATATTTAGCCCGCGTGACGTAAGATTGCATATTTAGCCCGCGTGACGTGAACAAATGGCCATACTATGGCCGGTATTGAGATAGCCTCGTTGAAACAGTTGGAAATTTAAAATGTTCATATATCGGCGTTTAAATAAAATTGCGAGCTGAAACTAGTCGCGTTGACCTAGACGTGGCGTAATAGATCTAATGTTCTGTAAAATTTTTCAATTCGCTAAACCGTTGCCTTTCGGAGCCTTTAGCCGGACGGACAAACAACGAGAAGGAGAGAGTAAACAGACTTAGACTTATAGTATAGATATGTATAGGCCCTATATATAATATACATATGTGTGTAAGTAAGTAAGTAAATGTGTTCTTTATTAAACGCAGGCAAACGCTCAGCGCTTTACGTACAAAGTCAAAAATAATTTAGGTATAAAGAAAACGATAATTAGGAGAAGAAAATTGGGTCAACTAGAAAACAGATGTCTAACTGTACAACATCCTAGCCAAGAAGCCACTTCTGGTAAGGGAATCAAATCTAGGGAGAACACGGTTATGTGAGCGTGGGGGGTAGGTCATGACCAGTACAATTGACAGAGATGAGAAGGTCGTGGAGCGTGTGGGTCGAATTTGTTGAGATGCTCCTAAAGAGGTCTATTTCAGATTTTTCAGGCCCGTATTAAGGGGGTGCTAAGGGTGCTGCAGGGGCCCGCATATTATAAATATGTGCGTTGTGGACCGGTGGTCGTCAGAGTGGGCCTTTCGAAGGTAATCACAGCACTAGCCTTAATGCGGCCCTGGCTTTTTTACATGGCTCCTCAGTAGGGTGGTCCAAAAAAATTACGATTGAAATATTTCAGAGGCATGTTGTTTATTTTGTACATCTGGTACAAGAAACCCACAGTGCAAAATATTAAAAAGATTGGACTACATTTACAGGTCGCTCAATGCTGTCAAAGTTTTAATATACTTACTGCAGTGTAAATATTGCGATTTGGCTGGCCGAGTCAATGAGCAATGAGCCTGCAATCTATCACTTTGCCACTTTGTTAGGCATCTGACATTAGTGTTTAAATGACTGTCCACAGTGTCCAGTGTTCAATGCCCATATCAAAGCCGCTTGCTTAGTGCCTTCATCGCTCGTCAATGAGTCGTTGAAGGTGCTGATCAAGGCAACTCCTCTCTCTGCCCCATCATTCACGACGTTTCTTCAGGTTTCCTCCAATTCTCTTGAAAGCCTATGTCTTGTTCCAATTGCTCAGGAGGAAGATCCAAGAGCATCTCCTTGATACGAACGCGAAGAGACTTCAGAAACCTTTAATAATATTCGTTTATTGAAGAAACACTGGGTTGGCACACCGCAACCCATTACAGAAACAGTAGTACCAGTTATAAATTAGCAAATTGGAGATGCGAAAGAAGCAAGATCGCTCAGGTTCGTTGTTATTTCCTCTCAACATTTTTCTTTAGGAACCCATCTCTTGCGATCCAGCTTCTTCTCCTTCTTCATTTGTGTCAGCAATATCACAAGCTCGTGGAGCTTCCACCCAGGTTCTGAAGTAGATCAGGACAATAAAAACAGCTACTTCGCTCAATTTATTTGCTCACGAAACATCAGGTATTTGAGTACGAAGATGGCCTTGGCCATCCATCGTGCATGGTGGAACGTCCCAGGCTTTCTGATGGGAGCGTGTAGATCCCCGTTACAAAATACAGTCACGGTTCTGCATAATCGTCAAGTGGACTCTCTTTCTCCAGGCTAGTCTTCATGGCCACGACGGTAGCATATCGCCTCTCCTTGTAGTCATTTATTCTTAGATCCTGGAATGCACGGAAGCCGTCTCTTAGGATGAAGGACAACTGTTCACAAAAACGTTAGAATAGCTGGATATCTAGTCCAGAAGATGCAACCATTTAACAGCTTTGAAGACTGTAGCACAGTGTAGCCAATATAAGCATCTTTCTCTTTGACTTCGCAGATGAAGGAATCCCTCATATTGACTGTGGAGTGTAAAATCTCTATTTCGGTCGGCCATTTTGGAGAATGGCTGCCACTGAGGCCATTAGCAAAACTGTGATGGCCCCATAGCTAGAATCTTCCCTTAGGACACGTTCATACTATGTACCAAATTTCATGCTTCTATCATTTAATGAACAATTGTTCCATATTTTGCACCGGACTGCCTTCCTTCCCCCCATTTAACGTTCCTGGCTGCAAATCTCGTGTAGATAAGTGTTTAAAATTAGTTCTATTGGAATATTTGCCCCTAAATCTGTATGTTTAGACATCAAGATCACAATTGTAAGTGAACTAGAAGCTGAGATATTGAAAAATCTCTATTTCGGTCGGCCATTTTGAAAAATGGCCGACATTTTGACAAAAATAATAATTAAGCATGGCCCAATATCTAGATCTCGTACTAATAGTATGTATAATGTCTGTACCAAATTTTATGCTTGTATCGCAAAATGCACAATCACTTCAAATTTCGGAGCTATGCCGCTACACTATAGTTTGGACCATTCTCATGTAAAATTTCGATAGTCGTGAGCGACCCCTAAATATTACATGTCTCACGAAAAATTTCACACAGGTCCTTTTTGGATCAATATCAAGCAATTTATCAACATGCCTCATGAATTTAAAAAGACATTTTTTACATGTCATTTTGGACCACACTACTCCTCAGAGGTGGGGAAAGATTTGAGTAAGAAGCCAAGGCAGTACCAACTTGCGGACCAGCGCGCTCAAAGAGTCAAGTTCCTGCTTACTGGCGAAGTCCCACCATACTTGGGAATGTAGCATATAGCATGCGGTTGAGAGTGGTGGCCCGGACCACATCATGAAGCCTGACCCCGAGAGCCCATGTGAGATCAAAATACGATGGGCATGGAGAGATTGCTTGGTCCGAATGCAAAGTCTTTGAACATAGTGGGAAAAACCGAACTTTTCGGTAATCTCGACGCCCAGTATATTCAATGACACAACCCTTTTAATGTCAGGCAGGACTGGAGGGCCTGTATAAGATTCACTTTTGGTTTGGTAAATACAATCTCACAGGATTTTGAGTGGTTCAGGTGGAGATTGCATTTAAGAGCACAGGTGCTAATAATTATGGTCTAATTCTGCACCAGAAGCCAAGATCACAAGAATGCAGTCCTCAGCATATTTGAAGATACGATTAAAGCTATGGAGAGGTTTTAGGCCAGAGATGGCTACCAGGAAGTTTACAGGACCCATGCCAGAACCCTGTATTATGCTGGCATTGATGTCAGCCAGTGAAAATAACAGGCTACGGAACTTGGTGCAATGACTACGATTGCTCAGGAGGGAGATAATCTAGTTGAATATATTAGCTGGGACAGGCAGAGAGGCCAATAATTGATCAGCCAAATAAGAGTGTGTGATCGTATCAAAGGCCTTGGAGAAATGTGCGTTTGCTCTCGCTGCGTGCGTGTGTGTGTGTGTGCGTGTATGTGTGTGTGTGTGTGTGAGTGTGTGTGTGTGTGTGTGTGTGTGTGTGTGTGTGTGTGTGCAATTATAGCCTAACCGTTCGATCGCTTGCTCGACTGTCATTTCTACGTCTAACATCCGTCGCTTGAACATATTTGAGCTTGAACACAATAAGTGCTTTATTGATTCAACATACGTACAGTAAAATGTTATAACAACGGAATGTAACCTGAGTACCTACTACCCGTATGATCCCTATTAGAACGTTTTCAGGCATTTTTTTACATAATATCTGCATAAGTCAAAGCCTAGCAGAGATCCTTATTATTAGCTGCGTATTGTTAGTTATTAATAGAATAATGAAGAGCAATTATGACTGTTTAGTTCTTGAGAACGGCGTAGTCTGTTTTATGTAAGCTTGTATAATTATGCTGGTGGAGATACGCGGTATGGAATCAATAAGAAGATTGGATACAGCGTCAGACTTCTCTCTGACCCACTATACAATTAAGGATCCACTTTTTTCAGAACCGGTTCCAAATATGGACTCACTTCTTTCGGACCCAGATCCAAGCATGAATTCACTTCCTTTAGACCGAGATCCAAGTATGGATTCACTTCTTTTATACCCAGACCCATGTATTGGTTCACTTCTCTGCGGACCGGATCAAGCTCCTGGTAGTGGTTCACTTTATTCCGATCCAGATCCAAATATTGATTCACCTCCTTTCGACCCAGGTTCAAGCCTGGATCAACTTCTTTCGGATCCAGATCTAAATATTGGTTCAATTCTTTTGGACTCAGGTCCAAGTTTGGAGTCACTTCTATCGGTTCCGAATCCAGCTCCAAGTATTGATTCACTTCTTTCTGATCCAGATCCAAATATGGATTCACTTCATTCGAAACCAGATCTAAGTATTGGTTCACTTCTTTCGGATCGAGATCCAAGTATGAATTCCCTTCATTCGAAACCAGATCTAAGTATTGGTGCATTTCTTTCGGATCGAGATCCAAGTTTGGATTCACTTCATTCGAAACCAGATCTAAGTATTGGTTCACTTCTTTCGGATCGAGATCTGAGTGGGAATTTGTTTCCTCTGGGTTCACATCTGCTGTTCCCAGATCCAAGTGGGGATTGACTTCTTCTCGATTCAGATCTGAGTAAGTATTAGATGATTCTGATTGATCATTTGACTTTGGACATTTTACAGATTCACTTTGCACTGACTCGTAGCCGTTGATTTGTTGTTGATCTTCTCCCTCGCCATTTGCGTCTTTCTCCATAGGCATTGAATATCCTGGATCGTCACACGTTATATCTTTGTCCAGCATCTGTCTTCCTCTGTCCATGGCTTCACTCTGTGGTGCATCTAATGATGCATGTCTGTTGCGTCCGTGTACATCAGGCGAGTGTGTCATCGCATCTTCTCTATTTCCGATTTCATCCAATATTTGATCAACTGAATCATAGCCAATATGGTCATACTCGCCGCTTTCTCTTCTCACCGATCTGTCGTTGTTTCCTTCTATTTCTTCCAAATGGAAACCAATTGAATCATATCCTATATCCTCGTAGATACCATCAGGATTGGGAATTCTCCGTTCTACCGTTTCTTTGTTAACACCTGAAATGTAACGTTATAATTATACTTATTACTTACGGTACAACAACATCGGTTGAACAGGCTATATCCTTCAACATTAACAGAGGATGTTCACCTTAAGTTTACGTGGTGGTACAGTGGTTAGCAAAGTGGAATTTCATTCCACAGAAAAAGGGTCAAATCTCCTCCAAATTAAAAGGTTTTATGAGTAGTTTGAACAGGCCCGGATCTACAGTTTTGGGGGCCCTGTGCTGATCGAATGACGGGGACCCTTACAATTTTAACCCTTTGGAAGGTGGGGTATGACTTCACCCATAGCTATTATACGTTGCGTTTTCTACGGAAAAAGTGGAACCAGCTTGGATTATTTTTGTCTACCTTAGTCGGACACTTTAGGACAATTCAGGGTACTGTTGAACGCACATTTTCTTATTTTGTGGCATATTAACCCTCGGGCTACCAAGGGGGTTCATTTGAGTTCGCCACCCCCTAGGTTTTTTCATCTCAAACTTTTCCGTATGGAATAAACATTTGACCTTTTAGGTAGCTGTAGGGGTTCATTTACACACGTTTTGAGGTAAAATGTGAGATGATATATCACACCGTTCAAAGTTATACCCAATATACCCGAGGTACCAGGGGGGGTGGATACCACCACCCCTAGATTTTCGACTATATCTTATCCGTCATTTAATATTAAGGGACACAAATTATACCATTCTATAGAGGGAATGTGGGGCTACATTTCTATGGTCACTGCGTTGACCTGAGACAACCGGAAGTGCTCAAAATAAATAATAATACGCGTAATATGCGCGAGAAATGGCTGAATGGAAGCACTCCCCTTAGTTTTTGATCTGTAGCGTATTCATTTGTCTTCCTGGAAGAGAAACAAAGATATCATTCTTTATAGGGAATGAAGGGCTTCATTTGCATACCTACATCTTTGTCTTTTGAATACCGGAAGTGATCAAAATAAATAATAATACGCGTAATCTGTGTGAAAATGGCTGAATACAGCATTACAACGTAAACCGATATATATGTATGGATATATATGTATGGATGTACATTTATACTATATAAACATGTGTAGGGATGATTTTGTGTATCTTTTATACATACATTAGTTTCAAAACACACATAATCTTATATTTGTTTATCCAAAAAGTACAAAATGTACGCAATAATATACAATATTGCTAATTAATGGGTTCCGTTGTTAAAAGTGATGTAATTTCTAGGTGCATTCACATAATGTGCAACTAAATATACCATTCTGTGCAGAAATGAATGCTGAATCCAATGCTATATTACAAGTTATGATATGTAAAACCAAACACGAAATCCAGGGGTGGTAACCACCCCTTCATTAGCCAGTGTTACAAAAAAAGCTTGGTAGCCCTAGGGTTAAAGTGAAATTATAATTTTTCGTATACATGCTGATTTTAATATATTAAAAATAAGTAACGGCTCAGTGAGTCAGTGCAGAAAAAAATGGCGATAATAGAATATATTGCAGATATTAGATTTATATTTTTTTGCATTGATGCAAAATTGATCCATTATTACCAGTATTATGTCACGTGTTCGCAAACGTTACATATTTCAAGGGCCACGAAGAAGACATGGCAGAGGGCCGCTTTGATTTCGTGACTCAACGCGCTGGCCATTTCGATTATGATTGAAAAAGTTGCTCCAGATAATTACCAGTTTAACTGATAATTGGTTACAGAACTGTAGTTTAGCTCACAATATATGTTATGTAGTTGATATTTTGACTTGCAAGTAAAAAATATGTGTTGGGGTATGTCATACCCCACCTCACCTGAAACGTTCCAATGCTTCACCTCACTCCCAAAGGGTTAAGCAGCAAGGCAGACATACAATAACCCAACACATAATTTGTTATACTTTACAGCACAATCATAAGAAGTAGATAGGACAATTGTCACGAGCTCAGGACTCACATCATCATATACTATGACATTATTTGGTTATATATTTAGTCATATAGCTATGATTGCTATGCATAATGCATTGCAATTTGCACTGTTTCTTTCCTTAATCCTTTATTCTTTATTTTTTTACTTTTACAATTTGGGGCCCTGTGCTGCAGCACAATCAGCACTGTGGTTAATCCGGCCCTGAGTTTGAACTTGTTTATAAAGAATAAGTACACTGACCTACACTGTTTCTGGGAGGGTAAGAGGGCAAGGGACTGAAATGGCTACTTCTTTATCCAGACTAAGAAAGCGAAGTCTTCATGCTTTCCTTTTTCAGGATTTATGAGTAGCTCGCTGCACTTGCACCCAATTTGTGCTTGTCAATAAAAAATTAAGTACCTACATTGACTGTATCTTGTAGATGTGAAGGTCAAAAGGATAGGGAAAAAGTGGCTACTTCTTTGTCCAGGCTAAGAAAGTTAAGTCTTCATTACTTTCTCAGGGTGTGCTTCAGATACTTCTCTTTTTCCCTGTAGTTATGAGTAGGGAAGCCGTAGTAATCGTGAGCAAGTGGTATTTAAACAGTAGGCCTTATGGAAGCTGCAACTTTAGACGTGAGTTAGAAGAGAGGAAGACCAATTGTCAACAATTGAAGAGGCAATGGTTGAGACTGCGAAAGTACTTCCACGAAGATAAAATCAGACTTGATGAAAGACGAACTATAATAAACCAAGTAAGGAGGTCCGATTTGCCAATCACTGAAAAGCGTCATGGCATTTTAATGGGATCATTAAAATTGCACGGCAGATGACAAATGAAGGTGAATCAACAATACTAAACTGAGACTTAAAGACACGTAGGATTTATTATTTACAGGAAGCAAATGAAATTGGCTGCTAACCACGAAAATGTCGCTTCCAACGATAGTCAAGGAAAATTCCGATGAGAAACAGAACGAGACCAATAATGCTGCGGCGACCAGGATTATCTTCCACACTGCCCATGTCTCCTTGTTCCTTGTTATATCCTCTGTAAAGGCATTCATTGTGATATCGTCTGTAAAGACATTCTTTGTGATATCCTCTGTAAAGACACTCTTTTTGATATCCGCTGTAAACACATTCTTTGTGATAGTCTCTGTAAAGACTTTACTTTTATTAGAAATTCCTAAAAGTCTTCAGAGACAACTAAACGAAGTAAACTGTTGGGATTTGATTTCTCTATTTTATAATCTTTTTAGCCATCAAATGTTCATTAAATAAATCTCAGAATTAATGAGTGCCATATAGTTTGAAAAACCACATTGAGAAGTTGATATCCTTTATCATAAATCTCTGAAGTGTTATGCATTAACTGATTCGTTCGTTAAGTGCTAAACATAGCGTTTAGAATAGAAAGCTTTAACCTGTGATGTGTTCAACTGTCGTCGGTCTATCCTGATAAGAGAGTGTTATCGTTTGATTATCCCGGCTGTATCCGTTGTCACCAATGCATCTGTATTCTCCGAGGTATTTAGAACAGTTTGGATCAATCCTTATTATCAAGATCTTATTCTCCACAGAGATGTAAGGCGGTTCATCACGAACTAAGTCACCAAATGGTTCTGTTTTGTACCATCGCACAGTCGGAGGTGTACTAGGATCAGAAGTTGCATAGCACTGAAATATGAATTGCTTTTCCTCCAGAAAATCAACGGACACATTTCTTGAACCTCCGATCGTAACAGTTGTCTTCACTGAAAAACACAAATTAACCTAAGACTAACGATATTAATTAAATATAATTGCAATAGCAATGATTATTAATAATGATAATAATTATGAATATTAATAACTATTATTCTTATTTTTATGATAATGATATTTTAGAAAATACATGAGTATTGTTCTCGTTGATTAGGCCAGAGTCAGTGATTACTTTTATCTTAGCAACTCTCGAATTAATAAATATCTGGTCCGGTTCATTCTTCCATTTCTTGAATCTCATTCTGGAAGTCTACGAATTAAAGACTCTCTTGTTCATCGTTGCCCATCTTCTGGTTTCATCTGATCCACCGGAATTTGACTTCGCTTACTGTAGGAGATAACACTTTTTAAAATACAATTTGTTTCAACGTATCAGCGGACGCGATACCAATCGAAGGATTATGTATGAATAGAAGTGATAGACCCTTTAGAAATTGTCCAGTAAGAGCATTCAGTTTTTGTAATTTGCATCTAATAAAGACGCACCTTTACCATTGCCCGTTCGCTTACCCCTAGTGCCACCACCACCCTAGAGCATTCTTTCATTACATCCCGCCTTAACTTGGCTGGTCACTCTACTTTGGCCTTCCATTCAATCGACTAGTATGCCTGGACCGAGTCTTGCGCTTATGCAGTTCGTCTTATTGGGCATATCCCCAAATTTGGTCATACTCAGCTTACTGCAACTATGAAGAATCGAGCCTATTCCGTTTCTGGGTCAGTCTGGAACGGGCTTTGACCAGCTTGTCGTACGGGATGTTCACTTTTAAAACTATTACTTTAAACTTTCTTCAGCAAACGCTCAAAAGTGTACTTTTATTCCCTACAAATCGTTTGAGTCGGGAGAAATTGTCCTCTGAGCATTCCTCTGCGCAAGGGCGCTATATAAACACGATGCCTTTGCTATGAATAAAAGTAAGCATATAAAAGAGACTTACTTAGAACGTTCAGGTATCCTGAAGCAAATGCGTATCCATGAACGTTGCTTGCATTGCACTGAATAACCATCAGATCCGTTTGTCTCTCTCCGTCGACGCAGTCTCGACAAACGTCTCTGATCGTCAGACTTTTCTTGTCGCTGCTGAACACAAATCTCTCGGGAGGATTGTCAGCTGTAAAACGTCATTTGCTATAATTCTTTTGGGTGTGTATACACTATACAGGATTCTTCTGAAACATCTGAAAGATTCTTAAAATATGGACACAATTAAACGTAACTATTCCATATTACCCAATGGATTATTGCACCCGTCACGTTAGAATCGGTAACACCGGGTTTCATTGACTAATTTTTATTATACGACTGCGTATTTATTTGTTTACGGAGTTAGCAGAACTAGAAATTGAGGAGTGTAGTCGACTTTCTCTTCAACCTTTACTCTTCGTCTCTGTTTTGGTCAAAGAAATTGAATTCGTCGAAAATACATTGATTATATTGTATGCACATGAGAACTTCGTTTATTCGCGTTCATTCAAAAAGAATTTTCATATCTCCAATCTCACCAAATCCTAAGGACTTCCATGGCGGTGATATTATAATGCAAAAGATACCAATCGAAGGTCGCTTCAAGAGAAATGGAGAGTCGAGACATTTCTTCCAGGGCATTATGGACATAGTTTCAAAAGAGGGTCCATATAGAAATGAAACTCTCATTGCAATTGGAGATACAGTGAAATACCGACAAACTATATAAACATGTCATTTATACTGTTTTCGGAGTTTAGCTTTTCAGCAATAACTGAACTGAACTTGAGGTGACTCAGTTTAAAAGTCGAATAATTTAACTCCTCTTTCGAGTTGGCAAAACCTCAGCAGGAAGTCGATAATTTGAAGAAGAAATACTGAAACTGGATATGGTTTAGGAAGACTGCATGATAACTCACTGTTTATTGGATGTCCATTCTGAAGCCAGACAATCTTAGCCTCAGGTTTGGCGAAGGGGTTGCAGTTGAAGGTGACCGACTCTCCTTCAGTTACGTTGACATTGTGTGGCCCATCCATCGTGTTGTTAAACTCCGGTTTTGCTGTTTATATAAACTTAAAGGTAACATAGCGCACCTATAATTGACATTAGAATACTACTAATATTAGCACTACTACTGCTACTGCTACTGCCGCTGCCACTGCCACTATCACTACCACTACTACTACCACTAGGCCTACTACTTCTACAGATAATAATAATAATAAAAATAATAATAATAGTAAATAATTATGATTATAATAATTATAATTATAATAAAAATAATAATAAAAATAATAATAATAATAATAATAAGAATAATAATAATAATAATAAAAAGTAATAATAGTAATAAATTATAAATTGTATTGTATTGTATTTAAAAATGTTATAAATGTGCCTCGATAATTTCGTCAATGTCGCAAACCGGGCTTGCAACTGGACCAGACCACTCTAGTGAACATTCTCTCTCAGTTTCTGAGGGATCATAATATATTGGGCAACTAATTATAATAATATTTTCATTATCAATATTAACAACAACAACTCTGTTCAAACAAAAAGCGCTTCTGGCTTCCTGTTCTTTTTCAAATTTAGCATTAACAGTATACACATTACCATGCAAACAACACATATCTAATACCTATAGTCTAGTTCCAAATGCAGTTGCCTATACATTTGGAAAATTTAAATGAGTTTTAAATGCTAAAGTCGCAGTGCAGGTAGCGCAATGAAATTTGTCATTATCTTGCAACATGACTCATCCAGTATAGGAAGTTATCAAGCCTGTCGTCTTTAAGTTGTAATAATTAAAGATCTATATTGCTGCATTTGTAAGTACTTCTTTGAATCACCAAACAGCTAGACGTAGTTAATTTTACTCCCACGGTTTCATCTCTGATGAAACCTGTTAGCACACTATAAGCAATCAACCTTTATTTAGTAAAGAATTCAATCGCTAAATAAATATCGTGTGCCAAACGTATTTATTTATAAAAAGTCAGACCTTCGACACGTATCTGAAGAGTATGCTCCCTGCTTCCTTGGTTGTTTGAAGCTGTGCAGATGTAGTCTGCCTCGTCAGATGCAGTTATGTTATTGATGGTGAGTTCTATATTATAAATACCCAGCGTGTATCTTCCAGCGGGCAGATGACCTGGCCAGGAAATTGTTGGCTCCGGACTTAGTAAGCATGCAATGTAACAAACAATTATTATATTAGGTCAGCAAATGCAAGAAAGCGTTTAACAGAATCCACCTGAAAGTGTTTCTCTAAGTGATGATTGGAAAATCCCTACATTATATATATAACATATATATATATACATACCTCATGCATATTGTATTGTATTGTATTGTATTTGAACACTTGTTATAGTGCCCCTACCAGATTCCTATTCAGAGGCGCTCCCGACTACTGCGCGGACGGTGAATCGGAGTTTCACGCCAAAGCGCATGAGCAATTGCGAGTGAAGGACTTGCCCAGTGTCCCTACGCATATATATTGTATGTCCTTTAACTATAGGATGTACATAGATCAAACATAATTATAAACACCAAGCAAATAACAATAATATTAAACTCGTAGCATTTGAAGCTTTACTTCATCGCCGGGTTGACTGGTGTCGCCCCTGATTAGGCATTTTGGAGTGTCGCTATAAAAGTGTTCTCAATATATGAATGAAATGCCTCAATTGTAATATTATTTTCTCTACTTTGTTGTGATGTAACCTTATAAAATGGCTCTCGTGTGTTTATTTCTTGTGCTTTTAAAACCCCCTCAAGAACTCTACACAATCCAGCCACCATTATACTCTATTATATCCTCCTCCTATTCCTCAGGGATGGCCACCATCCCTGTAACTACTCATATCAAGTTTGCAGCTAAGACACATATCGCACTACATCTCAACCCTGAAACGATCCTCCTCCGTATTTATGAGTATCCCCCCCTCTATTAGCATTGTTACTCACCATCTGCCTCAGGCTCCTCTATTTATCACCCGGTAGGATTTCTACTCAGTACCAAAACCTCTTAAAGACTTCCTTCTCTGATTCATCTGATCCTCCGCCGTCCAGGCCTTCTCATTCATTCATTCATTCATTCATTTATTCATTCATTCATTATGAGAATTTATATAGCTCCCCTTCAAGAAACCTACTCAGGAGCGCTCCCAGCCCAGCCACGACTAAAGAAAAAAACTTGAGTGACTTATTAAACCCAGTTGAGTTGATCAGGAGCAATGAACGCGGGAGATCATTCCAGATGGAAGGGTCCGCAACTGAAAAAGCTCGGCGTTGTCTGGTGGCCAAGCGGGCCCGTGGAACTAAAATTTCACCCCTCGTCGCAGAGCGAAGCACCCGACGCGCCGACGTCGGACACTGGGCGGAAAAGATCGCGCAAGTAAGATGGAGTAAAGTCAAGAACACATCGAGAAACTATGGCAGCAATGCTATAAGAAATCTCGTCCTATCCGAACCCGCCTTGGCAACTCCTCAGTCTAGTCTCTCTGGTCTCTCTTAGCAAACTAGACGTGAGTCTCCATTCAACATAATTATATGCACAACCCTCTGACTCGACGCAGCGCCACTTAATTAGCTGATGCCCCGCGTTTGACTCTCAAGTGGCTGCTTATGAATTTTAATTTTCCCGTGTATGTACATGCATGCGATTATATATACATATAGCCTATACAACCATTATGGGTGCCTATATAAATGCATCAATGCACCAATACTTATTAAATCATATATATATACGTATACTTAAAAATACGCACATTCATACTGATATTAGTATAGTAAATAAGCACACACACATTATATTTAAATACCTAATGTTCAGACAATATTCACAAGCAAATACATAAACACATCCATAATTATATTGGCATTTAAACACATAGATACTTTGTCTCATATTCCATGTATGACTGCATGAAAACTCTTAATATAGCGCATTTTGCAACTCAGAAAGGCGCAGAGTTGTGACATCAAGCCGATCCTAGTTCAAAAGAGCTTTGGAAATGTTTCATTAGAAGTTTTTTTTATTCACAATACACTTACCGTCCATAGAAGAAGCATCGGAGTGTTACGCTTTCTCCGATAAGAGCAACAGTCTGTATTTCGGACGAAAACGCTAAAGTTGGAGCAAACTGACTGTTGCCTGTTGAATCTGTAACATGACAACGGCATCAAAAACTGTAAGGGAGAAGCAATAAATATGTTAACATGCGTCTCTTTCTTAGAAATTACTCATTGAGATTGTCTAATTGAAAGATTATTCATTGAATAGTTTCAGGGGGTGCTCGATAGTGTTACAGTTGCGTGCTGGAGGGTCAATTAAGAGGTCGGGGGGGAGGGGCTCAAATTCCCGCCAGGGCAGGAATTCAGTTTGAGATTTATTCTCCACCTGCAACACCTAAACAAATCAGATGTAAAGAAACACTGTTGGGAGGAAGGATAAGACGGTGGGGAGAGGACTGGCCACCCTAATACGCCCAGGCTAAGATAATGAAGTCGGTAACGCTTCTTACCCATGGCTGCTTCAGGGCTAACCTAATTAAGGGACTGCTCCTATTCTTCTTCCTCCTCCTCCTCTTCTTCTTCTTCTGTTTCCTCTTTCTTCTCCTCCTCTTCTTCCTCCGCTTCTTCCTCTTCTTCTTCTTTTTTCTTCTTCTTTTGTATTGTATTGTATTGTATTCAAACATTTATAAAGCGCCTCTCATAGGGTGAACCATTCAGAGGCGCTCCCAGTGCGCAAGGCCAAAGAGAAGAAACAGGTTTTGAGAAAAGAAAAGGTGGAAGAGAGGCTACTAGCTAGAATTCGAGAGCTAGAATTCTTCTTCATCGTTCTACTTTTCTTCTTCATCTTATTCTACTACTCACATGTAGGCCTTTTGGTTAGTAAAGTTCTTACTTCTTGTTACCGTTAACCGTGTGTAACACCCTCTTGTTTGTCTTTCTAGGTAAGTGTTCTCAATAGAGCAACTGAGAATTCCTCCACCATCCTCGGGAAGAGCATAGGCAAAATAAAGATCTCCTAAAGTAAAAGGAGACCATATTACGGAAAATATCAATATTGAATCAATGACCTTCAATCTCAAAACTGTAGTCTTTCGGGAAGTCATGCCAAACCAGCCTTTTGACAAGTGTCAATTAAAATTAATCCGAAAGCCGAAATTTGTGCATAATCATATTGAAATACACCAGAGTAAGGTTTCGACGAAACAATCAACGAACAGAGGACATAAATGAAAGCAAGTTTTTTGACCATTCCTCGGTGGTTAAAATTCAAACATTTGCCAAAAAACTTCTTAATGCAGCACTGTTAAGAAATCTAAATTCATAAGACGTCTTCTTGTGGATAACTGTAACTACAATATAAAACTAAGTTTTGTCTTCTATCACAAAACTTTAGAGTCTTTCTGGAGGTCTTGCCAAACCAGTCTTATGACAAGTGTCAATTAAAACTAATCCGAAAGTCGAAATTCGTGCATAATCATATTGAAATGCAGATGGAGTAAGGTTTCGACGAAACAATCATCAAACAGAAGACAAGTTTTTGACCATTCCTAGGTGGTCAAAATTCAAACATTTGCCAAAAACTACTTAATGCAACACTGTTAAGAAATCTAAATTCATAAACAGTCTTCTTGTGGATAAATGCAACTACAATATAAAGGTAAGTTGTGTCTAACCATTCTCAGCGAATTGTATCCTTCTCGAAGTCCACAGTGGAGTAAATATTGAGTCAATATCGTATGCTTTGTCCCAATCAAACCGTGGCTTTGGGAAACTTCTTTCTCGATCAGCCTGAATGTGAAATGGCATTCCCTCGACAACGGTTTTCCGATGAACAGTGGGAGATCCTGCAGTGAGGTTAAGAAATGCCATCCGAACATGTATCATGCTTGAGAGAGCTGTGCCATATTGATTATCAGCAAAACACTGATAGAACCCTTCGTCCATCTCTGTCGCATTGTTTATCGTAATTGTACCATCTGATCCTTTACGGAATCTTGACAGATTTGTGTTTAATTGAAAACCGTTCTTCTTCCATTCATATCTGAAAAATAGTTCATAGAAGCTGTCATAATAATTGACCATTTCTCGAATCTCGATGAATCATCTTATCATTATAAAATTATTATTATTTTTATTATTATTATTAGTTTAACGGTTACGTCTCCTCCAAATCAGGAGAAGACGTAAAATTATTATTATTATTATTTTTTTCTCGCCCGAGGTAGAAAAGATCCCTCAGGCTCTAAGAAACTAAACTACTGTGTCAAAGGTTCTCGTCCCCATCGTGCTGATCAAAAGTGCCTCTGAATGCCATTGCATTAAAGCGCTGTGTGCAAACGGACAGACGCTGAAAAAGGTGACTTGTCTCGCGCGGGTCTCCCGTTGCCTCAGTGATACGGCGGCCCAGCTCCTGCAAGAATTCTAGTCCGGTGCGGTTTATGGGGCCCAATGATTCGATGGCCACTGGGACGAATTCATGCGTGGCAGGGAGGGTTGAGTATTTGGCAATCTTGCGTTCTGCTGCCTGTTCTGCTGCTCCTCCGGTGGTTGATGCCGTCAGGTTAATATATGATGATGCGCATGTGTGGATGGCTGTTGCGTCCCATGCTAAATATCTCCCTCGTTTCCATGGAACCAATGTGGCGCCATCTGGTCTCTTGCCATCGGTGCGGATTAATCCAGGTGGTTCCCTTGAACTCGGTATGTCCGCTTTTGAGAAGGCTCTCCAAATTGTTTCATTGATCGCGCTCATGTCTGTCCCATCGACCGTCTGCATACCATCCCATGAAGTCCACCCGAGTCGGTGATTTCCCCGCACTGGCACCGATATGGTGCACAGAGCGTTAGTCCGAGGCGGAGTCCTGCAGCAACCCTCATTCTATTATTATTATTATTATTATTATTATTATTATTATTATATTATTATTATTATTATTATTATTATTAATTATTATTATTATTATTAATAATTATTATTAAATTATTATTATTATTACTGACGGAAGTGTGAAAAGTAGAAAGAAGAAGACTCGAAGAATATGCAAATATCTTATTGAGGTAACAGATCCAGCACTTATCTAGTGCTATCAAGGACTATCCGATCTCTAATAAGACGAAACGCCAAATCCGAGGAATTCTTGGCTTAGCTAACTTCTACAGACGCCATCTACCGAACGTTGCAGTAATAGTAGCACTGCTGACACGATAACCATAATTGAGTTCATTCAACCGATAGTCCCGAGTGGGCATTCATGATGCTTTTTTAATGACTTCCATATTATACAGAATCAACAAAGTGCAGATATTTAGCCTACCTCACAGCTGGCGTTCCTTCGGCACTACATTCGAGTGTAAGTGCTTCTCCTCTTTTGTACAGGATGTTCTTTTCTCGAGGACTTCTCGTTATACATGGTGGCAATCGCACTGAAAACATTACAGCAATCTGAGTAAAGGTGAGATTACAGCTTACACGTTTCGGCGACTTGTATCACACCGAATTGAATAAGATGGTGACGAAAAACTGCTAACAGAGAACCAAACAGTCATGTACGCAGATCGACTAAATAAGCCTACTGAACGGGATTACACAAAAGTGACAAAACTCTACGCAGGACGAACAACTGAGCAAGAGTCTAATACGAACCCTATTAGAAGGTCGGCTTTCTACTACGCTATTTCTGCTCTGCAGATATTTGATCGCAGTTCGCAGAAGCATCCCTCCACAACTTACGCACGATATTAATTTTGAAAGGGACACATGGTCCAGACGCAGTGTCAGATACGACTTACCATCGCTTTGAGTTGATATGACGTGACAAAGGCAAGCCATAAGAAGCAAAATTAGGAAGTCGTCCATTTAGAAGCCTCTTATCTTCACGGTCAGATACTTCTGGCTGCTGTACACAATTGAAAAAAGAAAGTACACAATATTAACAGCGAATTAATATTGCTTACAAAGTTATAGACATTAGAGCCTGGGATATCAGTCTTTAATAGGCTACTCTTCGTTACAAGGACACACTGTAATCACAGGCTATTCTCAAATATCATATTATTCGGATATCTTGGCCTACTCTTACTATTACTGTAATCGTTACGAATAATAGCGTTAATGCGTGCATAGCCGGATATATTAAATTAATAATTAAAGGCGCGATTTGTTTGTTGCCAGGTGCGGATCAGTTGGATATCAAGATGTTTGAAAACCAATTAGAAATGGCGAGTTTTGAGGCGTTTGTTGGGGGAAGAAAAGATTTCGATACCGGTAATCGGAGAAATATTTATGGTCGACTATGTTCCTTGGATATAGCAACATCGAATACACAAGAGCCCATGACTGTTCTGCATCATGGTTCAACCAATAGACCCGTACTCAAAGATCGCAGACTGTGTAGACATGTAAGGAGATATTGAATTTAGGCAAAGTGCTTATTGTACGGATTTAATGGGTCAGTTAGAGGCTAAACCAGGGATGGGCAACTGGCGGCCCGCGGGCCGGATCCGGCCCCCGGGGACCTTTGAACCGGCCCTTGGCATGTCATTTACATTAGCACTGTACCTGGCACTTTGGGGACCTTTTATCCGGTCCTCGTTTGGGAACCTTTTATCCGGCCCTACACAAATGAATTTCTGTACATAGACCGACATTAACACATATTAAGAATCAGGCCTCTAGTGTATGGTCAACTAGTTTACTACTCAGTCATCAATATAATCTATTCTCTACATAAAACAATACCACAAGTGGGTAGGTTCGCTACTTTAGAAACCATCTATCAGAACTTTTCAAATGAAGTTGCTATTCTGGGGAAATCAAATATCGAAAGGCAATACTGTGCATTTTCCATGTTTTACTGATTCTGCAAATATCAAGAAGTGCACGGACCAAATAACTGTATTGAAAGTAGCGTTCCAGTCCAGGTTGGCTGATTTACTGCTCATGAACAAGACTTAAATTGTTTGAATCTCCCTTTTCCATCGATGCCAATTCAGCATCAAGTTCCATGTAGGCCTAAATGGAATTGATTGTACTCCAATGCAACAGTGAGTTGGAAAGGAAATTTCGTGAGGTACCTCTGATTCAGTCCTACATAACTTTACATTTCTCAGGATTCTAACCCTTAATTCAAATTTTCATAGCCTGAAACTGCATGGTTGCACTGTTTCCATGCACAGTGCACCTATGCCGGTATTTGTGAACATGTCTTCTCAAAGATGAAACTAACAAAGTGCAAAAACAAATGCAGACTAACAGATGACAATCTCTCCAATGAATATCTAATTGCCACATCGAACTTCAAAGCAAACATTCCAGATGTGTGTCCTGAGAAGAAGTGCCAGATCTTAGGCTACGTTAAATATAGCACACTAAACAAATGGATACATTGTACAGACTAACAGTTTTATGTATTTTTAAAACTGAATAAAACTAATTTTTTTAATTTTTAGTGTAATACTATACATAATAGGATAATTAGATTTCCATCATAAAAATTATCTTCACATGCTTTAACGGTTATTCTGTAATATTTAGCTTGAATAAATTATTATATAGTTTCATTTTCTGGGGCAAATGAATCTGCAAAAATTAGCTCGCGATTGGCGTACGGCCCCTGAGCTGTCCTTCAAACCTTAAAGCGGCCCTCTGTTAAAAGAAGTTGCCCATGGCTGGGCTAAACCGTATTGCATAGGAAGCCAAATCTTATTCAGACAATAATTATTAGCAAAGATAAGACCCTAACTAATCTACTGCCAACTAAACTACTTAGTAATAAACAAGACGGAGTAGACGCACCGGTATGTGCACACGATCAACGCTAAGGTAACATTAGTAATAAGAGTATTTTAGTAGTTTATTAAAATTTAATAAAATAATAAGAATATTGTTTGGGAAGGTGAATAAAGGTGACTGAACATGGTTAAGGAGTTGTACTGGAAGATACACCCAGGAATTGTGGAAACGTTAAAACCTGTTGACTTTAACGTTAATATAATCGAGGCGAGAAGAGACAAGCGAGCATCCTAAGGTTAATATTATAATATTAGGGCAGAATACGGTTTACCATAATACTCGTGGGTTTATTAGACTTTTTAGGGCCTTAATCCTTCATATATCAATAACCAGGACTAAACTGGTTTATGACATTCTCTCGTGCCAACTAAAGCACCGTAACATTGCAGTTCTCAGAAATTTACAAAATGCTCTGCTAACTTTGGATTAGAAGGTCTACTATGAGATCAGAGCTTGTGCTCAACAAACGCGGTTGACAGAAGTTGTAACGTTGAGACTTAGTTACAAGTAGGCTAGAATCATCGACATACAACACAAAGTGAAGAAACACAGACCTATACTTATTACGAGCGTTGGATACAATTATAAGGATCTTTACGTTGAGAGAATTGCATACAAACCAAAAATTCAGAACTATTGATTCACAACCGAAAACTTGCCTCAGCAAATACTTCTCTGATGGTTAGTAACCTCGTCCGAAGAGCGTTTAGATCGCACGATGTCCAGATCAACGGGTTAAATATCAAGTAATAAAATGCTAAAGAATATAATGACGAGAATAAACCGAACCGTTGGAAAGCGACTGATGATTTCATAATCGTAATTGAAGTGAAGACAATAATCTGGGGAATACCATACGTCTATAATTAAAGCAATGAACTCAGGCTATCACGTGTCTCAAAGCAGGCAGAATTTCTCACGAGCTAACCAGACCGACGAATAAATACAAAACTATGCGTATATCATATTGTGCATAATGTGTAACGTAGGTATACATACACGCATACATAGCCTACACATAAGGTTTTCATTTTCGCTACTGTTATTCTGCTGTTTTTTTATTCCCTGCGTTTGTTGGATTGACCAGTGTCATGTTTTCCTTCTTGGTTTCCTATTTTTGGTTTGCTTTCTGGGTTTGAGTTAGCCTAGAATTGCATTATTGAAGTGTAATTACTGTTCTCGTTTATTAGTTGATTTATATAGAGCGCTAAAATGTACCCTTTACACTAGGAGATTACAAATTTACTTGAGCAACTATCTGTTGATATAATAACAGTCTCTGAAACTTGGCTAGACGAGCCCTCAGTAGATCTAATACACATCCGGGGATATAACTTTGTACACAGATATAGAGCCACCGGTCGGGGTGGGGGTGTTGGTCTCTTAACTCTCTTTGTAAGGGACCAAATAGACTATTACAAAATGCTCTGCTAACTTTGGATTAGCAGGTCTACTTTGAGATCATAGCTTGTGCTCAACAAACGTGATTGAGAGAAGTTCTAGCGTTGAGGCCTAGTTTCGAACCTATAGCAAACTGAGGAAACATAATTAGGCTACTTAGTAGCGTTAGACACGATAAGGAACTTTACGTTGAGAGAATTGCATACAAACCAAATATGTAGAACTTTTGATACACAGCCGAAAACTTGCATCAGCAAATACTTATCACATGGTTAGTAGCGTCGTCCGAAAATAGTTTAGATCGCACGATGTCCAGATCAACGGGTTAAAAATAAGGTTATGAAATCCCAAAAACTAATAACGAGAACAAACCGCACAGTTGGAGGGCGACTGATATTTTACTTAATCGTAATTGATACGAAGAAATTAATCACGAGAACTGTTAGTAGCCGACCGCTGTAATTATAGCAATGAACTCAGGCTATCACGAGTCTCACAGCAGGCAGAATTTTCCTCGAGCTAACAATTACATACATAGGCCTACTCGTACATGCCTCACGCCTTAGGCCTGTGTTCCATAATATTGTAACTACAGGCGTGTTACATTCCACACAGGCCTGCAAGGACAAATCTCTTTCAACTGATCATTAAATTTGGTTGTTTCCGGATGTAGTCTGTGTCCAAGTTTGAATTTCAATTGAGTCGCAAACATTCACATGGTGGATCTAAGTTAAAACCTTCGTAGTCCAATAATTCGTCTAGTGATTTAGCATGAGAGTATCACTCCCGGAACAACCCGCATAATTATAGGCCTACTCTTTAACCAGGGCGTGAAGACGAGCATTCACTATAAGAGGGTATATAATATATTATAATTACTTTTCATTATTCTGTGGGTGCGCAATAGCCTAGCGGTTATCCTGCAGTACTGTAGAGCCAGATCTTCGGATGGATAGGCAGATATTCCAAGCTTGCTATTCCGCTAGTGCTTCAAAGTGAAATCAACTAGAAAATGAGCACATCGACTGTACACCGTCCATGATAGAAATTCAGATGCAGAAAAGAAGACTGGATGCCTGCCCGCATGACCCTACGGATAAAATGAATTTTACTAGTGCCTTAAACTCATGGCAACCTCACGAGGTCATCTGAACTGACTGATCTTCTTGTTCTATAAAATCAAGTGACTGCTTTGGAAGTGCTCGCATCATCTGCGATTTTGTTTATGAGACTTTGAACGAAGGAAATGTAATACAATCTTTTTTATTTAACTACAAATTGTTAGTACTTTGGATACGTACAATGAATGCGAATAAAACTGTCCAATAAGCTTTTAAACGCTCGTATTTAGACGAGGTCTAAAGTAAGATAATCATGGATCCACTATTCCTTGAGTCTGATCCAAATAAGGATTAATTTCTATCGAACCAACATCCAAGTAAAGATTTAAGGTCCTTAGGGACCCAGATTCGAGTATTAACTTATTGCGAAGCTTAGGCATAGACATTACTAATAAACATTGACAATTGACAGGCGTATGACTATACATGTACAAGAACAACTCACTTTTAACTATTAGTTTGTTTTCAGATGTTATCTGAGTAAAAATCTGAATTTCATAATTGCAAACCCGCATGATTGGACCAAAGTGAAAGCCTTTGAAATCCGATCCGCTATAATTGGCTTTGTGGGAGCTTATCATATCCGGAAAATCCCGCATGTAGACTTAATTAAATTAATTAGGCAGGGTAATATGAGGGTATGCGGGCCTTTGCAGGGTTGGCGTACACAGGCTAGACAGTTCAGTCGTCTTATTAAATGCTTTCAATAATTAATGGATGTGGCAATAGTCTCACTGTTCGCTTGCTCGACTGTCAAGCCATTTCTTCGTCTAACATCAGCCAGGCAAATGCTTATGCGCAATTGTCTTGCAGGCCAAGCTCCAGTCTATCTTAGGGAATTTTGTGTGCAGGTATTATCCATACCAGACCGTAGATTCCTTCGCCCTGCCACGCAAGGCGACCTGGTTGTCCCTGTGGCTCGACTTCCACGTTGCTTCATTAAAGCTTCGCTGTGGTCGGTCCATCTTACTGGAATAGGTTGCCTAGCAACGTCCGTAATGAGCTTCTTGGTCTTTCCTTGCCCCTTTTCCGCAAACTTTTGAAACCATTCTTTTCAATCGTGGTTTGGTGTTGTCAGGTCGGTAGCGCCTCTGAGGAGAATCTCTTGAAGCGGGGCTATATAAATTTACTATTAACATTACGATTACGATTACTCCAAGATTGTTATTCCACTATCACCCAAAATGAACTCAACTATAAAATGAGCACATCAACTGTACATATTGGAACCATAGTTATGTGTATAACAGTGATTCTGGACATCAGCGCCTCTTACAATGTGGCACCATACTATAACAATAGTGCTGGCAGTTTTGTTCATTAACAGCAGTTCAACACAAGATCAGCACATTTTAATTAAGTTACATGATGCCTCGAGTTCGTATTTCGTATGTGAACTATTAACCCTAGGGCTACCAAGCTTTTTTGTAACACTGGCTACCAAGGGGGGTGGTTACCACCCCTGGATTTCGTGTTTGGTTTTACATATCATAACTTGTAATATATCAATGGATTCAGCATTCATTTCTGCACAGAATGATATATTTAGTTGTACATTATGTGAATGCACCTCGAAATTACATCACTTTTAACAACGGAACCCATTAATTAGCAATATTGTATATTATTGCGTACATTTTGTACTTTTTCGATAAACAAATATAAGATTATGTGTGTTTTGAAACTATTCTATGTATAAAAGATACAAACAATCATCCCTACACATGTTTATATAGTATAAATGTACATCCATACATATATATCCATACATATATATCGGTTTACGTTGTAATGCTGTATTCAGCCATTTTCACACAGATTACGCGTATTATTATTTATTTTGATCACTTCCGGTATACAAAAGACAAAGATATTCGTATGCAAATGAAGCCCTACATTCCCTCTAAAGAATGGTATCTTTGTTTTTATCTTCCAGGATGACAAATGAATACGCTACAGACAAAAAACTAAGGGGGAGTGCTTCCATTCAGCCATTTTCCACGCATGTTACGCGTATTATTATTTATTTTGAGCACTTCCGGTTGTCTCAGGTCAACTCAGTGACCATAGAAATGTAGCCCCACATTCCCTCTATAGAATGGTATAATTTGTTTCTCTTAATATTAAATGACGGATAAGATATAGTCGAAAATCTAGGGGGTGGTATCCACCCCCTCTGGTGCCTCGGGTATATTGGGTATAACTTTTGAACGGTATGAGATATCATCTCACATTTTACCTCAAAACGTGTGTAAATGAACCCCTACAGTTACCTAAAAGGTCAAATTTTTATTCCATACGGAAAAAGTTTGAGATGAAAAAAAACTAGGGGGGTGGCAACCACCCCCCTTGGTAGCCCGAGGGTTAAATTTGATTAATTAAAAAACATTCAGAAGCATGAATATAATTCAATGAAAGTTTAGGATACTCATTGTAACTGAGTTGGCTGGGAGCCAACTTTCGACTTCAAACTCTTAAATTTCTATCATGATGTTGTGATGACAACCTGTCGTCGTATACTGAGGTTATGAAGAATTAGTTAGCTATCTGTTCACAGTCATAACTGCCTTATCGAGATGAGCTTAAGGTACTGGACTTCTCCTTGAATTGTAATATTTTAATCTAGTAATGATAAAATTATATTCAAAAGCTAAGCGTATCGCAACAGCAGGATAACGAGAACAGTTTCAAATAGGAAATGCTGTCAAGAAGTTATTTCTAAAATAAGCCAACTTACGATATCCGGTAATGGAGAAAGATAAAACGTTAAACCATAATCTTGAACCATGGTAATGATCATAGGCCTCTTTCAGTTCTTTTCCTTTACAATGTTTTATTCTTGATTAACGTTAAATCCAATGCAGCATGCATTACCGTCGTTTTAACATGTTTGAGCTCGAACACATTAATGCTTTCAATCAACTCAAGTCCAGTCAAATGTTACAATAGCAGAATAGACGTGAGTAGCTATTGTCCGCATGATCTTTATAAAGATGCTTTCAAAGCATTTTCTTATATAATATCTGCATAAATCAAAGCCAAGTAGAAATCCTTATATTAGCTACATATTGTTGTTAGTTGTTATTATACTAAATTTCTCATTTAATGAGACACAAATATGACTGTTTGGTTCTTGAGAACGACGTAGTCTTTTTCATTTATGCTAGTATAATTATGCTGGTGGCGATATGCGGTATGGTGCCAAAAAGAAGATTGGATACAGCGTCATACTTCTCTCTGACCCGCTATGCAATTAGGAAAACAGCTGTTTCAGACCCGGATCCAACTATGGACTTAGATCTTTCGGACCCAGATATTAGAGTGGAATCACTTCATTCGGACAAGCTTCCGAGTTTGGATTCACTTCTTTCGCAACCCGACCAGTGCATTTGCTCACTTCTTTCGCAACCCGACCAGTGCATTGGTTCACTTCTCTTTGGTCCGAATCCAGATCTACATGTAAGTATTGGTGCACTTCATTTGGATCCGCAGCCAAATATTCTTTTGGACTCAGATCCATGTATTGGTTCGCTTCTTTAGGATCCAGATCCAAATATTGGTTTAATTCCTTTGGACTCAGATCCAAATATGAATTCACTTCTTCTGGGTCCGGATCCAGATATAAATATTTGTTCACTTCTTTCGGACCCATATCCATGTTTTGGTTCAATGCTTTCGGACCCAGATCCAAGTATTGGTTAACTTCCTTTTGACCCATGTCGAAGTATGGATTCACTTCATTCGAAACCAGATCTAAGTATTGGTGCATTTCTTTTGAAACTATACCTGTTTTGGAATTCACTTCTTCTGGGTTCAGTTCCACTTTTCCCAGATCCAAGTTGGGCTCGAAATCTTCTCGATTAAGATCTGAGTAAATATTCGATGATTCTGTTTGGTCATTTGACTTTGGAAAATTTTCAGATTCACTTTGCACTGACTCGTAACCGTTGATTTCTTGCTGATCTTTTTCTCCGCCATTTGTGGCTTCTTCCAATGGCACTGAATACCCCGTATTGTCACACGTGATATCTTTGTCCAGCATCTGCCTTCCTCTGCCTATGGCTTCTCTGTGTTGCGCATCTAGGGATTCATATCTGTTGTGTCCCTGCACATCAAGCGAATCGGTCACCTCATCTTCTCTGTTTCCGATTTCATCCAATACCTTATCAATTGAGTCATAACCTATATTGTCATACTCGCCACTTTCTCTTGTCACTTTGTTTTCGTTGCTTCCTACTATTTCTTCCAAAGGGAGACCAATTGAGTCATATCCGACATCCTCGTAGGCACCTACAGGACTGGGGACTCTCCTTTCCATCGTTTGTCTGTTGACGCCTAAAATGTAAAGTTATATACTTACAAGAACTTTGGCTGAAATCGTTACATGCTTGAACATTAACAGAGGTGTTCAACTTTAGGTGGCAGTACAGTGGTTAGTAAAGTGGACTTTCATATAAGAGGAAAGGGGTTCAAATCTCCTCCAAAGTAAAAAGGCTTTTGAGTAGTTTGAATTTTGTTTATAAAGAATAAGTACTCTGACCGTACACTGTAGCTGGGAGTCAGACGGCAAGTGACGGAACTGGCTACTGCTTCCAAGACGTTGAAAGCGAAGTCTCGATCAGAGATGGGTAACTAATCGATTAGAGTCTAATCGATTAGCTAATCGTTTAGGTAGACAGCTGATTCTAATTCTAATCGATTAGCTCCTGGATTTTGCTCATTCTAAATCTAATCGATTAGCAAATTTAAGCAGCTAATTCAAATTCTAATAGATATGCAATTTAAGCTAATCGTGCCCATCTCTGGTCTTCATTGCGTTTTCAGGTTTGCTTCAGAGACTGACCTCTTCTCCCGTCCCTCTGTGGTAATGCGTAGAAAAGCCGTAGTAATCTTGAGCAAGGTGATGTAGTATATTAAACAGTAGACCTTATGGTACTTTCAACTTCAGATATGAATTAAAAGGGCGCCGTAACAAAAGTGCGCAGGACAAAAGCGCGCCGACAAATGCGCGCGAACTTATGCGCGTAATGATAACAACCCCCGACAAAAACTCGCAAGAAAAAAGCGCGCAGCTATAACATATAACGTATCGCGTCACTTGATAGGTAGGTTACTACAATTTTAGACCCATGCAAGTCTGCAAGGGAAAAGATATTAGCACTCAATTCTTGCTTAAATAAAAGTTGGATAGATGAAACATTTTCATTGCTTAACATAGAAGTTGGATTGACGAAAATAATTCTTGCCTAAATACACGTTGGATTGATGAGAATAATTCTTGCTCAAATAGAAGTTGGATTGATGAAATTAGTTTTTGTGAAAGTAGAAGTTGGATTGATAAAAATAGTCTCTTGTTAAACTAGACGTTGGATTAATGAAAATAACTGTTTTTGCATGTAAGGGTTGAATTGATCAAAATAATCCTTGCATAGACTCTAAATGGAAGCTGTATAGATAAAACACATTTTCGACGGGTCATTTGAATGAAGTTAAGAGTAAGGTATATATATATGGAAACCTACTTCCAAGATGTAGGGGGCCTAATTTGAAAACGCTTAGCAGGTCGTAACGAATGAAAAAAGGTGAGTAAATTATTTCCTAACTAGCCTACTAGTGACCTTCGTTCGAGTTTCGTAGAAAACATTTAATATTCCACGCTTGTAGTCACGTTCTTTTAAATCTTGTTGAATATAATTTTCACATTGTTTTTGTTGTTGAAATAGGTACATTGCTTGTAATACTAAACTTATTAGCCATTGTGGTACTGCTTTGTCGTGGACGATTTTGACGAGGCTGTTTTGACGGGGCTCTTTTGGTCATTGGCCATTTTAGTTTGACGGGGCTATTGGTGATTTGTACGGGGCTGTTTTGACGGGGTGCCTGCTAAAGTAGGCCTACTACCTGGGAGATAAAAGAAGACTTGATGAAAGACGGACTATAATAAGTCATGTAAGGAGATCCGATTTCCAATCACCCAAAGCCGTCATGCTTTTAATGGGATTATTTACATTGCACGTCGGATGACTATTGAAGGTGAATCACCATTACTTGACTGAGACTTGAAGACACGCAAAGTTTATTAACCGAAAGCATAAGCAAATAGCTGCTTACCACCAAAATGTCGTTTCCAACGATAGTCAAGAAAACATCCGATGAGAAACAGAACGAGACCAATTGAAGTGACGACTACAATAATCTTCCACACGGCCCATATCTCCTTGTGTCTTGTTATATCATCTGTAAAGGCATTCATCGTGATATCGTCTGTAAAGACATTCTTCGTGATATCCTGTGTAAACACATTCTTTGCGATATCCTCTGTAAAAACATTTACTGTTTCTTAGAAATTCCTAAAAGTAAGCGGTTGGATTTTTTTTATTATTTTATAATTTATTATCTTTCCAGACATGAAATGAACATTGAATAAATCTAAGATAATTAGTGCTATATATATAGTTTAAAAACACATTGATAAGCTGATATCCTTTATCATAAATCTCTGAAGTTTTATTCATTGGCTGATTCATTCGTTAAGTGCTAAACATAGGGCTTAGAAATAGTTAGAATAGAAAGATTTAACCTCTAATGTGTTCATCTGTCGTAGGACTATGTTGATAAGAGAGTGTTATCGTTTGATTATCCCGACTGTATCCATTGTCACCAACGCATCTGTATTCTCCCAGGTATTTAACGCAGTCAGAGGAACAGTTTGGATCAATCCTTATTATCAAGATCTTATTCTCCAAATAGATGTATGGCGGTTCATCACGAACTACGTCACCATATGGTTCTGTTTTGTACCATCGCACAGTCGGAGGTGTACTAGGATCAGAAGTTGCAATGCACTGAAAGACGAATTGCTTTTCCTCCAGAAAATCAACGGACGCACTTTTTGAACCTCTCATCGTAACGGTTGTCTTCACTGAAAAACACTCATAAATCTAAGACTAACGATATTAATTACCATAATATTGTAATTTCGATAATAATAATAATAATAATAATAATAATAAAAATAATAATAATAATAATAATAATAATAATAATAATAATAATAATAATAATAATAATAATAATAATAACAATAATAATAATAATAGCAATTGACTGGTGAGGATGACCGTTAACTCCAGAACGAAAACGCTCTTCCTATAGTTTCTTAGAGCCTGAGGGATTATTTCTACATCGGGCGAATAAAAAATAATAGTAGTAGTAGTAGCAGCAGCAGCAGCAGCAGCAGCAGCAGCAGTAGTAGTAGTAGTAGTAGTAGTAGTAGTAGTAGTAGTAGTAGTAGTAGTAGTAGCAGCAGCAGTAGTAGTAGTTGTAGTAGTAGTAGTAGCAATTATAATAATAATGATAATAATAATAATAATAATAATAATAATAATAATAATAATAATAATTAAAAAAAATTACAAATATTAAAAACTATTAGATTATTTTAGCATAAAATGTAACTATTCAGAGATGCAATTCAGGAAGTGGTCCCGTTTATTAGGCCGAGAAATTATAATCTTTTAGCTTGAATTCGCAACCTGGTCCAGTTCATTTCCCAGTTCTTAAATCTCGTTCAGGTCTAAAACTTAGATTTCTAATTGACCATTTATTGTCCATCGTTGTCCATTGTCTGGTTTCGCAGATCTACCGGAATTTGGCCATGGCTATAGTAGGGATGATCACTTTTAAAACGATTAAACTCGAAACGACAATCAGCAGACGCTATAAGTATTATGAATATTAGTGATAGGCCCAACAAATTGTTAGATTAAATCTAGAGAAATTGTCTAGTAAGAGCATTCAGTTTGCGCAAGTTTTGCATCTAATAAACAAAGGCCTTTACTGTATAAGCAAAGCACATAAACTAGACTTACTGAGAACGTTCAGATATCCAGAAGCAAATGCGTATCCGTGAACGTTGCTTGCATTGCACTGAATAACCATCAGATCCGTTTTACTCTCTCGGTCGACGCAGTCTCGACAAACGTCTCTGATCGTCAGACTTCTATTGTCATTGCGAAACACAAATCTCTCGGGAGGATTGTCAGCTATAAAACGACAGGTCATTTGCCATGATTCTTTTGGGTGTTTATACAGGGTTATTCTAGACCCCCTCAAAGATTCTTAAAATATGGACACAATTAAACTTAACTAAACCATATTGCATAATGGGTTATTACATTCGTCACGTTATTATCGGATATATCGGATTTCAGTTAATTATTTTTATTATGCTCATTTATCTGTTTACGGGGTTAGCAGAACTAGAAATGGTGGAGTGTAGTCGACTTTCTCCTCGAGTTTTACTCTTCATCTCTGTTTGGTCGAAGACATTGAAGTTTCGTCGAAAATACTTTGGTTATAAATAGCGCACAACAGAACTTGGGTTTTTCCCTTTCATTAAAAAAATTGCATAGACCTATATCCAATCTCACCAAATCCTAATGCCTTTCGGGGCTCCGATAATACAATGCATAAGGCATTTAATTGATGGTCGCTTCAAGAGAAATGGCTGTCGAGAAATTTATTCCAGGGCATAGTTAAAAAATAGGGTCTATTACAAATGAAACACTCAATGCAATTGGAGATACAATGCAATGCAGACAAACACTTGACATGTCATTTATATACTGTTTTCGGCGTTTAGCTTTATGAACCGTGACTTTTTTAACATTGAACTAACTTGAATTTAAGGTGGCTCATTTTAAAATCAGTGTAGCAATTTAGCAAAACCTCAGGTTGAAGTCGATAACTTATAGAAGAAATATTGAAACTGGTCATGGTTTAGGTAGACTGCATGATAACTCACTGTTTATTGGATGTCCATTTTGAAGCCAGACAATCTCAGCCTGTGGTTTGGCGAAAGGGTTGCAGTTGAAGGTGACCGACACTCCTTCAGTTGCGTTCACATTGTATGGACCATCCATCGTGTTCTTAAACTCCGGCTTGGCTGTTTATAATAATTTTAAACTTAAAGGTGACATTGCGCAATTATTAATAATTATTATTATAATAATAATAATAATAATAATAATAATAATAATAATAATAATAATAATAATAATAATAATAATAATAATAATAATAATAATAATAATAATAATAATAATAATAATAATAATAATAACATGACAGGTGCAGAACCACCCAAAGGAGCAGCAACTTATCGCCAAAAAGAGTGGGATTTCCTATTTACAGACAAGGCGTGGAAGGGCCTACTCGAGTCCACTAGTGCTCCACGTGATCGTGCCCGACTACTAGCTTCTCGAGCACCTCACTCTGGTGACTGGATGCTAGCTCCACCTGTGACTGCTCTGGGCCTGCGCCTCTCAGACGAGGAGGTACGGATCGCAGTCGGGATGAGGCTAGGCACGATACTCTGTGAGCCGCATTTATGCCACCACTGCCAGGGAAAAGTCGACGCAAGAGGACTTCACGGACTGGTTTGTAGAGGAGGAGGCGGTAAACAGCAGCGGCACAGTATGCTAAACGACGTCCTCTTGAGAGCCCTTGGCAGAGCGAAAATACCTGTTCAGAAAGAACCTCTCGGCCTCTCAAGAGAAGATGGGAAGCGGCCAGACGGTGTTACGCTGATCCCTTGGTCTCGTGGACGATGCCTGGCATGGGATGTGACAGTGTCCGACACCTACGCCACGTCTCATCTTCTCTACACATCAATCGGAGCTGGCGAAGCAGCCGAACGCGCCACTGTTTCAAAGAGGGTGAAATACTCTACAATTAATACCAGCCATGACTTTGTAGCTGTCGCCATGGAAACCGGCGGCGCTTGGAGCAGCGAAGGTCTGCAATTCATATTAGAGTTGGAAAGCCGGATAACGGCCGCAACGCACGATCCACTGGAGACATCGTACTTGTTCCAGCGTATCTCAGTAGCTCTGCAACGGGGAATGCCATCTGCCTCTCCGGAACATTGCCAACGCTCTCTGAGATCTGCTGAGATGACTTTTCAGACAACAACAACAACAACAGCAACAATAATAATAATAATAATAATAATAATAATAATAATAATAATAATAATAATAATAATAAATTCCTTCCTGGCATAGTTCCAAAAGAGGGTATATTAAAAATGAAGCTGTCACAGCAATTGGAGATACAATGCAATAGGCTCCCGACCAATTCTATACTTTTGTTCTTCCAGATCTTGACAAGGAGGCCACTCCAGTGTTAACACTGATTATTAATAAGTGACACCTGAGGGATTATAGATACCTCGCGTAAAAAAAAAAAAAAAAAAAATAATAATAATAATAATAATAATAATAATTTTAAAAAAAATAATAATAATATTCTTTAATATATCAAACCGACAAATGATTACAATCCTGTTTAAAAAAATATCACAAGTTATTACAGGAGTCGAATTTAACTGTATACGGCAGCATGCCCATCACGTCCTACTACTAAATTTACCAACGCAATCTGGCGAATGATAGGCTGAGTGGTTCTTTGGGAGGTTGTAGCAGGAAGCGATCCCGCTTCCTACTGCTCCTCACTCCAGTGATGATACTTACCACTACTCTACGGACCTCGGGCAACTAATTATAATAGCCTAATAATCGTAGCAACAACAACAACACTGTTCAAAGAGAATGCGCTGCGGGCTTCCCGTTATTGTTGTTAAAATTTGGCTTTAACAGGACAGAATTACACATTACCATTCAAACAACACATTTCTAATTCCTATAGGCTATATAGTTCCTAATGCAGTTGACTATGCATTTGGAAAATTTAAATGAGTTTTAAAGTCTCAGTGCCGATAGCTCAATGAAATTTGTCATTGTCTTACAACATGACATATCCACTATATGAATTTTCAAGACTGTTGTGTTCAAGTTATAATAATTAAAGGTCTGTGTTGCTGCTTTTGTAAGTAGGCCCTACTTGCTAGAATCAACGCGCAGCTAGACGTCATTTGCTCCGTTTGTTTCACCACTCATAAAACCTGCTAACACACTATAAGGAATAAATATTTTAGTTAAGAATTTAGTCGCAAAATAAGTACAGTGTGTCAACCTTATTTATTTAAATAAGGTCAAACCTTCGACACGTATCTGAAGACTATGCTTCTCTCTTCCTTGTACGTTTAAAGCTTTACAGATGTAGTTCGCCTCGTCAGATGCAGTTATGTTATTGATGGTGAGTTCTACATTATAAATACCCAGCGAGTATCTTCCAGTGGGTATGTGAATTGGCCTGATCCAGGAAATTGTTGGCTCCGGACTTAATAAACATAAATGTTACAAAAACTTATTATCTCGTAAGGTCAACAATGCAAGAAAAACTTTTAACAGAATTCATCTGACAATGTTTTTTTCTACGTAATGATTGGAAAACGCCTGCTGTATACTATACAATGTATAGCCTACATGCATGAATGCCTCATGCATATATTGTAGGCCCTACCAACAGGGTGTACTAAAAAGGTTAAAGATAAAATTATTATGGACACCAGACAAATGACAATTGAACTCGTAGCATTTGGAACTAGTCTTTATCGCCGGGGTTGCGCTGATATCGCCGCTGAGAGGTTGATTCATTTGGTGTGGTGCTATATAAGTGTTCTCAATAAATGGATGAAATGCGTCAATTGTAATATTATTTTATCTACTTTGCTGTGCTGTAACCTTATAAAATGGCTCTCGTTGGTTTTTTCTTGTGCAAGTCCATTGCATTCAAACCGTCTCAAGAACTCTACACAATTCAGCCACCTCATTCGATTAGACCCTCATCCTTTCTCAGTCGTGCCCACCTCTGTAACTACTGATATGAAGTTTTGCAACTAAGACACATATCACACTGCAACTCAACCCTGAAAAGATCCTCCTCCGTATTTTCGCAAATCAACTCGCTATTAGCATTGTCACCCACCATCATCTGCCTCAGGCTCCTCTATTTATGACCCTTCAGGATTTCTACCCGGTACTAAAACCTAATCTCTTCAAGCGTTCCTACTCTGACTCATCTGATCCTCCGGCGTCCAGTCTTTCTCGACCCAACCGAACCCGCCTTGGTAGCTCCTCAGTCTGCTGACTCTGGTCTCTGTGGCAATCTAAATTTAGCATATTTGCACAACCCTCTGACTCGACGCAGTGCTAAAGAATTATCTGGTGCCCTGCGTTTGGCTTTCAAGTGGCTGCTTTTCTGTATATGTTCATGCATGAAACTATATGCACATATACAACCATATAATAGGGCCTATATAAATGCATAAGTGCAGTATATACTTAAAAACAAATATATAGCCTTATACTTACTGTACAGTATATGTACGCACATTCATGCAAATCTATTAGTATGCAAATAAACACATACAGGTTTGCACATTATATTTAAATAACTATGTTCGTACAACATTGAAAAGCTATTACATACACACATACGAAATTATATTGGCATTTAAACACAAATACTTTGTCTCTTATTGTATGTATGTACGAGAACACCTAATATAGCGCATTTTGAAATAACTCGCAAAGACGCAGAGTTGTGGCATTAGCAGAGTTGTGGCATCAGCAGAGCTGTGGCATTAGCAGAGTTGTGGCATCGGCAGAGCTGTGACATTAATAGAGCTGTGGCATTAATAGAGCTGTGGCATTAAGCCCATCTTGGTTGCAAAATGCTGTGAAAATGTTTACTTAAAAAAATTTCATTCACAATACACTTACTGGCCGTAAAAGAAGCATCTGAGTGTTACGCTTTCTCCGATAAGAGCAACAGTTTGTGTTTCGGAAGAAAATGCCAATGTTGGAGCAAAGTGACTTTTGCGTAGTGAATCTGTAAGATGACAACATCAAAAATTGTAGGGGAAAAGCAATAAATATATTAACATGCTTCTCTTTCTTATAAATAACGCAATGAGATTGGCTTATTGAAAGGCTATTTAATGACTGGTTTCAGAGGTGCTCTTTAGTGCAGCGTGCTGGCCTGTCAGTTAAGAGGTTGGGGGGTTCAAATATCCGCCAGGTCAGCAATTTAGTTTGAGATTTATTCTCCACCTACAACCCCTTCCCAACTCAGCTATAATGAATACACTGTTGTTTGGAAAGATGGGATGAAACGATGGGGAGAGGACTGGCCACCAGACCTCATACGCCGAGGCTAAGATAGTGAAGTCGGTAACACTTCATTCTCATGGCTGCATCAGGGCTCGCCTAATTCAGGGACTGCTCTTCTTCTTTTTCCTTCTCCACCTCCTCTTCTCCTTCCTTTTCGTCTGCCTCTGCCTCTTTCTCCTCCTCATCTTCCTCCTCCCCTCTTCCTCTTCTTCTTCTTTCTCTTTCTCTTCTTCTTCTTCTTCTTTCTCTTCCTCTTTTTTCACTTCTTCTTCTGTTTTTCTTCCTTCCTCTTCCTCTTCATGTTTCAACTTCTTCTTTTCCTTCTTTTTCCTCTTCGTCTTTTTCTTCTTTCTTATTCTGCTACTCACATGAACTGGCTAGTAAAGTTCTTACTTCTTGTCACCGTTAGTTGTGTGTAACATCCTCTTGTTTCTCTTTTTAGGTAAGTGTTCAGAATCGAGCAACTGAGAGTTCTTTCACCATCCTCCCAAAGAGCATAGGCAAAATGAAGGTCTCCTAAGGTAAAAATAGAACATAATATGGTAAAATATCCAGATTTTACTGAATGAACTTCAATCGCAAAACTGTTATAGATGTTTTCGAGAAGTCGTTTGACACGTGCCAATTAAAACTAACCCGGAAGCCGAAATTCGTTCATAATCATATTGAAATACAGATGGATTAAGGGTTCGACGAAACAATCAACGAAAATGGGAAGATTTGTATTACTTGCGGTCGTTCCAAAAAGGAAACCACGTTTATGACCGGTCCAAGGTGGTGATAATTCAAAAAATTGTAAACAAACCATCTAATGCAGAACTGTTAGGAAATCTAACTTCATAAGCAGTCTGCTTATGGATAACTGCAACTACAATATAAAACTAAGTTGTATCTAACCATTCTCAGCGAATTGTATCCTTCTCGAAGTCCACAGTGTAGTAAATGTTGCATTAATATCAGACGCTTTGTTCCAATTATACTGAGGCTTTGGGAAACTTCTGTCTCGATCAGCCTGAATGTGAAATGGCTTTCCCTCGACAACGGTTTTCCGATGAACAGTGGGAGATCCTGCAGTTGAGTTAAGAAATGCCATCCGAACATGTATCATGCTTGAGAGAGCTGTGCCATATTGATTATCAGCAAAACACTGATAGAACCCTTCGTCCATCTCTGTCGCTCTGTTTATTATTATTGTACCATCTGATCCATTACTGATATTTGACAGATTTGTGCTTAATGGAAAACCGTTCTTCTTCCATTCATATCTGTAATGAATATGTAGAAAATGACTATTTAGCAAAGAAGAAAGTATTTGAATAGAGGAAACAGAAACTCTTCGTCTTTCATTGACAAGATGACAGAAATTGAGCTCATCCAGCCTATACTTCCGAATAAGCCTACATGATCGTCTGTTTGAATTACCCCTAATATTATACAGAATGAACCACTTGGAGATATTTAACCTACCTTACAGCTGGCGTTCCCTCAGCACAACATTCGAGTGTAATTGCTTTTCCTCTTTCGTACTGCTTTTCTCGCGGACTTCTCGTTATACACGGTGGCAATCGTACTGAAGACATTACAGCAGTCTTAGTAAGGTGAAATTAATAGCCTAAAATGGTTCGATGCCTTGTATCCAGTGTGATTCTCCTTAAAGATTTTAGTTTAGTTATAATTACAGTTATAGTTAATGTTTTTTTTAATTTTAGTTATAGTTATAGTTATAGTTATAGTTAGTATTATTTTTAGTTATAGTTATAGTTAATGAATTTTTATTTTAGTTAATTTTAGTTACTACTTAGTTACAATAATTATTAAGGCTATTAGCAAGATTGTGCGTATTAACACGCTGTTTCACAATTTGCTCAGAGCTTCGAAAGCCTTTGAAGCATGGGTGCATTCAGCTTCATGAATGGACGAGTTTCCAAAGTAACTGACAAATTGCTTAATAAAAATATCGCATTTTCGTTCTCATTTATGTCGAATCGTCCATATTGCACTTCCTATTTTTATTTTTGGTATTAACGAAAATAAAGATGAATTTTCGTTATTGTTATTTTCGTTATAGTTATAGTTATTGTTAATGATATTTTTTAGTTATAGTTATAGTTATCGTTAACGAAATCATTTTATTTTCGTTAACGAAAATTTTCGTTATCGTTATCGTTAACGAGAATCACACTGCTTGTATCATATCGAATTGAATAAGATGGCGACGAAAAAGGCTCACAAGGAACCAAACAGTCGTGCACGCAGACAGACAAGAGTCTTTCACGAAACGACCACTCAGGACCAACAACCAAAATCCAATCAGAACAAGGGTTCAGCGCAAAGCCTTTCATAACGTCAGCTTTCTCGCCCAAATGAGGAGACAACTTGTAACTCCAACTTCAACTTGGTTCTATCCAAGCAGTATGTATGAATCAGAGCATTTGACAGAAGCGCGTGTTGATTGCCCATGAAAGTACTGCTTTTCTCTCAGTGGCAATATCAACGTTTTGTTTTAGTAGCCCTGTTGGCATGTATAAAATTCTCAATTTCAATGTATTCATGCCTAGAGGTTGAGAAATAAACTGTTTAGCGGCGCTCCTGTAAGGCAACCTTTCAGAAAATTTGTTAGACCGTGAGCTAAAACAAATCCGCTGTTCTGTCGGAATTGTTCGCTCTCCCTTTCTCTCTGTCTGTCTTTCTTGCTGTCTGTCTCTCTCTGTCTCTCTCGATATATATATATATATATTATATGTGAGTGTGTGTATGTATAACTTCTATAACAATCTACGTGTGACCTTCCTGGTCTGTGTTCACCACATTGCTGTAAGCGTTTAAAATCCAGTTTATTTGAGCGTTCTTTTTGTTTGTGGGTTTCGGAGAGGCGACTTTGTGGCCGCCGTATGGATTTGTGATTACAATTTTTAAGTTAAAATTAACTAATTGTCGGACAGTAAAAAGCTGCAAATATGCTATTTCGCCTTTGTAGAAATTAAAGTTCATAAATGCATCTCTCCAAAAATTACGCAAGATATTACTTTATTAAAGAGAAGCCAGTCATAGTGTCAGAGACGACTTACCATCGTTTTGAGACGAAATGACGTGACAAAGGCCAGCCACAAGAAGCAAAATTAGGATGGCGTCCATTTAGAAGCCTCTTATCTTCACGTTCAGATAAGTCTTGCTGTACACCAATTGAAAAGCAGGTACGTTAGTAACAGCGCGTTGGTGATATTCCTTACAACGTTATAGATAATTACTAGAGACTGAAAACTCCACGTTACAAGGACACGCTCAAAATCATAGTCGGCTATGATGGCTTACTCTTATTAATGTTGTCATTACGCGGATCGTATTTGCACTGTCCCGCATCGGAAGCCATTACCGCAGTAAGGGACATGAACAGGGCAATGGAGGCTCTGGAGACCCGGTTGTCCTCCAATCGTCTGCAGCTTAACTCATCTACATGTAAGGCCCAGTTTATTTGGCTTGCTACGCTCCAGCAGCTCCTGGCCCAGGAGTTCGCTCAGTTTGCTTTCGCATCCAGAACTTTGGTGTCAATCTTGGCGAGCTGCTGGAGCGTGGTAAGCCAAATAAACTACTACCAGCTGCTTCACCTTAGAGCAGTGTTATTTTACTTCATGTCTTGCATTGGATACCTCTCCCGCAGCGGATCACTTACCGGATCTCTGCCTTGGTTTGGCGCTGCCTCCTGTTTACTTACAGGAGCTCTGCTACTCCACCCTGAGTGTCCATCGCAGTGGTTCTCTCCGCTCCTCTAAGCAGGCTGAACTTCTTGTCTCCAGGTCGCGGATTTCTATTATGCAGCGCCATGCCTTTTCTGTTGTTGACCGTGCAATCTGAAATGGGCTCCTTGTGGTTCTACTCTAACCTCAAGACTGCTCTCTTTAGGCAAGGTTTGGTCGGGAACGCTCCTGAGTAGATAATGTTGAAGGGGCTCTATATAAAGAGTGACATTGCAATTCCACTGGGCCTCAGAAAATTAATGTTCAAAACGCACTGCTAATTTTGTATTAGTTGGCCTCCTGTGAGACCACCACTAGTGCCTAACAAACGCGAATGAAAAAGTTCCATTTTGTAGACCAAATTCTAAAGAAAACCATCGGAAACACAGAAGAAGGAGTGAAGAACAAATATAGCCTACTTAGGAGAAGCGTTTAAAAGCAATAGCTATCATTGCGTTGAGAGCATTGTATACAAACCCGTTACGAAAAACTGTTGATGCACAACCGATTACTTGTATTAGTAAATACTTGTAGGATGGTTATAGGCGTCGTCTCAAGGAAGTTTGCATCACACGGTTAGCACGATGTGACCGTGCGCGCGTATCGTTTAATTAACTTATTATAATGACAGTTAAATAGAAAGAAAGAAAATGTCAAAAGATAAATTTCGAGAACAAAAGGAACAGTTCGAAAGCGACTGAATTTTTACAATTCACTCTTTCCTACTTAACCGCAAGTGAAATGAACAATAATCACGAGAACTGTAGGCTACAGTTAGCCGAGTTTCACTTCTCAGATCCTTAGAGGACCTAGATATTATCATAGGCCGTAATAATGAAAGCAACTGACTCTGACCATCACGTGTCTAAAATCATAGGCCAACAGAATAATAATACTACTACTAATAATAATAATAATAATAATAATAATAATAATAATAATAATAATAATAATAATAATAATCTTTTTCTTTATTGAAGCGCCTGACAAACGCACTGCGCTGTACATTTACATGTTATGCAATAATAATAATAATAATAATAATAATAATAATAATAATAATAATAATAATAATAATAATAATAATAATAATAATAATAATAATAATAATAATAATAATAATAATAATAATAATAATGATAATAATAATGATGATAATAATAATGATGATAATAATAATAATAATAATAATAATAATAATAATAATAATAATAATAATAATAATAATAATAATAATAATAATAATAATAATAACCGCAACTCGATCATGCGTACCGGGCTCGAACTTATAGTCAACACCTCATTTAATGACATCCAATGGCTACAGGCAACGCTGCCGGTGAGAGATGGCGGCCTTGGTCTTCGTAGAGTTGTTTCGCTTGCTTCTTCTGCCTATTTGGCTTCAGCTGCAGCAACTCTTGAGCTCCAAATGGCCATCCTCGGCGGCAGCGCATTGGTACCCGATGTCGTCTTCGACGACCTGCTTTTGTCGCGCCAACAAACATTGCCCACTGTCATGTCACCGTTGCCCACTAGGCAAAACATCTGGGATCGCCCGCTGATCGAGTTGGATAAGACCAGAATCCATCTCTGGCCGGGATAGGATAACCCGGTCGACCAGGCCAGGCTGACTGCCATCTGCTGCCCCCATTCAGGAGACTGGCTGGCGGCACTTCCGATTCCATCATGTGGACTCACTTTGGATAACGAGGCCGTTCGCATTGCGGTTGGCCTTCGTTTGGGACTTGACATCTGTAGCCCCCACACCTGCCGATGCGGAGCCCTGGTTGGTTCTAACGGACACCACGGCTTCGTTTGCAAGCAGGCATGTGGACGCTCCCTGCGCCACTTCACCATCAACGACATCATCTGGCGCGCCCTATCGAGGGCCGATGTCCCCTGCACCAAGGAACCGGTCGGCCTGTTTAGGTCGGACGGTAAACGTCCGGATGGCGCCACTTTAATCCCCTGGTCGGAGGGTAGATACTTGGCATGGGACGCCACGGTGGTCCACTCGTGCGCACTCTCGTATGTCACCCACCCCGCCGGGTCCAGGGGGCCCGCCTCAGCACAGGCGGCTGAGCGTAAAGACCTAAAATATCAGGGACTGCCCCCGACCCACAAATTCCAGGCGGTGGCCTTCGAGACCTTGGGCCCTATCAATCTCTCAGGTGCAGAATTCATCAGCAGTATAGGTAGTCGCCTATCCATCATCAGTGGCGACCGCCGTGAGGCGTCGTTTCTTTTTCAGCGTCTATCTGTCTGCATACAACGCTACAACTCTGTCACTTTTAATGGGACCTTTCCAGCGACTACAGACGACGAGGCTTTATTTTCCAGACACTGTCCCCTGCTCCTAAACTAATTTTTTCCAAATCCTGAGGGATCATTGATACCTCGGGTAAAAAAAAATAATAATAATAATAATAATAATAATAATAATAATATCATTGTGCCGAAGCGTAGGCCTATAAGTAAGCAAGTAGGAACACAGCTAAGATCCCATAATGTACTTCATTTACATACCACCCAAAAAGTTCGCAAGTTAGTCACCGTCAGAAGATCACTCTCCTTTCAGTGACGTTGTTCCTGATTCGTTGGAGTCAGTAACAGAGTTCACTAAAGGAGACAGGTCAAACCCTGGCATGACTCAGTCCTCACGTTTCCGCTCCTAATCCTAACCCTAACCCTAAACCCTAACTTAATCAATATCAAAGTAGGAAAAAGGTATTAACCAATTGGAATCCACCATGCAACCTTAGCGATAGCAACACCAACTCTTTTCTTTCTTAGTTGTGACCTACCTCAAGAACTTTCCTTATCTCTACATATAAATTGCTCAACGTCTTCTAACTGTTTAAGAATTAAATTGACACAGTTCTTTGAATGTTTCTTTCTTTCTTCAAACACAGTTTAATAACAACAAACTCAACTCTTGCCTTAAAACAACTGTACTACACTGTATTGTTCAAATTCACTGTCATCAGCAGTTTCTAAGTTTGGCGCGCTAACTGCACGTGTAGAGAATCTATCGTCAGCCAAAGTTTAGGCTACTTTAGGCCAAGCGCCCACGAGCCGACAGCGCAACTAAGGCCTAAGACTAAAACGCTTAACAATCGATACACATTATATATATATCAACCTAAAGAACACCTGTGCTCATTATATATGCAAAACACTTGTTCACATTACCTCCTTCCCTTTCTTTGGATTGAGCAAATTAAACTTAAAAATTTGCGAAATCATCATGTACTAAATTATGCAATAAACTTAATACTATACAATACAGTAAAATAAACAATCTTATAATCTAGATAAACAATCTGCTACAACATTTAATCGTCCTTTCTTATAATTAACTTCTACATCAAAAGTTTGCAGTGCTAAAGCCCAACGCACCAGTTTAGCAGACTTAGACATAGATTCAGTCAGATAAGTTAAAGGATTGTGATCGGTAAAGATGTGAACTTTAGATCCAATTATTATCTCTTTCAACTTATTTAGAGCCCAAACAATAGCATAGGCTTCTTTCTCTACAGTTGCCCATCTCTTCTGGGTGTCAGTCAATTTCTGACTTATAAATGATACAGGGCGTTCTATTCCCTTATCATCCAGCTGTGTTAAAACAGCTCCTACTGCAAAATCACTGCTATCACAGTACAAATTAAAAGGTTTTCCAACATCAAAAACATATAAAACAACTTTAGAGCGTACAGCATCTTTAAGTAAATTAAATGCCTGTTGATGTCTATCAGTCCAATCAATCTTATCTGGAACATGTTTGCTTGTCAAATCAGATAGAGGCTTCGCAATCTGTGCAAAATCTTTGATAAACTGTCTATAGTAACCAAAAAATCCAAGCAACTGCTTAACTTGTTTCTTCGTTTCTGGGGTTTTCAAATTAATTAAACTTTCAATTCTATCTGGATTCATTTGAATCGTTCCAGAACCAACCACATGACCGATGAACTTTACCTCACTCTTACCAAAGATACATTTCTTTAAGTTCAGAGTAATGTTATGCAGTCTCATTTGCATTAAATATGCATCTAAATGCTGTAAATGAATCTTCCAATCATCTGAATGCACAGCAATGTCATCTACATAGGGCTCAGCAAATTCATTTATAGGCTGTAAAACCATGTTAATTGCTTTAACAAATGTTCTTCCTGAGTTGATCATTCCAAAAGGAACACGAGTAAACTCGTACAGTCCATTGTGAGTAACAAAAGCAGTTTTCCATTGATCAGTTTGCTTAACAGGACAAGTCCAGTAAGCACTTCGACAATCAAAAATCGAGATCACATTTGATTTTCCAACTTTGTGCAAAACATCTTTCACAATCGGCATCGGATATTTACAATCCACAGTGAACGAGTTAATGTATCTGTAGTCGCAGGCAAGTCTTAGAGAACCGTCTTTCTTTTTAACAATTACCAACGGACTTGCCATTCTGCTCGAAGATGGTTTTATAATGTTGGCTTGAAGCATTTCTTTAATTTGTCGTTCAACTTCTGCTCGATAGATGAGTGGAATTCGGTAAGCCATAAATTCTTTTTCACGAAATTCCGGTTTCAGTTCAATTTCATGTTCAACCAATGTACATAATCCAGGCTTTTCAGAAAATCGATCAGAATATTTGTTTAGTACTTCCAGCAATTGTTTTTGTTGAGTCAATGTTAAATGGTTAATCTGATCAGGATCAAGATTCAGTGAATTCTTTTCATCTTGCAAGTCATTCTTCGTCAACAACTCAACCACTGAACCAAAGTCTTCATCTTCTTCAACGATTAGTCCACAACTCATTGCTCTTGTAATGTACTTTCTGATTTTATTTGCGTGAATTATCTTTCGACAATCGTCACCCATGTCAATCAAATAAGAGTACTTTGACCTTCGTTGTATGACAGTACATGGACCATGCCATCGTGAAATCAGTTTATTTGTTGACGTCGGATACAACACAATAACTTTTTCACCCGGTTCAAATTCTTTATGTTTCGCTCTTTTGTTGTATTGATTCGTATACTGTAATTGCTTCTCTCGTGAATATGATTCTGCAAACAGTAATGCTTTTTCCATATTTGCTTTCATGTCTTTCAAGTACTTTTCTGGTTGGATTCCAATATGAGGTGGTAAATTAATTTCTCTTGTCCAACTTTCTTTTAAAATTGCCAATGGTCCACGCGGAATCTTTCCATACACCAACATATAAGGAGCAATTCCAGTAGTTGCATTCGGTACTTCTCGTAATGCCCACACTGTAAACGGAATTACTTTGTGCCATTGCCTTGGATTGTCAACAATTACATGATGGATCATTTTCTTGAATGTTTGGTTCCATCTTTCTACTAGTCCAGCTGCCTCTGGATGACCTGGCGTGTCAAATCTTGGACTACAACCCATTAAATTCAGAAATTCTCTTGTCAGACTCGCAGTAAAATTTGTTCCTTGGTCACTTGTGATCACTGAAGGTACACCAACGTTCATGAACAACTCCATCAAAGCATCACATACAGCTTTTGCAGTTAATGATTTCAACAGAAACACTGTAGGCCATCTTGTGCAAGAATCGACAATACATAAACAGTACTTGTGACCTGCAGCAGATGCTGGCTCGATTGGTCCTACACAATCCATTGTAATTCTTCTAAAGGCTACATCTTCTCTTGGAATTGGAGTGATAGGAACCCTGTCCATCACCAAACTTCTTGCCTTTAACTGACATTTCTCACATGATTTGCAAAATTTCACTATATCTCTTCTCATCTTTGGCCAGGTAAAAGACAACTTTATTCGTTCTCTAGTTTTCTCTTCTCCAAGATGTCCTCCAAATACTGATTCGTGAGCCAACTCCATCACTTTCATTCGTCGCTCTTTTGGTAACACCAATTGATATATCGTTTGCTCTAATATTCGATATCTCTTGTACAGTAAGCCATTTACCACGCAGAATTCAGATTCTTTATCTGGCGCTAAATTCCACCATGCTTTCAATGATTCATCTTGTCTCTGCTGTTCTTCGAATTTCTTTGCGTCTGCAATCTGCATCTGTTGTTCTTCATCTTTCTCATCTTCTTGAAACAAATCTCCTATCTCCACATCACATTCATTATCCTCTTTCGTTTCATTTAGATTACCATTCTTGCATGCAGCCATCTCTTGTTCACTCATCTCTGCTGTTATACCGTCTTGCATTAAACTTTGTTGATCATCGCTTTCGTTTTCCTCTTCACTTGAACTTTCAGTTTCACTTTCCTCTTCGACTTCTATCACTTTCTTTCGCTGACTCTGCAATCTCGTCGTTACATTCGCTTGCACATCTCCTTGTATCATTTTCACTTGTGGCACGGCTTTAAGTTCTGCAATGATTTCTGGATGCAACAAGAATCTTTCTGTGCTTCCCATTTTTGCAATACTAGCACACATCAATGTTACATAAGGTGTAAGTGAACATTTGACTTTATGCGGAATTACCTCTTCTTCCACATCGTTACAACACAGCCTTACATCAACTTTCACTAACTTTGCAGGAATGGCATCTCCTGCCACGCATTGTAAGTTCACTTTTCCAATCTGCTCCACCTTCATGCCTTCCAGTAATTCTTCACTAATCACCGGAACCTCTGCTCCAGAATCAATCAGTGCTTTTACTTTCACTGGTTCTTTTCCTGCTGTTCCACGAATTTCTACCTCGACGTACTGTAATAACACTTTCTTCAATGCTGTACTTTCATCTCTTCCAACCATTTCTTTCTGCATTCCATTGTGCAATAGAATTTCTTTCTGAATATCAGGTGAAAGGTGACATTTCATCACTGACTTTACTTCAGTTTCATTGTTCTGATGTTCTGTGGCTTGACTTTCAGAATTATCAACCACTTGAATTCGATTCACCCTCGAATGTTCTTGTTTTCCACCATAATTGGAGGTTGTAACAGGAACTGGACAGAATTTCATCAAATGCCTGTCTGATCCGCAGTTATGACAACGTTTCACCACTGCACCTCGTTGTTCGATGCTTTCTTTTCTCTTATATGGAGTAAACGATGCATTGCCTTCTCTTGCGACAAACCTTGGTGGTGATTTGTTATATACCTGACGTTGTCTGGTCATCATCGACTCTCTATTCTCGTGAACAACCGGAGAATTTGGTTTCACTTCTGCACCTCTGAACTGATTTCCTGTTTCTTGATTGCTCTTCCAATGAAAACCAAAATTTGGAGTGAACTGTTGATTTCTTTTTACATTGGGTACAAAACCAAAACTTGTCTTATTCGGAATTGCCAAACCAATTCTATTATTCACATGAATGTCCGCTAGGTCTGCCACAACACTAGCTTCGTAACAATCAGTTCCTTCCTTCGACAATACAAACTGTAGTGGACCTGGTGGTAGTGATTCTTTCAACTTATCCGCCACTAATAAATCAAACAGCTTCTCAAAATTCTTATCCACTTTGCGACTTTTCACATAATAGTTCAGCAAGTTCTTCAGCCTAGCTGTAAACATTGTATACGTTTCTTCAGCTGTCTTCTTCGCATCAATAAACTTCGATCTGTACTCTCTCGGTGTCAACTTGAATTCTTTTAACAAGTGCTGTTTCACGATCTCATAATCATCTAAATCAGCGAATGACAATCTGTTTAGAACAGTTCTAGCTTTCGGAGTCATCAATGGCAATAGTAACTTCACCCAGAAACTGAAACGCATTCTCAACCGTTTCGAAATATAATGGCACCTCCATCATATCGTTTGGCATTTTAGGTAACACATGTTTCATGGCATCACCAATTTTCTTTATTTTCGAAACCATCGTTTCACTTTCTTCCTGTTTCCTTTTCTGTTCTTCTCGTTCTTCTTGCCTTCTTTGTTCTTGTGCTTCTCTATTTTGTTTCTCCTCTTTGAGTTGTGCTTCTTTTAATGCTATTTTTGTTTTTTCCAACTTTAAACGTTCTTGTCTTTCCTCTTCCGCCTTCTCCATGCTTTCTTTCTGTAATTTCAGTTCTTCTTGTCTAACCTCTTCTGCTCGCTCCAACTCTGAAATTCGCACTTTTTCCTTTTCTTCTTCACGTAGTCTCTTCTCTTCAATCTGTTGCTGACGTATCTCTTCGTCACTTTTCCGCGCCCTTTCAAATTCAATCATCTGCTCTAATCTTCTCCTTTCAGCATCTTCTCGATCTCTTTTCAATTGCTCTAATTGAATCTCAAATTGCTGCTTTTGCAACTCAAGTTCTGCCACACGAACTTGCTCTGCTTTCTCTTCTTTCTCTCTCTGAAGACGTAATTCTTCCTGTCTTGTATTCTCTGCTTTCTCTTCTTTCTCTCTCTGAAGACGTAATTCTTCCTGTCTTGTATTCTCTGCTTTCTCTTCTTTCTCTCTCTGAAGACGTTCTGCCTTCTCTTCTTTCTCTCTCTGAAGACGTAATTCTTCCTGTCGCATTTCTTTCTCTTCTTGTCTCCGTTTCTCCTCTCTTTCTTTCTCGTCTTGTCTTCGTTTCTCCTCTTTCTCTTTCTCTTCTTGTCTCCGTTTCTCCTCTTTCTCTTTCTCTTCTTGTCTCCGTTTCTCCTCTCTTTCTTCTTTCATCATCATCCACTGCATCATCATCTCCATAGACATAAGTCCAGACGGTTTTTCAATAACCTTTTCCACAACACCGCCGACAGCACCTTCTTCTTCTGCTTCTTCCTTAAGCCAGACTTCAGCTAGCGCTTCTAACATGTCTTCACGTGACATATCTTCCAGTTGCTTTTCTTCAAAACCAGCCTTTAACAAGCGCTGTTTTAATCTTTCAGAAGACATCTTCTTCAGTTCTGCTTGTTTTTTGACACTTAATTTCTCCATCTTACTTCTTTACTTCAGTGCTGTCCTTTCTGGAAAACACGAGTTTTCTTTTGTGTTTGAAGTATTGGGGATTGTTCTTTGTTTGATAACAACCAACTTTTATACCTTTGTCGTTGAGGCTTTCGTTGTCGTCAATTTACCAATGATTCAAATGCGTATTCACCAGTCGACGTTGTTTCGAATCCCAGACGTTGTTTCGAATCCCAGACGTTGTTTCGAATCCCAGACGTTGTTTCTAACTTCTTTTGCGCCGGTGTCAAACGTAAAAGGCTTCAACCAATGGCAAACTAAAATCAGGTCAAGTACATGTACATAAGTAGAAATGTACAGTGCGTTTAGGTGACGTATGCATGCAGGGATTGGCTCTATGTAATTAATTAACATTTTACAGGCGTATAACCCTGCGTGTACGCCTACAAGGAAAACTTTCTTTTAACTGATCATTTGATTGTTTCCGGACGTAGCCTGTGTCCAAGTTTGATCTTCATAATTGCAATTGAGTCGCAAACCGTCACATGGTCGAAGGCAAAGTTCGACCGTACGTACGGAACGTACGCTATTTTTTCTGCTGAAATGCGTACCGTACGCGTACGCTATTTTTGGCTAAATTAATAAATAGCGTACGCTAATTTTTATATTTTTTATTATAGAATTAACAAGGAATAACAAAATTACAAATTAAAGAATGGAAAATTATACAAAATAAAACAAAATAATAATTTACCTCTTCGCTGAAACGGAACTACAAATAAGAACTGTAAAGTGACGTAATAACGACGAGAAAAAAACGACGAGAAAATGAGGAGACAAAATGTGACGTCACGAGAAGCAACTAATATTAAAGGCTGCTCATACGTACGGAATACGAACGTACCGTACGCGTACGCTATTATTTTTAGTAAATTACGTACCGTACGCGTACGCTATTTTCTGCTGTAACGTACGGTCGAACTTTGGTCGAAGGCCCTTGAAATGCAATTTGTTTTGTGACTTAGCATGCACTCACCATTCCCGGAGCAACCCGCATGTAGGCTGAAATCCGAGCATGCAGACAGACGATCACTCTCTGTGGGCAAAAGTCATTTGAGTAGATATATTAAATTACTATTGATTATTCTGTGGGTGCGCAATAGCCTGCTGTATTGTAAATCCATATCCTTGCTACTTGCTAGCATATGTAGATATTTCAGTTTTGCTATTCCGCTAGGGCGTAAAAGTAATGGTAAGTATAATAATGAGCACATCGACTGTACATTGTCGGTGAGAAGATCAAACGGCAAGAAAGAACACGGTGGTACCTGCCTCATGTCCCAGAGGCTTAAAAATGAATTCATTAATGCTGTCAGTCAAATCGATTGGCTTATTTTGAACCAAAATCAAAGTAAAGATCAAGGATTCTTATGAACCCAAATTCGTGTAAGCCTGTGTATTTACTTCTTTCTAAGTTTACACATACATGCAGGCGTTATAAAACAATTACTAATTAACATTGACTATTAACAGGCGTATGACTCAACATTATACACGAACAACTCACTTTAAACTGGTAGCTTTGCAACAAACTGTTTATTTTCATTTATAATCTGGGTCAAAATATAAATTTCATAATTGAACCTGCGTATGGCTGTACGTAAGTGAAAGCCTTTGTAATGAGATCCATAGAAAGTGGCTTTACAGAGCTCATCTTGCTTGGAAAAACCCGCAAGTTGACTTTTTAGATAGAGTAAGTCTATATGCATACCCAGGCTATGGATACTTTAGTCATAAGTTATGTAAAATGCTTTCAATTTGTGTGTGTGTGTGTGTGTGTGTGTGTGCAATTATAGCCTAATCGTTCGCTTGCTCATCTGCGAAGCCATTTCGTCACCTAATATCCGGCTACTCCAAGATTGTTACACTACTAGTACTCCAAATGAACTCAATTATAAAATGAACACATTGACTATACACTGTCGAAGGGAAGATCAGATGTCGAGTAAGAAGATTGTTAGGCTTACTCGCCGTCATAACTCAAGAGTTTTAGATATGAAACTCAAAGTTGAGGGTAAAACGTCCTCGACTTTGAATTTAATATAATTATATTATGTGACAGTATGGAAATTTTGTGAAATAAATTTGCAACCTCAAAACTTTTTAACGTTTGTGGTTACCTTCAAAAGTAAGATACGTGAATCTATATGAGATTCTTTGTGTCTTTTCAAGGAAATAATGTTTCTACTTTTTTGACTCTAGCAGCTACAAACTAATCATTTCCAGGCTGAATTACTAAATAAATTATTAAAATTAATGTAAATACATTACTAAAATGGAGCAGTTAGCACAAAAATGGACACAAGGAGACTTTCATAGACTTTTTCATTTTAACGATCCTTCCATATTGGAACCATAGTTAAACATGTATACAGTTACTCATTCTGGGCAGCATCGCCTCTTGCAAGTCCTTGTGGTGCCGTATTAAGAACAGTTTTGACAATGTTGTTCATTAAAAGCAGGTCAACACGTGACAAGCACTTTCGAACTAGGTTACACGAAGCTCCGAATATGAGATCGAATTAACTTTGTTGACAAATAAATTTGAATAACTAAAGTTTTTGTAGAAGCATAACCATCTGCGAGGGACTGCTTGGTGGTGGACTTAGTGTGCTGCGGTTCTGCTTGTCTGCAGGAACAAGCAGCAGTGATTTTTCTAGTTTCTCGCATATCAGGACTTAGAGTTGTTGCGTTGATAGCATGTACCTTAGACATGGCTGTATAGAAGTTATTAAATAACATTTAACTGTGGTAAAACTCCGTAAGAAACCATTTCAACTGGTCACTTGATTGTTTCCGGATGTAGTCTATGTCCCAATTTGAACTCTGTTATTTCAAATGAGTCACGCACCTTGTGCATAGGCCTATTCAGGTTTTAAGTGAAAGCCTTTTCGACGCAATCTGTTAATTGACTGGACACTAACCTATCATGCCCTAAATAATCCGTATACGCTTATACTTCTTACACAAAAAGTCTTAAAGATGGGCATGCTTTATGCGCAGGCTACATTTATAACAATCGCAATATTTTATTACTTGTAATTACTCTGAAGGTGTGCAAAATGACATAACAAGTGGCCACGGGGGCAGACAGGTATATATTTCCAGATTGCTTTTCCACTATAATAATTGTCTCAAAGTCAAATCAACTGTAAAATGAGCACTGTACACTGTAGGGGCGGAGGATCAGATGGCGAAAAATAAGTGCTCATAATTCAAGGCTTTGCTATGCAATCCATTATTTGACTGTGAACACCAATGGCTACACCATCCGGGTTAGTGGAATGGACTGTTAAAATACCTATTCCATCAAGTGACTTTGTAAATCCTCGCGTCAACCGCGATTTTGTCTATGAAAGTTTCAATTTATAATCTTCTGTGTTTTTCCGATAAGGCATCGAAAGCACAGACCATTTTGTTTATCTAATCAGCTGAGTACAACTAAATGAAATACAAACCATTTCATATGGCGTCACTGATAAACGAGGGACGTTACAGAAAAAAGACGAAAAAGCCCTAATGAATAACGCGAACACATTAACACTATCAACGTTTGACAGAATGAATGCTTAGTGACTGTTCTAAAATGATTTATAATAGTTTATAATTGTTTGTCTAGGTGCTTGGTTTACTCTGCTGGTATCATATGGTAGTTTACATTTTACGATTTTACAAATTAAGGGAGTGATCCTACACATGGATTACTCTTGACCACAGACTAACACAGCTAAGAAGCGAAATCAGAATCGCCAGCATATTCACAGATTTACAGACACTCGCTCAAAAGAAACTTTCAACGAAAATGTTGAGTTATATTAATAATTATGCGCCATAGTGATCCGCGTGCTTTAATATATCCGCGTTAGGACAAAAATTTGTTTGAAGGTTTCAACTCGACTTGCGGTCTCTAGCCACTTAGTTAGGCTACTAAGTCAAAAAATATAGTAGGCTACATTTACCACACAATATCAGAGTGAAATCATTCGGCAAGGAATAGGGTTGAAACACTGCCTTCAAATGCCTTGAAGTGACGTCATCTGCTCAGACCCAAAATAGACTTATTTCCCCACTGTTTACATGTCGCGTTTCAAGAAAACGAGGAGAAACTAATCCAAGCGGTTTAAGTGTCCTTGATTTCCAAACCTCTTGTTTTCCTGTGGCATATGAAAAGAAGAATTCTCCGAAAAGTCGCACCTTTAGACGGTAAAGTTAGAATTATATTTGAAATAAACGCAGACGCGAAAAAACTGGCAGCCTTCAACACCTATCGTCTATCCCAGTTTAAGTTTATGTAAACATGTAAGGGTTCACTTCTTTTGGACACAGATCCATTTATTAGTTTAGTTCTTTGGGACCCATAGCCATGTATTAGTTCACATCTGTCGAACCAAGATTCAAGTATTGATTCTCTTCTTTCGGAACCAGATCCGTATATTGGTTTACTTCTTTGGGATCCAGAGGCATGTATCGGGTCACGTCTTTTGGATCCGGATCCAGTTCCAAGTATTGGTTTACTTCTTTCGGATCCTGATTCAGATCCAAGTATTGGTTCACTTCAGTAGAAACCAGATCTAAGTAGGGATTCACTTCTTTTGAAACCAGATCTAAGTAGGAATTCTCTTCATTTGGGATCGAATCCGATTTTCCCGGATCCAAATTAGAACTGACTTCTCGATTGGGATCCGAGTAGGCATTCGCTGATTCTGATCGTTCATTTGACTTTGAAAAAAATTCAGATTCGTTTGTGACTGATTCGTAACCGTGGACTTGTTGCTGATCTATTTTCCTGTCGTTTGTGATTTCATACAAAGGCATTAAATACCCCATGTCGTCGCACGTGATTCCTTCAACCAAACTCGGTCTATCTCTGACCATGGTTTCTCTCTCTGGTGCATCTATTGATTCATATTTGTTATATCCGTACAAGTCAGACGAGGGGTGCATCGTCTCTTCTCTAAGTGCTACTTCTTCCAAAACCTGATCAATGGAATCATAACCTATATGTTCATACATGCTGTGTGCTCTTGCCAAAGATCCTTCCTTGTTTCCTGCTAATTCTTCTAAAGGCAACCCAACTGAATCATACCCTCCATCCTCATAAATACTAGGCAGATTGGGCAGTCTCCTGTTTTTCATTTGTTTGTTGTTGTCTAAAATATGAAGTAATATAATAAAAAGTTCAGTAGGTAAACACATCTCATCAAAAAAATAATAACATGAATCAGAGGCTGTTAACAGTGGATTCATGCTGTACACTAGTGGTCAGCGTAATGGACCATCAGCTCACCAGTCGTACATTCAAATCCAAGCTAAGAAAGTGAAGTCACCAGTATTTCTCGCAAACACCTGCACCTAGGGTTGGCTAGAGGGACTGCGTCTCTTTTCTTCTTCTGTCACACTGTAGCTATATCAGAGGCATCAGGATTACTCGCGAGCATAATATCGAATAAAGAAGCCGTTTTCGAGGCTCAAACTGTAGGCATGCATTAAAAGAGAGCAAGACAATCGTCAACAACTCAAAAGATAATCATTTCAGCATTCTGAGGAAGATAAGCGAGGACTAATCAAAGACGGGCTACAAAAGGCGGTGACTAGTGACGGTCACACTCATCTGAGAAAATTCCAATTGAATGAAGTTGAGAGATACCTTTTTAACACGGTAATTTTTTTATGGGACCCACGTATGCATGTATGTATGTATGTATGCATGTATGTACGTACGTACGTACGTACGTACGTACGTACGTACGTATGTATGTATGTATAACATGTATGTATGTATGTATGTATGTATGTATGTATGTATGTATGTATGTATGTACGTTTAGGAGCCGCCGTTTTGGCCCCGTAATGGCGCCGGACATTTTGGCGCCGCCGTTTTGGCGCCGGTATCACGAAATAGAGTATCCGTCCTAAGACTATCCGGGGATGTATGAATTTATCCCCGGATGGAATAAACCGGTTTAGAGTATCCGGGGATAAACCATTCTATCCTCCATCGTCATACGCATCACGATAGCCTCGACGAAAATTCAGCCAAAATCACCAAAACCGAAGTAAATTAATTTCAGGTCGACGTACAAACTAAATATACGCAACTTAAAATATTTTATGTGTACAATAAATCCAAACAGTACGACTGAATACACTTAGAAACCGCAAAAAATGCAAACTAAACCGAATACTCCATTTCGCTAAGGGGATTCTCATATATGGGGATACTCTATTTCGTGACACCGGCGCCTAAACAACCGGCGCCTAAAGTGTCTCGCCAAAACAGCGGCGCCAAAAAGTAGCGTACCGCAGGCTGCAGGTATGGAGGGAAGACCAAGAAACCCAGATGCAAGATTCGTGAACTACTCGCAGGAGGAGCTAAGAGTGATGCGATATTTTGAAGTACATATTATAAGTCACAGATATCTGTACCAATTACACACACAAAAATAGCTATAATTCACAGCTTAAGAGATGTAGTTAGAGAGGGAGGCAGAGGGAGAGAGGGAAGGTAGAGAGTGAATGAGTGAGCAAGAGACAGAAGGCCAAAGAGAAGAGTAAATCAGTCAAAAATACTGTCTGGCGGAATGGCAGTAATCTTTCATCTACCTTCTGTTCGGTTTAAACCGAGACTGGTTGTTGGATAAAACCGGTGATAAAACAGGCTCTCCAAAAGTTTGGTTCTTGTTTTTGCTTATGTTTTAGCACTATTTTAATACCATAAATTCTGTTGGTTGTCCATGTCGAAGACAAAAAAATACTCGAATAAAGCATTTCGATAGATTATCCCGTGGTTTAGGGACCCTTTTGTACCTAACCGTTAATCCAAAACTGAGCTACCTCATCTATACTCAAACATTTTATTTCTTTAATTGACAGTTGCTATAGGAGAATTTCAAGCAGATGACGTTTTAGGGACTTTTAGGGCTTAGTGGAGATCTACGAACCGAAGCAAATGACCTCAACACTATGTCCTAATTGAAGGAAATGCAATGAGCTGCTTACCACTGGAACTTAGCTGCAAACGTGAGCGAAGAAAAATTCCGACGAGCAAAAGACAGAGACCACAAGCTCCGGCTACTAGGATTATCTTCCATACCGCCCACGTCTCTTCTTTATGACTGCCTTTCTCTGCAAAGAAGATGTACATTCAAATCAGAAAAGTCTTTTATGGAAATTCAGGCATTTGCGATTCTGCTTCTTTACTAATTTTAAAGCTTTACACATTTTAAAGCTGGCCTTGAAACGTTCAATCGTGAATCGTAGACCTTCTAAGCAGTATAATTAGCAAAAATAATGTAAACATCAAGAAGAGCTATTTTTCAATTAATGTGTATATTCGAACGTTCACTCGTTAAGTCTAATCATTCTAATCATTCGTTAATAAGTGTTAATAAAAAATGATAGCATTAACGTATTTTGTTCACCTGGTGGAGGCCTATATACGTAAGTAAGAGTAATCGTGCGATTTTCTCGGCTGTATCCGTTGTCACCAACGCAACTGTATTCTCCGATGTATTTAGCGCATTCAGCAGAGCATTTCGGACCAATCGCTATAATCAAGAACTCGTTCGTCACGATTACGTAAGGCAGTTCAGAACGAACTAAGTCACCAAATGGTTCTGTTTTGTACCATCGCACAGTCGGAGGCGTACTAGGATCAGAAGTTGCATTGCACTGAAAGACAAACTGCTTTTCCTCCAGAAAATCAAGGAAAACATTTTCTGGACCTTCAATCGTTACTTTTGTCCTCACTGAGAAACATAAAAATAAACACTTCAGCCACAAAAAACTGATTAAAATCATGAAAGTAATAATAATAATAACAACAGCAAGAACGTTCACAACATTGTTATTAGTGTGCTTAATGTTTGCTTAATAATAAACCGTTTTATTTGCTGGAAAGTTTGATTCAGTAGGACAATATTTCCCTACCTCTTACGCAACGACACTCAACGTAAGCGTTAGTAGACCTAAATGAGCAGACAACCTAGACTTACTGAGAACATTCAGATATCCTGAAGCAAATGCGTATCCATGAATGTTGCTTGCATTGCACTGAATAACCATCAGATCCGTTTTACTCTCTCGGTCGACGCAGTCTCGACAAACGTCTCTGATTGTCAGACTTTTCCTGTCGTTGCTGAACACAAATCTTGTGGGAGGATTGTCAGCTGCAAAATTCATGTCATGGTTCGTGATGAATACTGAACAAAGTGCAATAGACTTAATACAATTTCTCAAACAATTTTATGCACCCTTATAAGCCTCGTAATCCGTAACATCAGCTTCAATAAATTATTTTAATTTCTTAACGTTTTTTTATTTATTTGTTATGGGATTCGCTTTCTCTCTATAACTTTGCTCATAATTTCGTTTAGGGTCACAGAACTTGAAGTCGTCGATTATGAGCAATAGTTTTGAACAGCAGGCTTTTAATTTTTTCACATTCACTGTAAATAATTTCTGACCATTCAAATGTAATCTTATCTAATATGAACGTGTATGATCTAATCTACTCTACTCTAACCTAATGACTTGTTCTACACGGTCATCATAGCCTAATGCATAAGACATCAATCGACAATCGCTTCAATTGAAATGGAAGTCAAGAAATTTCTAATGGTAGTTCATTCCACAGAGGTCACCCATTGGAAACGAGACCCGCACTGGAAGTGTCGATTTCAATTCAATTCAATTCAATTCTTTTTTATTTGAAACAGCAATAGAATTCACAGTGTAATGCAATAACATGAATGACTTGTATGGTTTCAAAAAGGAGGCCCTGAAAGGATCATTAGATCCCGCTAAATAGGGACACCTCATTACGAAGTCATGTTGCATAAAGAGTGATGGCGGCAAATCATATTCTTAAATAGCTGGATGAGTAGAATCCACAAAAGTACTAAGTAATGCAATGAAGACAACACCTCATGCAAACTAGCTTTCTAAGCCAAAGTTTCTGTATTATTTTTATGGTGGTTCTTTTCAGCGTCGGTTGAAGAATTTAGCAACTCGTCCTAATCTCCGAATTGAAGACAGCAGACTATCGATCTAATCATTAATTGAGAAACATGGAGCCGGTTCAATGCTATGGAAGTCTATTCGATAACTCACTGTCCATTGGCTGGTTATTCTGGAGCCAGACAATATTAGCCTCAGGTATGGCAAAGGCATTGCAGTTGAAGGTAACCGACTCTCCTTCAGTTACGATGACATTGTATGGATGGTCCCTCGTGTTCTTAAACTCCGGCACGGCTGTTTGTGTAAGTAATATTAAATTTAATATGTGGCGTTTGTAATTAATTATAGAGTATAATTATGCAATAATAATTACAATAATAATAATGATAATAATAATAATAATAATAATAAATAATAATAATAATAATAATAATAATAATAATAATAATAATAATAATAATTATAATAAAATAGTAGTTGTAACGAAAACAATAATGATTATGATGACGATAATGATAATACAGCTGTATGCGAAGGTTGAAGAATTTGAGGGATGTAATCCGTGATTACATCCGATTCTCTGTAGCTGTCCAACTCGGGAACGCCATCTACTTTTCTTGGAAGTGACCATGATAAATTGTTCATTGGATAATAACAATAACTTGTCGGGCCAACCCAGCCAGTGGCAATTCTCCTGAGCCACCCATGTCAATAGGAATTATTTCTAACTCTGGCAATTAATAATATAAAAGCACAAACATGTGTGTAATGTGTGTGCACGCGTTGTATAACGCTGTTTCGCTCGAGCCCTCATTGCCAGAGACAATCTGGTTTACAGTATTCTATGTCACCGCAATAACCAATAACAAACGTTGTCACAGCAACGCGAGATCACATGCACAATGATAATAATAATAATAATAATAATAATAATAATAATAATAATAATAATAATAATAATAATAATAATAATAATAATAATAATAATAATTATAATAATAATAATAATAATAATAATAATAATAATAATAATAATAATAATAATAATAATAATAATAATAATAATTCTTTAATAATTCTCTCTACCTCGGGCAAAAAAAATAATAATAATAATTGATGATGATATTTTTAATAAAATTATGTCATTTTTAATCATTCTATACATAAGTTTGTTGGCTTTATGAAAAAATAAATCTAAACTAGAATGTGCACAAAATAGTATATCGCCACCCTGAAATCATTCGCTATATTCTTTTGGTAGAGTTTTCAATGGATGAATAAATCATATATACCAAAATTATGCATTTTAAAATGTCATACCAACGACCCGTATGTGCAGAGTCCGTGTATCATTTCCATAATTATTTGAGGCTTTGCAACTGTAGTTTCCATCATCAGATGCAGTTATGCCATTTAAGACGAGTCCTATTCCTAAATCCAACAGCGTGTATCTTCCAGCGGGAAGGCTGTTCTGTGGCCCTCTCCATAAAATCGTTGGCACTGGACTACATAAACAGACAATGCTTGAAAAAAGTTAATAATTATCTCAGATACTCCACTGCAACTTTTATACGAATATAATCTCTTCTTAGGGTCTATACTGAAACGCCCGGTTGCCTCACAAAATAATATAAATCACATCTGATGCATTTAGCCTACTGAACAGGCTAGACAAACAAAAGCAAAAGTATGTAAATGCAATGGCGTACAATTCGCTGTCCAATGCATGGGAATTAACGACTGGCAATTGCGTCACTCAACGGCTAGAAGAGTGACCCTGGTTAACTTCATAATGGAACGCAGCAACAGTAAGCTTGTTGGCCAAGAGTAGGGTCATACATGTAGAGTTCACCTGAACGAGTAAGCGAAGGTCACTGCAGCGCTGAATGATAGATTGCACACATTGTATTGTATTGTATTGTATTGTATTGTATTTGAACACTTGTTATAGAGCCCCTACCAGATTTCCCATTCAGAGGCGCCCATACATACAGACCTGCACGCCTATGTATATGCCTACAAAAATACAAGAATACATAAATGCAAACACACTTGAATGTTCACATATACATATTGTAGCGGGATTAAAAATTAATGGGCGCGAGAAGAGTGTTGACCGGATCAGCTGTTCCTAGTCGACTTGTGTCCCCGGGGACTTATAATCACCTCTCTCTCGCTAGTAAAGCGTACTAGTCCCGTTTCACTCCCTTCCCCGCTAACTGCCAGATCACGTGGCCATTCGAAAGAGGGAACGATCCCGAACTCGCCATCCAGAGGTACCAGAAGAGAGGGAGAAAGAGAGAAGGATCTCCTCCACGTTCCACGGAGGCTTTCAATTCTCTAGTACCAGATGTGGGGTACCAATCGAAATCCGACCACTACCGAAGAATCCCGATAAACCGATAAACCAGCTGTTAGCGGACGAATGACAGAGATTCAGCCATCTTCTCGCGGTCGCTCGACACCATCGGCTTCGGTTCGTCAAAACCGATGATCTCCAGTAGACGGCTTCGGTCCTGCCCAGTACGTGGTGTGTGCGATGTACAACAAGTGGACCGCCAAGGACAAAGTCGATTTCCTTCGATGTGCGATGGAGAAAGCCGTCACCCAGCAGCTCTGGGAATTCCGTGCCCAGCAGGACGTGAGCTACGAGGAGTTGGTCGAACTAGTGAGGCAACGCTACGGCTCGGAGGGCCAAGCCGAGGCCTTCCGGGCGCAACTGTATACCATCGGCGTTTCGCTGGTCGTCGAGGAGAACCTAAGCGACCTCCTGCTTGAGATTCCCCGGCTGGTCGTACTCGACTACCCAGTTCCTTCCAACGAGACTACGCAGATCATTGCTAGAGACGCCTTCTTGAAAATCTTATGTCCCCCGTTGAAGGGGTATAAAAATAGAGCTACGGATTGCAAAGAAGAAGGAAAAATAGAAGCGAGCAGCAGGGTAAGTAAATGAGTTGTAATAGTATAAGAGATCTATCAGTTAAACGAGTTTGTAAATATTGCAGTAAGTTGATATTGTCGATTAAAACGTAGTTTACATGAATTTATATTGGTGTCGTTTATCCGTCGGAGAATTGATAGTTCGTCGCTGGTGATGTCGCGTAATCCTCTACCAGATCACGGATGCCGGACCGCCAGGGCATACGAAAAAAGGGGCCGTTCTGCCAAACTTCGAAACCGCAACAGAAACCATGACACTTTGCGAGAAATGTTTTCTTCCTTTCAGCAGCCGTCGAGGTGTCACATCTCGTTTTTTTGCTAACACGAGCATAGACACGATCATTTGGGTGTTTGTGGGAGTCTGTACCGTGAATATCTTCTCATCGCTAAACCATGTCCTTTCAATTTTATCAACAGTCGTGCGCTGCTTCAGACGCTTGCATGCTTCCAGCCGTTTCTTTGCGTCAGAGTCGGAGACCTGTTGGACTTCACGTCGACGAAATATCTTCAACTTTAGATCATCTTTTGCAATACTTCTTATGGTGCTTCTGGAGATGCCTGTTTCGCGCTGAATTTCCCGGGGAAATTTACTTGTAACCCGGATCATCGTCTTGACTAAAAGTGGGAATTAACTCGGACACACCAGCAATGTTAGCGGGTGTGCGCTCCGTGCGTACCGATTCGCGTGCTTTACGACGCGAAGTTCCTGTTTCATTAATTTTCCGTATCAGACGATTCAACGTATTTTTATTCCATCCTCTGTGAAAAAACTCTTTAATCATTTGAAACGCATTAAATCCCTTATCAGTTCGCACAATTCCGATCAAAACTCGATCATCGTCTGTCAACGGCGCCTTATTGCGTCACTAATGACAAAAAAATATGGTTGCTATATTTGTTCCAAACATTTCTTTCCAAATTTAAACTAGTACCAGTTCGACTTTTTCAAAGCTAATACTTGAGTGAAATATCTTTAATTTCACGCATTAACTATAAATAACTTACACAAATTAGCTGAGTTATATGTATGGAAAGTCGGCCCACCCTGTGCATAGAAGCATTCATGCATGCGTACATATGCATACATACATTCATTTAATGACACAGGTTGTGAAGCCTTCTCCTTCCGTCCCAATATCCTTTCGCCGCCCCCTCTCTATCCTTCCGTGCCCTTCCCCAATCTACAATTTAGTATGCTCTGTTAGCCACGTTAAGATCGCCCGCAGATAACAAAGCACAACTGTTAATGTGTTATAATATAATTATGTATGCATGAGTACACCGCCGTTAATAATCGTCATTATGTTGCTTAAATGACGGTGTCATATGACAAAAATATTTCAGCGTAGGGCCAAAAAATGGTGATGATTGGTGACTGTCACCAGCGCTTTTAAAAGTGTTTGTGACCGGACACCACCTTCACAATACGAACCTACATTTACGCGCACGAGCATAACTATGGATGGCATGCTGTGACTTGCTTCGCTTTAAAGAGCTTTGGACATCATCACATGCTTGCTTAAATTGCTTGCTTATTCACGAAGACTTACTATCCAAAGAAGAGGCAAAAGAGCTCTATGCTTCCTCCAGGGCCAACAGTCTGATCCTGTTTTGAAGAAAGTTCCAAATATGGAGCACACTGACAGCGGCCAGTTGGTTCTGTAACATTAGAGCAGCATCCAGTACATAAATAAAAAATCAGTCAATAACATCCAGTGCGTGATGAGAAAATGAAAATGAAAAGTAGCCAATAACATGTCGCATATACTGTAGTGAGAAAGTAGTAGATAACACCAAGTAGATCTAATAAGGAAAATACAGTGAATAAATCAAAGTGTGTCTCATTTAGAGTAAATATCAAATGAGAATCATTTATTTGGAAATCACTTGCTCGTTGATTTTAAATTTTGCGCTAATTACTGAATGTTCTTACGTATTGACAGTTCTTTCGTCAGACATGCTGCTACCCAAATATTACCACATTCGACAAATCTTTCTGTAATAACAGATCTAAGTTGACCAAAACCGGACTGTGGAACTCCTAAAATAAAAAGACAAGTTAATAAGTTAGAATATCAATATCGGATTCACAAACTTCAATCACACTACTTGAGCACATAGAGTCTTCGAGCAATGGCCCTAACATTAGTCGTAAATACGTTTATCTTGGATGTATGTATGTATGTATGTATGTGTGTATGCATGCAGGTATGCATGTATCTATGTAGGCCCTACATATGAATGGTGTTTGCCGTGAACAAATTCAACTCACTTTTGGTGACGTACTTCAAGCGCTGAGTAAAAATCCAAAGTAATATCACAGTTTTCAACCTTATATGCAGCTACGAAGAATAAGCCTTTGATAAGTAGGCTATGCACACACACACTAGACTTACTAAAAACGTTCAGGTATCCCGAAGCAAATGCGTATCCGTGAACATTGCTTGCATTGCATTGAATAACCATCAGGTCCGTTTTACTCTCTCGGTCGACACATAATTGACAAACGTCTCTGATCGTCAGACTTTTATTGTCGTTGCTAAATATAAATCGCTGAGGGGGATTGGTTGCTGTGAAACGCAAAAACATTTAATTCAAGCCATAATTCTTTTGGGTGTTTAGACAGGGTTTTCTAGAACTTCCCAAAGATTCTTAAAAATTAATACTATTAAACCACACTATTCCTTTTATTGAATATTGGGTTACTATTACGACTGTCGCGATATATTCGGTTAGATCGGATTTCAATTTCGTACCCTAGAATTATAAGGTTCTATGTCTTTCTTTGAAAAATCAACCTAACGCTATATCCGATAGGGGCTATGTCCTGAATAGTCTAGCTTAACTGGAGACCCTTTCTTAAGCTCTATCTGTGAGTGTTATATAGTTATATAGGCCTATCCATAAATTTGGACAGTGTCTCAAAGCTATAGAGGTACAAGTTCAGTCATCCAATAGAATCATTAATTTTGTATCACGTGAATGTGAGATAACAACCGTGATCGAGTAGGCTAAATCTTGAAATAAAAAAATATACGCCGTTACGTCCATAGCCAATACCAGTGAGAGATCTGAACACGTGACTTGGGCTTGTAACCTACAACGCTCACTTTGTCTGCAATCAGTAATGTTATGCCTATCTTACAGCTTTTCTATGTACAAAAATAGTCATCCCTGCCATAATTATAACCAAATTACATATATTCGCTTTACATTATGATCGAAATACGCATATAGGCCTAATCATACTAAGGGAAAACATTGTTTTTCAACAATTTTAATTTAATTGCCATAATATTATATAAAACAGCACAAAACATTTTAGTCAGCCAATGTTAAAAAAGCGTTTTTCTCGGTTTTTGGAAAATGTGGACATAGAACCTTATAGTTCTAGAGGTAGGGCCTACGATTTATCATATTTATTATGTTTATTTCTTCTTTACGGTGTTAGCAGAACTAGAAATTGTGGAGTGTATCGATTTTCTCTTCGACTTTTACTCGTCATCTCTTTTTGGGCGAAGAAACATTGATTATAAATAGAGGACACCAAGCCTTGACGTTTTCATTTATTCATTCATCTTGAAATTTTTATAGCGCCCCTCAAGAAACCTACTCAAAGGCGCTCCCAGCCCAGCCACGGCTAAAAAATAAAATCCGAGCAACTTGTATCGCGTTTATTTAAAAGATTCGTACATCTATCTAATCTCACCAAATCTTAATGACTTCCACGTGCTGTTACTATAACGCACAAGGTGTCAGTTGATGGTCGTTTCAATAGGAATCGCAGGCAACAAATTTCTTGCAGGGTATATTTCTGTTCAAGATACCGTAATGGTCGGTTAGAACTGAGAACCGCTGCAATGTTCGATCAGTGCAATACGGACAAACTCTTGATACGTCAAATATACTGCTTTTGGGGTCTAGCTTATTAAACCACGGCTTGACTAAGAAGACCTTTTAACTCCGCCACTGCTCGCACTCTGGCAGTGCCAGTCCCAAGCCTGGATAAATGAGGAGGGCGATCTTTATTATCGCACAGTGTCGTTGAACTGAAACTACTACCAACAAGCTCTTACGGTGGCTCAATTAAAATCAGTCCAATAGTTTAGCTCGTAGTTCGGGACTGCGAAATTAAGGCAATCAACCTCAGCATAAAGTCGACAATTACCGAAAGGAGAAATATTGAACCTAGTCATGGTTGAGGAAGACTACATGATAACTCACTGTTTATTGGCTGTTCATTCCGAAGCCAGACAATATTAGCCTCAGGTATGGCGATTGCGTTGCAGTTGAAGGTAACCGATTCCCCTTCTGTTACGTTGACATTATACGGACCATCCCTCGTGTTTTTGAACTCCGGCTTGGCTGTTTACACAAGTAATGTTTAAACTTAAAGGAGACATTGCGCACCTATAATTAACATTAATAATAATAATATTAATAGTAGTAGTAGTAGTAGTAGTAGTAGTAGTAGTAGTAGTAGTAGTAGTAGTAGTAGTAGTAGTAGTAGTAGTAGTAGTAGTAGTAGTAGTAGTAGTAGTAGTAGTAGTAGTAGTAATAATAATAATAATAATAATAATAATAATAATAATAATAATAATAATAATAATAATAATAATAATAATAATAATAATAATAATAATAATAATAATAATAATAATAATATCTTTCTACCTCGGGCGAACAAATAATAATAATAAATGTTAATAAAAGTGCTTCATCATATCTTCACTGTCGCCAACAGGGATTGAAATTGGGACCAAACTATTCTGGCCATCATTCTTTTCAAGTTCCTGAGGAATCGTGAATACTTCGGGCAAATAATAATAATAGTAATAGTAAAAATAGTAGTTCATTCATTCATTCATTCTGGAGATTTATATAGCGCCCCTTCAAGAAATCTACTCAGGAGCGTTCCCAACCCAGCCACGGCCAAAGTAAAAAGACTTGAGTGATTTATAAAACCCAGTTTGACTGGTCAAAGGTAGCAAGCGCAGCTCCGATGGCAGGTCATTTCAGATGGAGGGGCCTGCAACCGAGAAAGCTCGGCGCTGCCTAGCAGTCAAGCGAGCCCGCGGAACTAGGAGTTGCCCCGTCGTCGCGGAGCGAAGCGCTCGACGCGCTACAACGTCGGACACTGGGCGGCAGAGGTTGCGCAGGTAAGATGGAGCACAGCCAAGGATGCTGCGTGAAACCAAAGAAGCAATCCGGTATGAGATCCGTTGGGCCACAGGCAGCCAGTGTAACACATCGCGCATGTAGGCAGACACATAGTCGAATTAAGTAGTAATTATTATAATAGTAACAAGAACAACTCTTAACAGAACAGATTAGACATTTCTATTGTCAGTTCCTAATGCAGTTGACTTCATGCATTTTGGAAATGATAAATACTCTTAAGCGTTAACAGTGCAATGCAAATAGCTCTGGGAAGTTCCTCATTTAGGGTCGCCCGGGGTAATATAATGGCCCTCCGGGTTTTATGGTCACCCTGTCATTCTAGCTAAATATTAAGTCTATGGTATTTCTAGTGCACTGTCAATCTTATGCTGTTTCCGGTGAATTTCGTAATCAAAGCGAGAAGATTACTAGTTGAGTTTAGAATTTTCCTTGAATTTTTCCAATATTTGACATATTTCCTTAAAGGTAATGGTGAGTATAACTTATAATTTTTCACAATGATTTTGCTGGATGAAATTTTCAAAAAAATTCCATTGATTTGTTATTGCATTTGGCCTTCGAAAAATTGTTTCTATGAATTGCATTGCACATGGCAGACCACCATTTTCACAACATTGTTACTGCTACTCAATTGGGGCTATATAGCCACTACTAGTCTGGGTAATATGGCCAGTGTCCATATAACCCCGTGCAATGTCCTTATTGCCCCGTTATGATTACCTAAGTTTTAGGAATAGCCCTGTTGTATTGCAGGCTGTCTGTTCTGCTAGTAGTTAAGATTTAAATTGCATAACATATAAATGTACAGCGCAGTGCGTTTGTCAGGCGCTTCAATAAAGAAAATATTATTATTATTATTATTTCATTTTTATTATTAGGCCTACCACCCAAACTTGTGCCTAGCCCTATGGTAACAAGGTTTTATTTTTTAAAGAGAGAAATGGTTAGACTGTACAAGACAAAGAATTTGCGAGTAGCCTACAATGGTCAGAAGAAGATGCAGGTATTGCTGTCGCTGCCGTTCAAGGTGGAATGACCTTAAAGAAAGCTGGCAAAAGATTTTCATGTTCCATGTACCCTATGACCTAGCGAATGAAACTGAAATTGAATAGATGTGCAAGTTCTATGCAGACAGTTTTGGGTCATCCAACAATTTTAAAGCCACAACAAGAGGTGGAACATCAACCAACTCAGCAGTCGAGCAGTCCTATCAGGTCAACGATAATCTTTTCCCACCAACAGCTGCACAGACAGAAATGCCGAAAACATCATGTTCAGACATTCTTAATGCTGAAATCACTTTAGGGATTCGTCATGGAAGTGGGAGAAAAAAGCGAACTGTTTCTCATTGCACAATCTAAAACCATGTTAGAAGGGGATAAAAAGAAGATAACTCCTTCAAAAGGACCAGGATAGTACAAGAGAAATAAAACAGAAAACATTACGGAAAAGAAAATGCTTAAGGTTAATGAAAAGAGAAATGAAGAGAAAAATGGAAAGAACATAGAAAATAAAACAGGAAAGAGAATAGTCGAAGGGGAAAATTAAGAAAAAGACAACAAGAAAAAGAAAACTATCTGAAATTGAAGAAGATGAAGAAGATGACACAGATCACTATTGTGCTGACTTATTTTCAGCTCCTGCTGAGGTTGGATTTCGTGCCAGAAATACATGCTCTGGTCACACAGCAGTTGCGCAGGAGCTGATGATGATCAAGAGACATTTATGTGAGATTTGCAATGACAGTGCTTAGGTAGGGCCTTCTGATTGTAAATGAGCTTTATGTTTATCTTTTGCTTTGATTTGGCTTTCGTATTTGCAAGTTAATTGTGAAGTTTACATTTCTAAAGTGAACTTGTCCTTTTGGAATTATTTCCTTTCCATAGTAATTCTAGTAAGGTTTTCCTGCATAAATTAGGCAAAAGTGTTTGTTATACACCTAAACTGTTACCTTGCTGTACAAATTAAATCTCTCTGCCTTTCAAACGATTGATACTAGCTAGCCTATAATAATGAGGTTGTTATGGACATATATGATATATGGGGTAAAATGGACATACTGTGTCCGTATTGCCCCACACCCTGGGGTTATATGGACACTTTATAAAATATTTCTTTATGTTCTCAACCAATAACATTTTAGAATATCACAAAATGCAGTTGTCCTATGAAAAGATATAGCAATTCTGCTTCACATTATGCCATAATATCTTTTGTACATGTGTCTGGACTGCTCAAATGATGAAAAATTCTTAAGGTGTCCATATTTCCCCGGACCACCCTACTTACAACGAGACTCTTTCCATATCGGAAGTTTTCAAGACTGTTGTCTTCAAGATCAAATAATAAAAATAATATGTTGCTGCATTTGTAAGCACTTGTTTGAATCACCGATCATGTAGAGTCGTAGACCTCATTTGGTTCCTCGGCTTCATCTCTGTTGCAACTTGTTAACACACTATAAGGAATAACTTTTAATTTTGGTGAAGAATTCAATCAATAAATAAGTACCATGTACACAATTTCGTTATTTAGAAAAGTCAAACCTTCAACGCGTATCTGAAGAGTAGATGTGTTGCGTCCTCGGGGATTTGAAGCAGTGCAGATGTAGTCTCCCGCGTCAGATGCAGTTACGTTACTGATGGTGAGTTCTGTATTTTGATTACCCAGCCAGGATCTTCCAGTGAGAAGCGTATTACCTGGCCTGATCCAGGAAATTGTTGGCTCCGGACTTAATAAACATAATTTTTATAATGTGAAAAATATGTATTATCTTTTAAAGTCAGCAAGTTCAAGAAAAACCTTTACCAAAATTAATATTACAGTGTGTTTTACTAGATGATGACTTTAAAAACGCCTTAATGTCTCATGTTCAGTAGCCTACATCCTATAGTAGGCCTACAACATATTATGTTGTATGCCATGCTATAGTATGCATGGAGCATTAGGGCCTACAACACATTACGGCTATAGGCTCTACTATACGATGTATTTAATGCGCAAACCTCTGTCTGCTGTCTCTTCCCGCCCTCTCCGGTCTGCCGTTCGACTTGATCTTCTACACTGTGTCCGGGGAAAAGGGACCCCTTAGGGTAATATGAAAATAAACTAGTAAACATTCATCGATTTTTAAAATTCCAAAACCGTTTTAATCCTGACATAATTAGCTAGCACATTTGATAATACAAAAGTGCACGATATGCAATAATGATGTCATAATGACGTCATTTCTATAAAAAGTCAAGTTTTAAGGATTAAAAAAATTGGTGCATCGGCTCTTGGTAAAAAAGGAAATCCATTTCACAGAACCAGGTGCGAAACTAACTGAAGCTTATAACCGGGATTAGTTGATGTCGGAAAATTATTGCCTGATATCCGGTAATATTCGCATTATTACACATTTCAAGATGGCGATCCACCTCACCGAGCTCGTGAAACTGTTGAACTGCCGACAAAGGAGACTCTGAATTTCATACCTCCTAATCTTTGATTTGCCAGACAGCCCGGAAATAAATCCGGTTGATTACAAGATACGGAGATTAATGCAAGAGAAGGTTTACTGGACAAAGAGCAGGGACAGTGAAGGACCCTGTGAGCGAATCGTTAATGCCTGGGAAGAAGTTGATCGGTTGGTTATTGGTGCTGCTATTGGCCAATGGCGCGCGCGTCTTGAAGCTTTTGCTGAGGCCGAAGAAGATGCCTTGTAGTCTGATATTATTCAAATATAAAAATTATATCAAACTAAAATATATATTTATTTATTTATTTATTTATTTGAATCAGTGAACAGCAAGAACTCAATAGAAGAAACATAACATACATTAAAACAATGTTCAAAAATGATAACTAGACAAGTTAATGTGTAATGTATAAACAGTGCAATGATAAGATACATCAGTTCATAAACGATAGAATAATAACTAATGAGGAGAAGAAGCACAAAGTGCTTATCGAGTCATCCCCATATAATTGATAAATGATATTTAAAAATAATATTGAAAGGTTAGACGATTTTGTGCCGTCCTAAACACTTAAATTTTGATGCAAATGACGTCATTATGACGCCATTATTGGATGACAGGAACTTTTTTATTTTAACTAATGTTTGCTAATTATGTCAGGATTGAAACGATTTTGGAATTTTAAAAATCGATGAATATTTACTAGTTTATTTTCATGATACTAGAAGGGGTCCCTTTTTCCCGGACACAGTATAGTTCCTCGGGACAAGAACTGCTATAGTCCAAAACCGTGCGTTGCCATCGTGGGCCCTTCTTTGTAGAATGACCTCACCCCTCAATTCGTTGTAAGATTTTAGTCGGGTTCCCACCCTCATCACTTCGTTGTTTGAGGACTTTCTTATTTCCTCGGGGACTGTCACGCAGAGAGCGCCTCTGAATAGATACTACTGCAAAAGGCGTTTTAAAAATACTCAGATACAATACGATTCCGGACAATTTAAACACGAGAACACTAGGCAAATGGCAATTTAGCTCGTAGCATTTGAAAACAATTCTTTATCGCAAGAGTTACGCTGGTATCGCTGCTGAGTAGGTATGATTATCGAAGGTACGCTATATAATAATAATAATAATAATAATAATAATAATAATAATAATAATAATAATAATAATAATAATAATAATAATAATAAAAATAATAATAATAATAATAATAATAATAATAATAATAATAAAAATAATAATAATAATAATAATAATAATAATCTTCGTTTAATGTTTTCAAAATGACAATTACGCAGTATGATTACAGATCAGTATGAACGGATAATCACAAGTTATTACAGGAGTTTAGCTGTAGGCCTATATGGCAGCCATGCGAGGCGCCCATCACGTCCTACATCTAATTTTACCAACGCGCCATCTCGCGAATGATAGGCTGAGTGGACCTTTGGGAGGGTTGCGGGAAGCGACCCCGCTTAGTACTGCTCTTCACGCCAGTGATGTTACCACTACTCTATGGACGACCCATAATAAAATGCGTCAAATGTAATATTATTTACTTTGCTGATAAACCTGATAAAATAGTAGTAGTAGTACTACTTGCTGATAAACCTGATAAAATAGTAGTAGTAGTACTACTATTCGTTTATTATACAAACTCGTTGACATAAACGCAACAAGGTACAAAGAATAGCAGTTTAGAGATGGATAAAAACTAGTCAAATGGCTAGGAGGCTAAGGTAAGTATAAAAGATAAAAGCATATAATTTCTAAATTGCTCAGCGTAAGTTGCCATAAAGTACCCTAGGTATAAAGTGGGTCTCGCAAGTTTATTTCTTGAGTCCATTGCTTTCAACAACTCCCTCATCAACTCTTCAGCATTCAGCCATCTCATTCGAATAAATCCTCCTTCTATCTAAGTCTTTCCCGGCCCCATTCACTACTCACCTCAAGTTCTCCCACCGAGACATATAGCCTACCACACTGCTCCTCAACTCTGAGATGATCTCCCTATATAGTGTCGTGACATTCTGGTTCAAAAGAGCTTTGGAAATGTTTGCTTGAATGCTTTGCTTATAAACAATTCACTTACGATCCGTAGAAAAAGCATCTGAGTGTTACGCTTTCTCCGATAAGAGCAACAGTCGGTGTTTCTGAAGAAAACGCTAAAGTCGGAGCAAACTGGCGGTTGCCAGTTGAATCTGTAACATGACAACAACATCAAAAACTATAAGGGAAAAGCAACGAATATATGAACTTGTGTCTCCTTCTTAGATATTACGCTGTGAGAATTGCTTAATGCTTATTGAAAGATAATTGTTTTTTGTTTACTCAAATGCACTGGTTACAAGAGTTCTTACTTCTTGTCACCGTTAGGTGTGTGTAACACCCTCTTCTTTCTATTTCCAGATAAGGGTTATAAATTGTGCAACTGAGAATATGTTCACCATCCTCCGGAAGAGCATGAGCAAAATGAAGATCTCCTAAAGTAAAATGATAGCACAATACGGTAAAATGTCAATATGGGATAAATGAACTTAGAATCGCAAAACGTATGTACAATCTTACGGGAACTGCTGCAAAACCAGTCGTTTGACACGTGTCAATTAAAACTATATCCGAAAGCCGTAGGTCGTGCATTATCGGGTTGAGATGCATCAGAGTAGGCATAAGGTTCGGCGATGGCATCATCGAACAGAGGGCGCATAAAACAAAAAAAGAACGAGGTCATTGGTATTACCTGCGGTCGTTCCACCAATAAAACGAAGGTTATAATCAGTCCAAGTTGGGATAATTTAAACATTTGTCAAAGATGTTTTTTTATGCAGCACTGTTGAGAAAAACAACCTTATCAGCAGTTTGTATGTGCATATCTGAAATTACGAATATTAAACAACGTTCTCCATTACCATTCTCAGCGAATTGTATCCTTCTCGAAATCAACAGTGTAGTATATGTTGCGTTAATATCAGATGCTCTGTACCAATCATAATGAGGCCTTGGGTGACTTCTTTCCCGTTCAGCCTGAATGTGAAATGGTTTTCCATCGACAACGGTTTTCCGATGAACAGTGGGAGATCCTGTAGTGAAGTTAAGAAATGCCATCCGAACGTCTATCATGTTTGAGAGAGCTGTGCCATATCGATTCGTGGCAAAACACTGATAGTACCCTTCATCCATCTCTGTTGCTCTGTTTATCGTTATTGTACCATCTGATCCTTTGCAGATATTTGACATATTTGTGTTTAATTGAAAACCGTTCTTCTTCCATTCATATCTGTACATAATTCAAAATATTTTCATATGTAGAAATTAACTAATGCTCGAAGAATAAGCAAGTATATTAGTAGAGGAAACGGACAGCCATAATCATTTTTTGACACGATTACAATAACGAGTTCATTCAAGCGATAGTTCCGAGTGAGCCTTTATGATGGTTTGTTTGAATGGCCCAATATTATACAGAATCAAAAAGTGAATATAAATGTTGACCTACCTTACAGCTGGCTTTCCCTTGGCACTACATTCTAGAGTAAGTGGTTTTCCTCTTTCATACCAGGTTTTCTTTTGTAGCGGACTTCTCGTTATATATGGTGGCAATCGCACTGAAATCATTGCAGCATTCTAAGGCAAGGTAACATTATAACCTGCACGTGTCGGCGAATTGTATCATACCTTTTTGAATAAGATGGTGACGAAAAACGGCACACAAAGAAGCAAACGGCTATGCACGAAGATCGACTAAAAAGACTAGACCTACTGAAGACGCTTAAACAAAACTACCACACGGAACCAGTAACCAAAATCTAATCCCAGCTCTGCTCCTCTCAGTGGAGGAGCAGAGCGAAGGGAGAGAGGAGAAGAGAGGGGAGAGATGAGAGAGATGGAGAGGAGAGTGAACTCATCCAGCTGTTACTAGTGTGATATGACTGAGTGAGCAAAGATGTTGATCGCCGTTCAAGCTGTTGTTGATTCCAGCTCTCTCTCTCTCTCAGCTCTCTCTCTCTCTCTCTCTCTCTCTCTCTCTCTCTCTCTCTCTCTCTCTCTCTCTCTCTCTCTCTCTCTCTCTATATATATATATATATATATATGTATGCATGTATGCATGTATGTATGTATGTATATATACATGTATATAATATATGCATGTGTATATGTATTTGTATATATATATATATGGCAAAATGTAGTAACTATACATCTGGCTTCAATCACAATATGCGCATGAGCTTTCTGGTCTATGTTCATCACATTATCACATGCCGTAGGCGCTTTTAAGATCCTTTGATGAGTCGGTATATTGATTCGTGATTACAGTTTCACATTAAAATTCTGCCTAAGCCCATTGGAAATGACGAAACAATTGAAGGACATCTAAAAACTGCAAATACTGTGTATGCTATTTCCCCTGTGCAGATATTAAATGTTCACAGTTGGCAAAAGTATTCATCCAAATATTACCCAAGATATTAATTTAGAAAGGGAATCCAGTTGTAGTGTCAGAGACGACTTACCATAGGTTTGAGTAGAAATGACGCGACAAAGGCAAGCCACAGAAAGCAAAATCAGGAAGTCGTGCATTTAGAAGCCTCTTATCTTCGCATTCATATAGGTCTTGCTGTACACCAATTGAAAAAGCAAATACGTAAGTAACATCGCCTTGATGATATTCCTTACAAAGCTAGAGATATTAGAGCCTGGAATATCAGTCTGAATGCTCTACGTTACAAGTACACACTCAACTCGCAGGCTGTTCTCCAATATCTTAGTCGGATATCGTGGTCTACTCCTGTTATTAATGTATGCAACAAGTGCAATACTGACAAACATGAGAAATTGAAAATGAGCTATAACTAATAGCCTATGTTCATATTGTTTTGCATTGTAATAATTATGAAAATATCTTGAACTCGTGCATAGTAAGAGGGCAATACTAACCTCAGGCGCCAGGTGAAGAGCAGCTTGATATCCAAAGAATAAAAAGTAGGCCTAAATGAGTGAACTTTGGTGACGTTTGTTGGTGGAAGAAAAAGATTTCGAGCATCGGAGAAATATTTTCTGGCCAGTTTTATTCCTTGGGACAGCAGCGCAGAGTATGACTGTTCTGCATCATGGCTCAACCAAAAGATCCTCCGTGCCTTAGGATCGCCGACCGTGTGTAGGCAAGTAAGGAGATATTAGCGATTGAAGTTAGACAAAGCTCTTGTTGTACGGGTTGTATGGGTCAATCAATCAATCAATCAACTTTATTGATCACCGCTTCAAATAAGCGTTTACATGTTAAGACATTTTCTTTCAAATACAGTGTCAATGGGTAATACCCTATATAAGGAATCTTAAGTTGGCATAATTTGGGCAAGAAGAGACAAGAGAACAGGCTAAGCTTTGTTATAATATTAGATCAGACTATGGTTTACTATTCTCTTAGGTTTATTGTACTTTTTAGGCCCAAGATACTTCCTATATCACTCACCAGGACTAAACTGGTTTATGTTCGTGCCAACGAAAACATTGTTTTGTATTTTCGTTTATTCAAAACTGGCTGTCATAACGCAGCCAACGACAAAAGTGCGTAACTTATTGTTATTATAAAGGAGCTAAGTAAGACTAATTATAGATATGGGTAATGTTCATATCTATACTGGATAAAAGTATTGGATTGTTGTACAGCACAACAAAACAGCACAACATTGCAATTCCACTGGGCCTCAGAAATGTTCAAAATACTGTTCAAACGTTGGATTCGTAGATCTACTTTGAGACCATTCCTTGTGCCCAGCAAACGCCAATGACAGAAGGTCTAGTCTAAGATTGGAGAGCTAGTTCGATGCAAAAAACATACAAACACAGAACAAGGAGTGAGTAAAAAATATATTTTGGAGAAGCGTTAGAAACGATAGCTATCATTGAGTTGAGAAAATTATATACAAACCAGTAATGTAAAACTGTTGATGCACAACCGAATTTTTGCATTAGTAAAGACCTGTAGGATGGCTAGTAACGCTGGCTGAAGGAAGCTTAAATCGCACGATGTGCATACCAACGGGCTAACTAGAAAGCAATACAATGTCACAAAAATAAATATCAAGAACGAAAGGAACAGCTCGAAAGTGACTGATTTTCACAGTGCACTCTTTCCTACATCATCGCAAGTAAAGTAGGCAATAATCACGAGACCAGTCGTCGAGTTGCACTTCTAAGTTCCTGGTCATTATCATAGCCGCCATAATTATAACAAACAACTCAGACCATCACGTGTCTAAAATCATAAAGGATATTGTCGAGTTAACCATTATAAATGGTTATAAATAATAATAATAATAATAATAATAATAATAATAATAATAATAATAATAATAATAATAATAATAATAATAATAATGATGATGATAATAATAATAATACCAGCGTGTCTCCTTAACAATACAACGCTATAACGCAATCGCGTTCCGAGGCACTTTCGCCAACCAGGACACCGACGAGTAGGGTCATCTCCAGACAAATTACATCATATATTTAAAAAATAATAATAATAATAATAATAATAATAATAATAATAATAATAACAATAATAATAATAATAATAATAATAAGATAAATAATAATAATAGTAAATAATAAATAAAGTATGCAATGGTATTAACCAATTGGAATCCACCATGCATCCTTAGCATAGCAACAACGAGCTCAATAGGCCTACTTGTCGCATGATGTTGATTAGCTAATCACTACTGCCTGTATGTCTATTGTCTAATAACTAATAATATTCGTTTGGGCAGATTAGAGTAGATCATGATCAGAGGCGCGTTTACCAGTAGGCGCACTAGGCGCGCGCCTAGGGCCCCCAACTCTCGAAGGTCCCCACACGAATGAAAATATTTTCAATAATAAAAAATATCATTTTCAAATTTTGATCTATTTTAAATAGTATACCTATTTTTCTATTTTTTACAATTTGGCATTCACGGAATCAAATAACTTGACAATCCTTGAAATAATTAGGGCCTACACGTCCATAAAACTCACAAAACGGCTTCAAGTTCAACTTCGTGGGTTTTTGTACACGATAGGTTAAACACCACCAGAGTTTCAGACTTTCAGTCTACAAGTTCAGAATGGCCCCAAAAATGTTTGCGCCTAGGGCCCGTTTTCTGTAAAGGCGCCTCTGATTATGATTCGTCGTCATTGCTGTCATAATCGAATCCCGTTATAATCGAACTTGTTGTGCTCATACACTCTTGTATGGATGCTGGAGGTATATGCAGGTTAAAAAAAGACAATGATAAATTAACCCTCGGGCTACCAAGGGGGGTGGTTACCACCCCCTACGTTTTTATGCATAAAATTTTTTTCATATGGAATATAATTTTTGCATTCTAGGTAGCTGTAGCAGATTCATTGGCGCACATTTTGAGGTAAACATCATGGTGGTAGCCCACGCCATTCAAAAGTTATACCCGATATACCTGAGGCACCAGAGGGGTAGATACCACTCCCCTTAGTTTTTCGACTATAGGTTATTGACTATTCTTGCTAGAAGAGAAACAAATATATCATTCTTTAGAGGGAATGCAGGGCTTCATTTACATACTTACATGTTTGTCTTTTAAAACCGGAAGTGATCAAAATAAATAATAATACGCGTAATATGCGTGAAAAATGGCTGAATGCAAGCACTCCCCTTAGTTTTTGTCTGTAGCGTATTCATTTATCTTCCTGGAAGGAAAACAAATATACCATTATTTAGAGGGAATGTAGGGATTCATTTGCATACTTACATGTTTGTCTTTTGAAAACCTGAAGTGATCAAAATAAATAATAATACGCGTAATCTGTGTGAAAATGGCTGAATACAGCATCACAACGTAAACCGATATATATATATGTATGGATATATATATGTATGGATGTATATTTATACGTATATAAACATATGTAGGGATGTATGTGTATCTTGGATACATAGATCAGTTTCAAAACACACATAATTTTATACTTGTTTATCCAAAAAGTACAAAATGTACGCAACAATATAAAATATCGCTAATTAAGGGGTCCCGTTGTTAAAAGTGATGTAATTTCGAGGTGCATTCACATAATGTACAACTAAATATACCATTCTGTGCAGAAATGAATGCTGAATCCAATGCTCTATTACAAGTTATGACATGTGAAACCAAACACGAAATCCAGGGGTGGTGGTAACCCCCCTCCCTTGGTAGCCAGTGTTAAAAAAAACCTCGGTAGCCTGAGGGTTAAGCTAAAGGAACATTCGTGCTCTGATTGTGGTCAAGTGGCTGCCCTTCTAAACAAACAGGGTTTAATACCATTAGGTTATTAATAATTCGTAACTTCTTTTACGCCGGTGTCAAACGCACAAGGCATCAACCGATGGTGCAACAAAACCAAGCCATAATCTGGTCAAGTACATACATTAAGTAGAAATTCATGGTGCTTATATGTGTCGTACGCATGCATACACACAAACACGCAAACACGCATTGTGCCTTAGGCATAGGCTCTATGTAAGTTATTAATCAAGATTTTAGAGGCATGTAACTCTGCACGTAGACCTATAATGACAAATCTCTTTTTACTGATCATTTGATTGTTTCCAGATGTAGTCTGCATCCAAGTTTGATTTTCATAACTGCAATTGAGTCGCAAACCTTCACATGGTCGAAGGCCCTTGCAATGCAATTTGTCTTGTGACTTAGCAATAGCATGCACACACCATTCCCGGAACAACCCGCATGTAGGCTGAAATCGGAGCGTACAGACAGACGAGCACTCTCTGTGGGCAGAAGTCATTTGAGTAGATATATTAAATTACTTTTAATTATTCGGTGGGTACCCTGTAAAGCCAAATCCTTGCTAGGATAATGTACAGGGTGGGCCAAAAAAAGGAACCCCTAGGCATATTTGCTCATATTTCGGCCAAAAGTAATAATTTTTAAATCACGTTTTACAGGCTTAAAGGTAATTCATATCTACGTATAGTGGCCAAATTTCACCGAAAATTTTCAAACAGAACAAAAGTTATATCATTTTTAGTGAGTCCACCCACTGTTTTTTGATGGTTCAAAAAACGTAACGCAACAAAAAGTAACAAAAAACGATTTTACTAAGTCACTTCTAAAAAAAATTGTTATCAAACAAACTTGATATTGCAAGATACATAATATTATTATTTAGAAAAGAAACGGGGTACCAGCGTAGCTGCACGTCACTGTGACGTCACTTAGCAGGAAGACGATCAAGTTGGTAAATAAAAAAAATTCAGATTAATAATTTTGTATTGAAACAATTAAATTAAAATTTCTAAAATATCAAGATGGGCAAGGTGTCAATGACAGACAAAAAGCGTATGCAGACACTTCACGAGCAGGGTCATTGAGCTAAAGCTCTAATCGCCGCTTGCCCTCATAAACAGTGGAAGCTGAGTTGGCCTACCGTTAAAAATATGCCCCGCATTGATGAAAGGGGATCGGCTCTGGAACGTCGTAAAGGCAGCGGAAGGCCGAAATCTTCCGCTCTCCAACAAATGGATAATTACGTAAGGGGAGCTATGCTTGAGAAATACCACAATCTGCGACCAAAGCCAAAAACGAAAAGAGAATTGAAGGTCGCACTGAAGTTGATGTGGAAAGATTTACCTCTGGAACCCATCAACAAAGACATCAAAACTTTACAAGAAGACTCAGAACATGTATGGATAGGCTACTGGTGGTGGACACATTGAACTCAAGTTGTGACACAATAATGAAGTTTGTTTCATAATAAATATTTGAGAAGTGACTTAGTAACATCGTTTTTGTTAAACGTGAATTAAAAATTCTTACTTTTGGCTGAAATATGAACAAAAATGCCTAGGGGTTCCTTTTTTGGCCCATCCTGTAGATATTTCAATATTGCTATTCCGCTAGGGCGTCAAAGGAATGGTAACTATAAAAATGAGCACATCGACTGTACATTGTCGGTGAGATGATCAAACGGCGAGGAAAAACATGGTGGTACCTGCCCTCGTGTCCCTAAGGCTTAAAAATGAATTTGCTAATGTTGTTAACCAAATCCAAAGAAGGATCAACTCTTTCGAACCAAAATCAAAGTAAAGATCAAGGATTCTTAGGAGTATGTATTAACTTCTTTGTAAGTTTACGCATCAATGTAGGCGCTATAAAAATTACTAATTTTTATTGACTATTAACAGGCGTATGACTCGTATACATATGCACAAACAACTCACCACTGGTAGTTTGCAACAAACTGTTTATTTTGGTTTGTAATCTGGGTCAAAATATAAATTTCATAATTGAAACTGCGTATGGCTGTACGTAAGTGAAAGCCTTTGTAATGAGATCCATAGAAAGTGGCTTCACAGAGCTCATCTTGCTTGAAAAAACCCGCATGTCGACATTTTAGACAGAGTAAGTCTATATGCATACCCAGGCTATGGTTACTTTAGTCATAAGTTATGTAAATGTTTTCAATTTGTGTGTGCAATTATAGCCTAATCGTTCGCTTGCTCATCTGCGAAGCCATTTCGTCACCTAATATCCGGCTATTCCAAGATTGTTACACTACTAGTATTCCAAATGAGCTCAATTATAAAATGAACACATTGACTATACACTTTCGAAGGGAAGATCAGATGTCGAGCAAGAAGTTTGATAGGTCTACTCACCGTCATAACTCAAGAGTTTTAGATATGAAATTCAAAGTTGAGGGTAAAACGTCCTCCACCTTGAATTTAATATAACATACAAGACACTAATAAAAACTTTGTGAAAGAGATTTGCAATCTTAACAGAAATTTATGTTTGTGGTTACCTTCAAACCTAAGATATGCGAATTTATATGAGATTTTTTGTTTCTTTTCAAGGAAATAATAATTCTACATTTTTGACTCTAGCAGCTACAAACTAATCATCTCTGGCTGAATTACTAAATAAATTATTAAAATTAATGTAAATACATTACTAAAATGGAGCTAGTTAGCACAAAAATGAACACACGGAGACGTTCATAGATTCTTTCATTTTAATGATCCTTCCATATTGGATTATAGTTATTGTATGTATAGGCCTACAACTGATTCTAGGCACCATCGCCTCTTACAAGTCCTTGTGGCGCCGTATTAAACACAGTTTTGACAGTGCTGCTCATTAAAAGCAGTTCAACACATGATAAGCACTTCCGAACTAGGTTACACGAAGTTCCGAATATGAGATCGAATTAGCTTTGTGGACAAATGCACTTGATTAATTAACGCTTTTTTAGAAGGTTAACTATAATTTAGAGAAAGAAATCTTTTAATATAATAGCCTACACATTGTTAGTCAGAAGGCTAAAACGAACATCCAATGTGACAGTTTAGTCATACAGAACGAGAATGTTCGCTTCTTGTAAAATGATGTACGCTAGTGGAGAGATCCGATTTGGATTCAGGTTCAATGAGGTAACCAGTTCTCCAGATCCAAGTATGGATCCATGTAGGCCTATACCAGATCGTATCACGGCAAAGAGACCGTGGTCTCAGTAAGTCCAGGTTACTTTTCTCTAGTTTTTGAAAACGTGATAGATGCCGGTGTAGGAGGCTGAATGTACTCCCCGTACAAAAAGACTCCGGGTGTGTTTTTATCCTAGTATATAATGACTCCAGAGTTAATCCATACTAGGACAAAAACACTCCACCCAGCGAATAAACACTCCGGTAGTGTTTTCGTTTAAGATCGGACCAAATGACTTGTGGAGTTGATTCTTCCAAGAACAAACTGAATGGGGAGTTGATTCTTCCTAGGACATATTGACTGGGGAGTTAATTCTTCCTAGGACAAATTGACTAGGGGAGTTAATTCTTCCTAGGATATATTGACTGGGGAGTTAATTCTTCCTAGGACAAATTGAATGGGGAGTTAATTCTTCCTAGGACATATTGACTGGGGGAGTTAATTCTTCCTAGGATAAATTGAATGGGGAGTTAATTCTTCCTAGGACAAATTGACTGGGGGAGTTAATTCTTCCTAGGACATATTGACTGGGGAGTTAATTCTTCCTAGGACATATTGACTGGGGAGTTAATTCTTCCTAGAGCAAATTGACTGGGGAGTTAATTCTTCCTAGGACAAATTGAATGGGGAGTTAATTCTTCCTAGGACATATTGACTGGGGAGTTAATTCTTCCTAGGATAAATTGAATGGAGGAGTGGAGTTAATTCTTCCCAAGACAAGTTGACTGGGGGAGTTGATCCTTCTTGGGACCAAATGACTTGTGAAGTTGATTCTTCCTAGGACAAATTGAGGCGAACATTAATTTTAGTATCGGGGTGCGTAAGTTTACTGGCGTTTCACCATGTTTTCTAATGACGACACTAACCCTAACCCTGACCCTAACCGACTCTCACGACGCCTAGCCATGACCCTAACAGACACCCACGAAACCTACGCACTCCGATTCTAAATGTTTACCCAAATTGAATGGGGGACTCATTATTACTATCATTATCACTGTGTGGCCGGTATTTGACTGTTTTCGTATGGAGGAGTTTTCTTCGTTGTAAAATTGGTCCTACACCGAAGACCCTTCTTATCAAAGACTACGCCACTCAATTTGTCCTAGGAAGAATCAGCTCCACAAGTCATTTGGTCTCAGGAAGAATCAACTCCCCCAGTCAATTTGTCCTAGGAAGAATAAACTCCCCAGTAAGTATGTCCTAGGAAGAATTAACTCCCAGTCAATTTGTCCTAGGAAGAATTAACTCCCCAGTCAATTTGTCCTAGGAAGAATTAACTCCCCAGTCAATATATCCTAGGAAGAATTAACTCCCCAGTCAATAATTATGTCCTAGGAAGAATTAACTCCCCAGTCACTTTGTCCTAGGAAGAATTAACTCCCCCATTCAATTTGTCCTAGGAAGAATCAACTCCACTGGAGTGTCTATTCACCAACAGGAGTGTTTTAATCCTAGTAACAATACACTCCACCGGTCAATTATTCCTAGTAAGAATTAACTCCACGAGTCAATAAATCCTGGGATAAATAGACTCCGGAGTGTTTAAAAGGGGGAGTCTATTCAGCCTACTACACCGGTGAAGAGACCGGGTTCTGGAATAAGCAGAGGTTTCGATCATCTTATCACGGATCCATATCCAAGTAAGAACTTACTTTTTTCGAACCCGAATTCACATAAGGATTCATTTCTTTCGGCCTCATAACCATGCGTAGTTCCACTTCTTTCGGGCCCACATCAAGGTATGGGTTCACTTCTTTCACATTCATATCCAAGTAATCGTCAACTTCTTCTGAATCCATTTTCAAGGATGGATCCAATGCTTTCTTGTCAAGATCCAATTTTGTATCCGCTTCTTTTGAGACCATCTTCATGTAAGGGTTGACCTCCTTTGAACTGCGATCCAAGAATGGATTCTCCTCACCCGAAACCAGAGCTAAGTAGGAATTCGGTTTCTTCGGGTTCACATTCGATTTTCCCACATCCAAGTTGAAATTAACTTTCGGTCGACTAAGATACGAGTTACTGTTCGTTGATTCAGATTGGTACTTTGACTTTGGAAATGTTTCAGATTCACCTGTGACTGATTCGTGACCGTTGACTTGATTTTGATCCATTTTCTCGCCATTTATGACTACGTCCAAGGTTTTTAAATGCCCATCATCATCACACTCGCTACCATTATTTCTGGCTTCTTTCTGTGATGCGTCTGCTGATGATTCATACCTGTTGCGTCTGTGCGAATCAGGCGGTATGGGCATCGCGGTTTCTCCACGCGCCACATCTTCCAGTACCTGATCAATTGTCTCATAACCTATGCGATCGTACGTGCTGCATTCTCTTCGCATCGATTCCCCTGTGTTTCCTATTGCTTCCAGAGGAAGGCTGGGAAGTTTTCTGTCTTTTGATCGTCTGTTGATAGCTGAAATGATAAGTTTTAATCTTCAAAGATTATTTGTTAAAGACGTCGCATCCATCAACAACATTTATCCGAGGGTGAACACTGATCACTTTTGGTTTGACGAGGTAGACGTCAAACAACTAGACTATGAACATAGAGCAGTGGGTCCAAAACTCTTCGAGAGCAAAAAGTGTCTGCTGCACTTGCACCCACTAGTGAGCTTGACTCTAAACGTGAACACCAATCGCACACTGTAGGTGGGATTATAAGACGTCAAGGAAAACAAACTGCCATCTCTCAGGGTCACGCTAAGAAAGTGAAGTCCCCAGTACTTTGTACCCATGGCTGTCCCTGGGAGTTAGCTTATAGAACTGTTCTTCTCCTCATCCTTCACTCTGTGGAAGGCGCCAGAAAATTTCTAACAATGCACAAACAGTATATTTTACGATCAAGACTCGAGACAGGTGAACTCTTAACCACCTGTATATTGACCTATTGCGCAACAAATGAAAAAGGGTACTTACTGCTAAAACGTCGGTTCAAACGGAAGCCGAGAAAAATTCCGATGAACAAGAGAATTAGACCAAAAGCCCCGGCTGCTAGAATTATCTTCCACGCTGCCCATGTCTCCTCTTTATTCACGAGGTCATCTGTAGCAAACATTTACTGTAAATGAAAACTTTGAAAAATTCTTCTAAGGCAACTAAACAAAGTGAGCTTCTGAGAGTCCATTTCATTTATTCTGCGGTCCATCATGTTTCTGGCCATTAGACAATCGTCCATTGAATTTCAGACCTTTTAGTTTGTGCAAATTAAAAAGTTATGATTGAGAAGTCAATTTACCTTACTTTCTAAACTGGTAGCTTTGATCGCAGAATCGCAACCTTTGAATTATTCATTAAATGTTAACAGAAATTATAGTATTGCATTTAGTATACAATGCCATAACTCGTTATGTGTTCACCTGTTGAAGACCCATATTGGTAAGGAAGTGTAATCGTTTGATTTTCTAGGTGGTATCCGTCGTCACCAACGCATCTGTATTCTCCGAGATATTTAGAGCAATCAGTGGAACATTTTGGATCAATCATTATGATCAGTAAGTCCCTAGTCACATAGACGTAAGGAGGTTCATCACGAACTAAATCACCAAATGGTTCTGTCTTGTACCATCTCACAGTCGCAGGTCTGCTCGGATCAGAAGTTACATGGCATTGAAAGACGAACTGCTTTTCCTCCCGAAAGTCAACTGACTCACATTTCTTGAACCTCTGATCGTCACAATTGTCTTTACTGATAAACAGAAATAGACACAACTGCTGTCAGTTGAAAATTAGTATAATAATAATAATTAACAGTAATAGTAGGAATAATAATAATAATGATAATAATAATAATAATAATAATAATAATAATAATAATAATAATAATAATAATAATAATAATAATAATAATAATAATAATATCAATATTAATAATAACAATAAAGACTAATAATAATGATAAAATAATAATGATAATAATGATAATAATAATAATAATAATAATAACAATAATAATAATAATAATAATAATAATAATAATAATAATAATAATAATAATAATAATAATAATAATAATAATAATAATAATAATGACACCGACGAGTAGGGTCATCTCCAGACAAATTACATCATATAGTAATCTCTAAGTCCCTGAGGGATCCTGTATACCTCGGGGCATAAAAAAAAAAAAAAATAATAATAATAATAATAATAATAATAATAATAATAATATTATTATTATTATAATAATAATAATAATAATAATAATATATTATTATTATTATTATTATGTAGTGTCATTTCAGCGGAGTTCAGAGATCGGTGGCAGTGTCCCGGAGAGGCAGATGGCGTTCCCCCGTTGAAGAGCCACTGAGATCCGCTGGAATAGGTATGATGACTCCATTGGATCATGGGTTACGTCACTTGTCCGTCTTCCCAACTCAGAAACGAACTGTAGTCCCTCTCTGCTCCAAGCGCCGCCAGTTTCTAAGGCGACCGCTACAAACTCGTGGGTGGTAGTGATGGTGGAATATTTGACCCTCTTGAAGACAACCGCGCTTTCGGCAGCTTCCCCAGCTCCAGTAGATGTATGGCCAAGATGAGACGTGGCGTAGGTGTCGGGCACTGTCACATCCCATGCAAGACATCGTCCACGTGACCAAGGGATCAGCGTGACACCGTCTGGTCGCTTTCCATCTTCTCTTGACAGACCGAGTGGTTCTTTCTGTGAGGGGATTTTTGCTCTGCCAAGTGCTCTCCAGATGATGTCGTTTAACATACTGTGTCGTTGATGTTTTCCGCCGCCTCCTCTGCAAACCAGCCCATGAAGTCCTCTTGCGTCGACTTTTTGTCGACAGTGGTGGCACAGATGTGGTTCATAGAGTGCTGTCCCTAGCCTCACTCCAACTGCGATTCGTACTAAGAATGCGATTCATCGGATACAGAAATTGACCAGTTGATCAGTACAAGACAATGATAAGTTGTAACTTAGTAACTTTTGAAATCGCTACCTAATGCTGTTCAGTCTTTCATGTCGTTCACGTCTAAATACTTCATCCTTCATCCTTGCCAAAGGTCTGGTTTCTCTGATCTACTGGAATTTGACCCGAATTAACGTACGGGAACTGATTTGTTAAAACAATTTTGATTCGTCCGACCATCGGTTGACGCATTATAATCACGATTTGATAGAGGTCGTTAGATTAGCACTTGAGAAATTGACCAGTAAAAGCACTAGGTTTATACAATTTGCAACTTATAGCCAACTTGCACACAAAGGCCTTTAATAAGTAAAAACACATAATTTGACTTACGGAGAACGTTCAGATATCCTGAAGCAAATACGTATCCATGAGCGTTGCTTGCATTGCACTGAATAACCATCAGATCCGTTTTACTCTCTCGGTCGACGCAGTCTCGACAAACGTCTCTGATCGTCAGACTTTTCCTATCGCTGCTGAACACAAATCTCTTTGGAGGATTGTCACCTGAAAACACAAATCCGTTACTGATTTGTTTTTGGGCTATATGAAGGACCATTCTAGAAGCCCCCAAAATGTTCTAGAAACACTGGACACAGGAAGAACTATTCCGCATAATATATGACCTACTCAAAAGCGTTGTCATCTTCGCAACACCAGGTTTACAAGAATTCCATTTGTCCATTTATTTATCACGTTTATTTGTCTATTTGTCATTGTGCTTGTTAGTTTATTTGCTAACTGAGTTTAAAGCATTAGCCGAATATCTTCATTAGAAATGGTGGCTGTTATTTCGAAAGTTCTTTAGAACTTGGTTTTTTGCTTCTCCCTTCGTCGTATAAGTCGTCGAAAAAACAATAATTATTATACAACGGTCGAGAAAATTTCCATCTAACGTTATGTAATGACTTCCATGGCATCAACCGATGGTCGCTTCAAGTGAAATCAAGTAAAACCCATAAACTAGAAATCTGAAGAACATAAATTGAAACCGCCCAGGGCTGTGTAAGACTGTATAACAACTCACTGTCTATTGGCTGTCCATTCTGGAGCCAGACAATCTTAGCCTGAGGTTTGGCGTTGACATCGTAGGGACCATCCATCTTGTTCTGAAACTTCGGCTTAGCTGTTAGCGTAAGTAATATTAAATTGTAAAGGTTACGTTGCGTGCTAACAATTAACAAAGCTTATGGATTATAACTACTGCTACAGCTGCTGCTACTACTACTACTACAATGACTGCAACAACAACAGCAACTACTACTAAGTTACTACTTCTATTGCTGCTGCTACTACTACACTACTTAAGATGATGATGATGATGATGATGATGGTGTTGGTGATGATGATGATGATGATGATGATGATGATGATGATGATGATGATGATGATGATGATGATGATGATGATGATGATGATGATGATGATGATGATGATGATGATGATGATGATGATGATGATGATGATGATGACTGATGATAACTGAGTTTTGGCTTTGTTGTCCAGTTTAAAAGAAACTTGACTCTAACAAAAGTGCTAATAATTGTCCTTGCAAAAACGCATATCTAAATCGTATAGTTTAGTTCTTATTGCATCAGATTTTATGCATTTTGGAAGTTTACGAGGCTTTGGCGTTAGAATAACAAAACATCCAGCGCAATACACGCAATGAATTTTTTGATATCATACTCAACTTACAGTAACTTTACAAAAAGTTGTCTTCAATTCTGCACAAAATAATTTCAATTGTAATTAGTAACTTCTATTGCGTCTACGTCTAGTACAACAGGCATCCAACGATGGCACTCCAAAATCAAACCGTTATCAGGTCAACATCCAGAAACACAGGCACTAATTTGAAATCGATTACATCTTGAAACGTTGAAATCATTTTCTATATTGGTTTGTGAAAGCTGTAATCGATATATAGACACCATATACCAAAGTTATGTATTTCTAAATATCAGACCTCTAACACGTATCTGAAAAGTACGTGTGCTGTCTCCTTGGTTGTTCGTTGCTGTGCAGCTGTAGCCTCCTTCATCGGATGCAGTTATGCCAGAAAAGTTGAGAATCGTATTAAAATCAGACACCGAATATCTTCCTGTGGTTGGACCGATCCAGGAAATCGTTGGCTGCGGACTGAAACAGTTAACATCTCCTAAAGTCTGTGAATGCGTGAAATTTGCTGAACAGATTGCGTACTGCAGCTACTTTTATACGGATACATTTTTATAATAATAATAATAATAATAATAATAATAATAATAATAATAATAATAATAATAATAATAATAATAATAATAATAATAATAATAATAATAATAATAATAATAATAATAATAATAAGAATAATAATAATAATAACAATAATAATAATAATATTATTCTCTGATGAAGCGCCTGCCAAACGCACTGCGTTGTACATTGTACATGTTGTGACGATTAAACAATTCACAAGAACACAAATTACAGAAGACTTAAATCAAAAAAGTTGCAGCTGTGCAAGGCGCAAGCTCATTGTACTGTTGCTGTCACCTAGGGAATGAAGGCATGAGCTAAACCCAGGGGGCCTTACGGGAATCGAACCGGGTCCGTGAAAACTTCAGGCAAGATACTATTATACTATCCCCCTCCTGGGCTTTTGCCTGGATACATCACAGATATCTCCTTATAGGTTTTAAGGCGCACTTATAAACAGGAAGGATGTCAAGCAGTTGAGGATATTATTCCGATGAAACTTGTACCAATTTATGTCTTTGGAAGGGCAACATTCAGGTTGAACTCTTGATCTTTTCAGTTGTTACTCTAATTAATTGCAAATGGTGTATTAAAGGTTATACTTAATTATGTTACTTATTCACTTAGACTTACTATCCGTAGAAGAAGCATCTCAGTTTTATGCTTTCTCCAACCAGACCGACTGTCAGTGCGGCTGAAGAAAATGCGAAAGTTGGAGCAAACGGACTGATGTTCTCAGTTGAATCTATAACACAATGACATGAGTTGATGTAAGAAAAAAATAGTCAAGAAATAAAAGTGCTTTCTATTTACAGAAATACGTTGCGGAAATTATTTACATAAAAATCAAATATAAGTTTTTAAGAGAAAGTTAGTCGATTAATCAAAGTGTGTCTTATTTACAGATAAAGCATTGTGAGAATTATTTACATACAAATCGCGTAGGCCTATAAGTCAGTTTTGTAGACTGACATACTACTTAGGAGTCGTTCTCACTTTTTGTAGTCACTGTCAGCTGTGAATGACTTTGTCTTGATAACCATGGTGAGTCAGGGTAAAACGTTGTGCATCTGTAAATTCTTTTTTCAGATCCTGGTGCATCTTCCGGAAGAGCATAAGCAAAGTGAAGATCTCCTGAAATAAAAGAAGAGCATTAATAGGTAGTTCGGCAGGCCAGCCAATCGACTGTCTTCTCCAATCAATCACAAGTTACATTCCTCTGATCTAACCAACACTTATTTGTATATTTATAGCCTACGTTTTGTCACCAAGATTATTTGAATAAACGAATATACATGATGCTGAGCGAAGTTCTGTTCAGAAACTACCTTCCTAGCGGTAGAAAAATGGACGAAATGCTAATACAGATATCAAACCGTGTTCTCTGTTACCATTGTCTGCGACTTGTATTCTTCCTGAAGGACGCAGTTTGGCATAATATTGTGCGTTAATATCAGCAGCCGTGTACCAATCATACAATGGCTCCGGATAACTCCTGTGTCGATGAGCCTGAATGTGAAATGGTGTTCCTTCGACAACGGTTTTCTGATAAACAGTTGAATGATCTACCGTTCCTTCACTGAATATCATCCGAACATCTACTGTGTCTGAGAGAGCTATACCATATTGATTCCTCGCAAAACACTGATACCATCCTTCATCCGTCTCTGTCGCTTTCTTTATCGTTATTGTACCATCTGATCCTTTACGGATACTTGACAGATTTGTGTTTAATTCAAACCCGTTCTTCTTCCATTCATATCTAAAAAAAATCGTAGACGTTATCGCGTGTAAATTTACTTTTCGCTGAAGAAGATGCAAGTAGTAGAACAGTCACGTGGTATTTACCATTCCCTTTCTAGGTCTCTTCCTACAGCCTTCTCCCTTCTCAAAACCAAAACCTTCTGCTTCTCTATGGGTTGTCGCACTGGGAGCGCTATTAAATGGCCACTGCTGTGAGCTGCGCTATATAAATTAATAAATACAATACAATGCAATTTATAATTGAGAATCGTGAATGTCCATTCGACCGTACGTACGGAACGTACGCTATTTTTTCTGCTATGGTTCCGATTGAGCTGTAATGACGATTTGTTTGACGTCCCTCCCCCCAAAAAAGTACAAATCTTTGAACTAACTTAACAGCTGGCGTTCCCTTGGCGCCACACTCCAGTGCAAGATGATTTCCTTTGTTAAACAAAAGTTTCTGTCCTTGAGGCCATCTCGTTAAAGTTGGTGGCAATCGCACTGAAAACATTACAGTAAATTAGAGTAACGGTTATATTACAACACAACTCTTTTCCGTGACGAAAACGGCTCACAAAGAACCTAGCAGCAATGCATGCAGAAAAGACTATTCAAGAGACTGATAGCTAAGCAACCCCATTCCAGGTGGGGAAGGGGTTATACGCCATTCCTGGTCGAAGAAAAAATTCCCGCCTGATCTAGACTATCACACAACGCCAAAATGTACAGGTGGAACAAAACTTCACCATCAACCTGTATGTATGGAAATATGTGAGTTTTATATATGTAAAGTATGTAGCCTTTGTATGCATGTATTTAGGTATAGAACAGATGCGTCTTGACATTTGAAGGGCATTTAAACTGTAATATTTCAGTGACATTACTCCTATTCAGAAATTTCCTAAGACATCGCAAATGCATCGTTCCAAAATTGTAAAAATAATAATTTATTGATGAGAAGCAAAATAGTAATATTGCAATAGTTCTGTCTTTTTCAAACGACTTACCATCGCTTTGGGTAGCAACGATGTGACAAAGACATGCAACGTATAGAAAAATAAAGAACGTTTTCATTTCGAAGCTGCTTTTTTGCGCATTCAAGTATGTAGCTCTGTTCACATCGGAAAAAGGCAGTACCTAAGTAACAGTGACATGCAAATATTCCTAAAAAGCTAGAGATAGCAAAGACTCCACAAGGACCGACTCCATACACAGGCTATTAACCATAATTATTATAGTCCAATCTCTTGCATTTCTCTATAATTATTACGACTGCTTGTTGTATGGGTTTTATTGGTCAGACAGGCCAATTAATCTTATTCTGAGTACCCCAGGAAGCTAATGTGCTGGCCTATAGCCAGGAGATGTACGAGAAGATGTACGCAGCATCGCGTGAACCAGAGTTGGCATAATGGAGGCGACCGCAGGCAAAAGAGGAAGCATACTAAAATGTCATATTAGAGCGCACGCTATGGTTTACTTAGGCTTACTCTACGTATATAGGCCATACACTTTCTGATATCAATCACCAGTGATATCCCGCGGATCCGGGTTATGGCTTGCGTACGGTACAGAATTAGTACTAATTATTTTTATCATAAATTATAATTGTTTCGCGATAATTTATGACATCGACTGATAAGCGCTGGAAGCTGCATGAGGATAAGTGATAAATTGTTTGCGATATGATATTGGAAATAGAGGTGACGTTGAAATTGTTAGAAGTAGCCTAAACACTCAGAAATGTCAACGGTACACTCTTCCTCAAAGTACGACACTGTACTTATTACTTTTTTAAAAATCGGTCCCTTTTTTATTTTTTTAGTAAAACGCAATGCTATTTTTCAGAAATAAAATGCAGATCCAAGTTCTAGTTCGTTAAATTGTTATTCTTACCGTATATTATTTGCCCACAAGTACACCACACTATCTGCTAAGGTGCATCTAAACTTACTTGTCAGCTAAAGAAACGTACGTAAATTTTAGATAATGAAATCATGTGCGGTTGACTTGAGCTAAGATCTCAAACATTAATTATACTACACACGGTACAATCAAGACAAGTCAATTGCACACATTTGGCAATGTCAACTACACATTTTGTGTCAGAAAACGTACCATTGCCGAAAACTATACTTAGTTGAAGAAACAGTAACAACCATTCATTCATTCCGAAAATTTACATAGCGCCCCTTCAAGAGACCTACTCAGAGGGTGCTCCGAGCCCAGCCACGGCTAAAAACTAAAGATTTCAAGAACTTATAGAATTTCGACAAATTGTTCCGAGACAGCAAGCGCATCTCCAGCGCAATCCATATCCAAATGATGGGCTCCACAATCGAGAAAGCCCGGCGCTGTCTGACGATAGAAGAAACGAACTCGTGGAACCAAAACCTTTCGACTGGTGGAAGAGCGGAGAGTTGTACGGGCCACAAGACCAGAAACATAGCAACAGACGTCATCCAAGTACGACGGGGCACAGCCAATAAGACACTGCCAGACAAGCGCAGCAACCCTGAAAGAGACACGCTGAGAAACAGGAAGTCAGCGCAAAACATCACGCACATAGGCAGAAACAGAGACAAATTTAGGAATGTGCCACCTATGAGAAAGTCATCTGAGCGGAGGACCCGATCAAGAACCGTCCAATCAGTCCAACTGGGAGACCTACAAGAATCGAGCAGCAGTGATCAGTTCTGCCAGTGACGAACACTTGAACGAGAGCCACAGTACTGTAGCATTGTGAGAACGGGAGCGCGAGATTACACGTAGCTGACGAAGCTGATAGTAACAACTTCGTATGACCAAATTAATATGTTGCGAGGGGCTAAGCTCGTGGTCTAAAAAAGAAACTCAATGATTGCGTGATAGAAAAATTGTACACAAACCCGTTATGCAGAACTTTTGATTCACAGCCGAATACTTGCATTAATAATTTCTACTTGTATGGCTATTAGCGTCGTCTGATTGAAGTTTAAACCACCCGATGTCCATACCAAAGAGGATAATACAAGTAATAAAATGCTTTAAATAAATAACCAGAATTAACCGAACTGTTACAGAGCGACTTATTCCTACAAATCACTCCTTCCTACTTTATCGTAAATGACGTGAGGACAGAAATCACGTGAACAGTACTGTAGTAGTCGAGTTTCACTTCTCACATCCTAGATAATGACCGCTATAATTATAATTGGTGCAATTAACTGAGACCTCTACGTGTCTCAAAGCAGGCAGACTATTCAGGAGCTAACCAATAGTATACGACGTCATAAGTACACATATAGCTAGAAATGTATACTATGCAGATGTCACGTGCATGTGTGCTTACATACATGTACATACATACATACGTAGGCTGCAAACATGCAAACACACACGAACATACATACACACATACACATTGTCACATTGGTATGCATATACGTACATACCATATACACACGTACATACACACGTACATATGTACACACACGCCTACACACAGCATATGCACATATATGTACATATTCATAATATCCATGTATTAATTTTATGCATAGACAGCTATATAAGTATAACATGTGGGATTACTGTACTATGTACCCATGAACGAATGCATGCATGCATGTGCTATATCATGTCTGTATCTAAGCATGTATCTATGCACGAATTCGCGTGCCTGTGGTAGAGGGATGGAGGGACTGCCAGGTATTGGGGTGCTTTCGCTGTGAGCCTCTTCACTCTTTGTCGATCCTCTGTGTCCACGCAACGTTTTCTCTACTATGAGCTCTGAATGGGAATCCGTCCGTTGGGCTCTGCGTGTCTGCGGGGACTTGTAGTGGTGACTTTTCTAGTTTTTCGGACATCAGGACTTGGGTATTGTTTGGCTGATGTCCTGTGCCTTAAACATGGGCTCTATGGAAGCTATTGATAAACTACAAACGTACCGTACAGGGAAGAAATCTCTTTAACTGGTCATTCAATTGTTTCCGGATGTAGTCTGTGTACCAATTTCAATTCTGCATGTGCAAATGAGCCACATACCCGGCTCAAAGGCAGGACTAAGTGAAAGCCTTTGTAACGCAATCCGTTAATTGACTGTGCATAAACTTGTCATGCCCTAAGCAACATCCTGTGTAGGCTATTCATTCGTTCCAAAAATGTATATATATCGTCCCTTCAAAAGTTTTACTCAGAGGCGCTCCATATATAAGTATATTGTATACTTATTACACAAAACATGAAGACGGGTGTACTTTATACACATGCAATAGTTATTTCAATCGCAATATTAAACTAGGGTCTACTTTTTAAAATTATTCTGCGTGTGCCCAATTATAGCCTACAGTAGCTATTAGCAGTCTAGACTGACAGGCCAAGTGACCACCAGGACAGACAGATAGACTTTCCCAAATTGCTCCTCCACTAGTGACCTAATGTCAAATCAACAGTAAAATGAGCACGTCCACTGTACACCATCAGTGAGAAGATCAAATGGCGAGAAATAACCCTAGGCTTTGTAATAGAATCCGTTAATTGACCGTGAACTTGTTAATGCTTCACACCAATGGTCTTACCTCTCGGAGATATAGTTGAAGACACTGCTCTACTTCTTCCGTCAAGTGGCTTTTTGTAAACCCTCGCGTCATCCACGATTTTGTTTATGAAAGTATGAACGAGGAAGCTATGTTCAAATCTTTTATTTAAACACTTTTAAACTTTTGTGTTTTCCGATAAGGCATCGAAAGCACAGAACATTATCTAATCAGCTGAGTACAATTTAATTAAATACATCTCATTTTATAACTATGGCACCACTGATAAACGTTTCATAAACAGTGACGTTGGATAAACAGGACGAATAAACAATAAGTGTAACCGGCTTCGCGCGGGTGCATTTTTAACGGCTGTTAATAAAGGCTACTTATTTACTTACACCTTATAATCATATAGTTTCCCATATTAAAATGACGAATCCGCAATCTCCACTTTGAATATTTAAAGAAATTCGTTTATTTCATCCCTTCAAAGTCGTAAATCGTTTTCTTAAAATGACAAATTTTCAGGGTTTGCAGCTCTTTCTTTTCACATTGTTTCATTATTGACTCAATCCATTACACTGTAGCATAACCGTTGCTTGAATATATTTGAGTTAGAATACATTAAAGCTTTAATGAACATTGTATTGTATTGTATTGTTCAAAACAAATTTGCTGTCATAACGCAGAAATTAACAATAGACAGAGATTTTAACTGTCATGGGAATAGAGGCTGGTCAGCGCAACAGTTTCTATAGTGGCAGAATGGATTCTGCTAGTGAAGGCAACTTATGGAGCTGGTCTTTGCGGCCCAGAGTTACATTGTCTAATGTTCTTTTACAGGTGGCGGCTAATAAATATTTTCTTAACAACATTCTTAGCAGAAAGTTTTTGTTATCTTTGTTAGTAAGGGAAATGGGAGTGGTCGGCGGCGCAGATTGTATCGACTGTTCTGACGTTCCTGACACATCCACCAAAGGACATGATTTGGATCACTGATGATGGCCCTGAATCGTGACCTCGGCTGGCCTCATAGTCTACCATCGGGACCTCAAGTAGAAGAAAACCCGTCCGCCTCAATCACAGAACGAACTGTTCAATCTGTTCGCATTCCCTGAAGTAAGGAATCCCCACCATGCAGGATATGCATACAAAATAGTAAACAATAATTATGATATACTTAAAGAATGAACCTTGAGTTGGCGTTTTTCCAAGTAATCCTTATTAAAAAAACATTTATAGCATTTATTCGTAGGCCTATAATATTTGCAAAAATCAAAGCCAAGTAGAAATATTTATATTACTACATAGACGGTCTATACATGTATTACTACCAATGTACGGTTAGGCCTATATATATACGACTGTTTAGTTCTTGAGAACGACATCGTGTGATTCATGCAGGCTTACTGTTTAGTTATCCGACCCGTACAACTTCCACTTATTTCGAACGACATCCGCCGATGTGTGCCATTAAAACCAAGGCATCGAGTCTATTGGTCCACGTGCCTGACACCCATTCAGGAAACCAAAAGTTTATCGGAAAATGCACTTATTACCACATATTCGCGCTCAGTAGACAGTTTTGTGAAGCGTTCTAGAAGTTTTTGAACCCACAATCCATGTATTGGTTCAGTTCTTTTTAGAAGAGATGTTCAAGCATCTATCTGTCGGATCTACGTATTGGTTCACTTCCTTGGCATGCAGATCCATGTATTGGTTCACTTCTTTTGAACCCAGGGCCATGTATTGGTTCACTTCTTTGGGACCCAGATCCATGTATTGGTTCACTTTTTTGGGATTCAGAGCCATGTATTGGTTCACTTTTTTGGGATCCAGATCCATGTATTGGTTAACTTCTTTGGGTTCAAGAGCCATGTATTGGTTAACTTCTTTGGGTTCAAGAGCCATGTATTGGTTAACTTCTTTGGGTTCAAGAGCACTTCTTTGGGTTCAAGAGCCATGTATGTTCACTTCTTTGGGTTCAAGAGCTGTCTTCTTTGGGTTCAAGAGCCATGTATTGGTTCACTTCTTTCTGTTCCGGATCCGCATCCAAGTATTGGTTTACTTCTTTCGGAACCTCATCCAGAGTCAAGTATTGGTTACCTTCTGTAGAAACCGGAACCAAGTAGGGATTAACTTTTGACGAAACCACTTCCAAGTAAGGATTCACTTCTGCTGAAACCAGATCTAAGTAGGGATTCACTTCTGCTGAAACCACTTCCAAGTAAGGATTACCTTCTTTCGAAACCAGATCTAAGTAGGGATTAACTTCTGCTGAAACCACTTCCAAGTAAGGATTAACTTCTTTCGAAACCAGATCCAAGTATGGATTCACTTCTTTCGAAACCAGATCCAAGTATGGATTCACTTCTTTCGAAACCAGATCCAAGTAGGGATTCACTTCCTTCGGGTTCGAATCCGATTTTTTAGGATCCAAATTGGGATTGACATCTTCTCGATTGAGATCCGAGTAAGCATTCGTTGATTCTGATCGTTCATTTGACTTTGGAAAATTTTTGGATTCGTGACCGTGGACTTGATGTTGATCTATTTTCACGCAATTTGTGTCATCCCCTAAAGGGATTGAATATCCCATGTCGTCACACGTGATTCCTTCAGGAAGCATCGGTCTACCTCTGCCTATGGCCTTTCTCTCTGGCGCATCTATTGATTCATATTTGTTATATATATCAGACGAGGCGTGCATCGTCTCTTCTCTAAGCGCTATTTCTTCCAATACCTGATCAATGGAATCATAACCTATGTGTTCATACATGCTGCTGTGCTCTTGCCGTAGATCCTTCCGTGTTTCCTGCTAATTCTTCTAAAGGCAATCCAATTGAATCATATCCTACATCCTCATAAATACTAGGAAGATTGGGAAGTCTCCTGTTCTTTCGTTTGTCTGTTGACGTCTAAAATGTGAATAATAAAACGATCAGTGACTATACACATCTCAACCATAAATAACATTAATCAGAGGCTGTTCACGGTGGATTAACGCGGTAGACTAGAGGTCAACGTACTGGACTATCAACTCAGCAGGCTGGGATTCAAATCCAGGCTAAGAAAGTGGAGTCTCTAGTATTTCATGCAAACAGATGCTCTTAGGGCTGGCTAGAGGGACTGCTTTTCTATCTTCGTATGTCACATTGTAACTATGAAAGAGGCAGCAGGATTAATCGCGAGTATATCGCTTTCGAGGCTGAAACCATAGGCATGCATTAGAAGAGAGGAAGACAAAGTGTCAGCAACTCAAAACAGGATCACGAAAAGCTGTCTTGCACGCAGAGCTCCCTGGTGTATGCTGGTGATCATGTAAACCGAATATGTGCATGCTGACAGGGATGCTGGTGTGGAGGGAAGAAGCTCAGAGGCAAGATTCGTGAACTACTCGCAGGAGGAGCTAAGAGTGATGCGATATTTTGAGGCACATTTTAAAAGTCACAGACTTTGGGACCAATGACAAAACACCACATGGCTCTTAGCCATAGGCATAATGGAGCTGTACAGAATCTGGTTTAGGACATGCAGTCAGAGAGACAGAGTCACAGAGAGGATGGGAGAGGGAGCGGGATAGAAAGAAGAGAGTGAGAGAAAGACAAGAAAGCAATAGAGTGAAACAACAGTCAACCTACAGTCTGACGGAGTGGCAGTAATCTGCCATCTACATTCTGTTCGGCTGAGGCTGAGACAGGATGCTTGGTAAAAAGTAAAAACCGATCATAAGTACATAAAGGCTCTCCAGAAGTTACGTTCTCGTTCTGTGCATGTCATAGGGCTAGTTTTCTACTATCAATTCTGTTGGATGTCCATCTCGAAGACAAGAAAAAACACTCCAATAAATCATTGCGATAGATTATCCCATGGTTTACAGACCTTTTGGCAACTAGACGTCAATCCAAAGACTGAGCTGCCCTCATTGAACAAGTAAGTTATACATTCAGACTGTAATTTTTGTAAAAATGAGTTGCTAGGAGAATTATCAAACAGGTTATAAGTACATAAAGGCTCCTATATAAGTCTGTTTGACATTTTTCTAGCAACTTTTTTTACAAAAATTGCAGTCTGAGTATAAAATTAGGGCTTTTAAAAGGTTTAGTGGAGATCGAGGCCCGAAGTAAATGACCTCAACACTATGTCCTAATTGAAGGAAATGCAAAGAGCTGCTTACCACTGGAACTGTCCTTCAAATATGAGCGAAGAAAAACTCCGACGAGCAACAGACAGAGACCAATGGCTCCGGCGATTAGGATTATCTTCCACGCCTCCCACGTCTCTTCTTTCTGAATGTCTGTCTCTGTAAATGAGATGTTCATTAAACTTATAAAAAAAACCTTTAACGGCAAGTCAACAAAGTAGCATTTGTGATTTTGTTTTCTTCACAAATTGTTTTTATATCTGACCATAAAACGTTCAATAGATAAATCGTAGACCTTCTAATTAGTGTAATTAGCAAAAGTAAAGCATCATGAACTGCTAATTTTGTTTTCGCGCAACGTTAATTCATTATCTCGAATCATTCGATAAATGTTTAAAAAATGATAGCATTGACTTGTACATGTACATGTAGTTTGCTTACCTGGCGTAGGCCTGTATACGTAAGAGAGAATAATCGTTTGATTGTCCCGGCTGTATCCATTGGAACCAACGCATCTGTATGCTCCGAGGTATTTAACGCAATCAGCAGAGCAGCTTGGAACAATCTTTATACTCAAGAACCCGTTTGTCACATTGACGTAAGGCGGATCATCACGAACCAAGTCCTCAAATGGTTCTGTCTTGTACCATCGCACAGTCGGAGGTGTACTAGGATCAGAAGTTGCACTGCACCGAAAAACGAACCGCTTTTCCTCCAGAAAATCAACGGAAACATTTTCTGGACCTCTTATTTTCACTTTTGTCTTCACTGAGGAACACAAATAAACATATCAACCATTAGAATTGATTCAAATAATAATAAGAGCAATATTAGCAACGACTATTATAAAATGTAGTTTTTAGTATGCCTAAGATATAACAGTTATTATTTTCTGGAAAGTTTAATTCGGTAGGACAATATTTTGCAACAGTTCGTGCAACGACTCTCAACGTAGACTTTAGTAAGTAGGCACACAAACAAGACTTACTGAGAACATTCACGTATCCTTGAGCAAACGCATCTCCGTGAACATTGCTTGCATTGCACTGAATAACCATCAGATCCGTTTTACTCTCTCGGTCGACGCAGTTTCGACAAACGTCTCTGATCGTCAGACTTCTATTGTCGTTGCTGAACACAAATCTCTCGGGAGGATTGTCGGCTATAAAACATACATCATGGTTTTGGATAATATTGAAGGTTACTCTGGAATCTTTGGAGGATTCTTAAAATACTGAACACGTTGAAATAGAGTCATTCCAATTTATGAAAACGAGCTAGGCCACCCTTACAAGCGTCGCAATCAATAACATCAACTTCAGTCAATTATTTTATTTTATTACTATTTATTATTTATTAATGTCGCAAATTCCATAAACAAATTACGCGTAGGGGGTTCGCGAAATCAACGTCATTCTGAGCTATATCTCTAGAACTTTGCTGTTCATTCCGTTTTGGTTCACAGAACTTGAAGTTGTCGATTACAAACAGTAGTCATGGACAAAAGGCTTTTAATTTTTCACATTCACTCGAAATAGTTTCTTACCAATCTAATCTAATATAATCTACCTACTCTACTATTGACTTGGATTACGCCGTCATCATAATGCATAAGAAATTAATCGATAATCGCTTCAACTGAAATCACAGTCAAGAAATTTCTATGTCTACTTCATTCCAAAAAGGATGTCCATTGGAAATGAAACCCGCACTGCACGTGTCGATTTAACGCAATGAAGCAACACCACTTCACGCAAACTAATATTGAAGTTTAGTTTTCTAAGCCAAAGTTTCTTTAATTTTTTTATGGTGGTTAATGTTAAGATCAGTAAAATAATTTAGCTGCTCGTCCCATTCTGCCAACTTAAGACAGCAAATAATCGAACTAATCTTGAATTAAAAAGTGAAGAAGAAATATGGAACCGTTTTATGCTATGGAAGACAAGACAGTAACTCACTGTCTATTGGCTCTTTATTCTGGAGCCAGACAATATTAGCCTCAGGAACGGCCAAGGGGTTGCAGTTGAAGGTAACTGACTCTCCTTCAGTTACGTTGACATTGTATGGACCATCCATCGTGCTCCTAAACTCCGGCACAGCTGTTTATATATAAGATACATTAATTTTGAAGTGTCGTCTTTGTAACTGATTTAGAAATGCATGTAATATCAGAGCTTCTCATTAGATTTGAAAATAGAAGTCGATTTGAAAATCGATCGCGCTGGATTGAGTGGCGATCGATGCGCGGTTGACCTCGGAACCTTTTATGTACAGCATATTTTATGCATAGTATTGGTAAAATATCTGCATATTATATGGTTGTCCATTAACTATACGCATCACTTATTAACCGTCGATAAGCCGCCTCTGCACTTCAATGCAATGTTGTATCGATCCTAGCCTGAACTCACAAGTAGGCCTAATGTAAATTAGACAAATAAAATAATGGTCTTGGAGTCTAACACAGTGCCTCTTCGACAGGCACTGCAGAAAGTTTACGAGTCTTAAACTTTAAAATGACAGCACAGACAGCGCGTAAATACGGTGTCTGTAAATTTCTTACACTAGGATCCTTTCAACTTAGCAACTTTTCAAACGTTTCTTACTTTGCACACACGTTCCTTAGTCTTATAGCATGATAGTCCAGGGATGGCGAACCGATAATATATGGCACGTGTGGCCAAGGTGGCACGCGCTTAACTGTTTTGGGCACGCGGAATTTGGAGCACCCCCAAAATGTGTAACTTAGAGATACAAAATCATTGTAGAAATCCACATTTTCTTTTATGAAGGACTTTATTGTAACACCATTCTAAATCCATCTTTGAAACAATGTCTTTTAATTAAATTGTTGCTACGCTTTGTCAATTAAAACCTACACGAGATATACAATTAGAATCTATGTACTGCAAAATTCCGAGGGGCATGCGACGTCAATAATTATTTCTAAAATATTGTAGCGGCACTTTGGCACGCACCTTTAAAAGGTTCCCCATCCCTGGCACAGTCAACCCAGGATAGGGCTACGCACACAGTAACACATCGCTACCCTGTTGCTATAATTAATTTTAAGTAAAGGTTTCAGTGAATGAATGAATCATATATACCAAAATTATACATTTTAAAATGTCATACCTACGACCCGTATCTGAAGAGTCTGTGTGACATTTCCATAGTTATTTGAAGCCGAGCAACTGTAGTTTCCTTCGTCAGATGCTGTTATGCCATTTAAGATGAGTGTCATACCTATATCTGACAGCGTATGTCTTCCAGCGGGAAGGCGTTTCTGTGGTCCAGTCCATGAAATCGTTGGCACCGGACTGCATAAACAGACAATGTTAGAAAAGTTAATATCTCAAATAATTATTCCGCACTGCAACTTTTTATACGAATACATTTCCTTTTTAGAGTTTATACGGTAACACTCAGACTCAGACGAATAACATTATATAAATCATTCTGTTGCATTTACTGAGCAGTCTAGACACAGAGGAGACCAAACAAAATGCAAAAGTATGTAAATGCAATGGCAGACAATACGAGGTGAATAGTCCAATAGCCTATATGGGAATTCACTTTGTAATGAGACGTGGTTCGTGGATAATGTAGTAATGGACTATGGCTTAAACGGTGACCCGTCAAAATAGCCCCGTCAAAATAGCCCCGTCAAAACAGCCCCGTCAAAATGCCCAGCGTCAAAATAGCCCCGTCAAAATAGCCCCGTCAAAACAGCCCCGTCTTAAACGACTACCTACGACAGAAAACAATGTGAAAATGTTTTCCACAAGATTTATTCATTTATAAGAAGATACTAATAAAAGATACTACTATAAAAAAGAGACTAGGCTACAAGCATGGAATGTTAAATGTTTTTCTACGAAACGCGAACAAAAGTTTCTGGGTACTAATAATTGTGGCCATCTAAAAAGAAAGTTAATGTCGATGTCTTAAGCAAGAGCCTAGATACTTGAGATTATGCGCTTCGCGAAGGTATTCCGCAACGCCTCCGGCTGCAAGGCACCGAACATACCCGCTGGGCGATTTTTGACGGGGCTGTTTTGACTACCACCGCGCCCTTACACGAACGTTCGTATTGTTTTATCGCAGTTACTCGCTAGGTGGACTAAGGTAGTGGGCGACAGGGCGAGATTAGTGAAGAAGAACACTACTTTTATTATTGTCGATAATGATGTGTTAAGGTATCCATGTGTGTGTGTGTGTGTCTGCCTAAACTTAGATTATAAATGACCTGTGAGTGGGGGGGGGTGAGAGAGAGAGAGAGACAGAAAGAGAGAGAGAGTGAAAGTCAGAGAAGAATGAGGCATACAGTCACACGATTGAATTCGTTTAACATGATTTCTTTGAGTGATAGAAACATGGGCGTATTTAGGAGTGGTTTTGCGGGTTCAAAACCCCCGAAATAAATGCATTACTGTTATTGAAAACTAAAAATGTAGAAAAAACGACAACTTCCATTTGAGACCCCATAAAACTTAAACCCCTCTGAAATTTTTCCTGGCTACGCCCCTGGATAGAAATTAGGCCTACAAGTACTCTAGACAAACAACGAAGCCGTTTAAAAAAAACTTACAATATTGTGCATTCATACTTACAATCATCCAGACACTCATTTCAACATACGTGCATTATATGCATATTGTCCCAGAGTCGTTATCCTAATGGGGCCTACATTCTGCCCCGTGTTGTTCTGGATTCGACCAAGTAGCATCAAATTAAAAGTCATTAACTCTTTCACAGCTGTATCTTTAAAACCTAGACTTCTTTCTTTAATAGTCTGACATATAACAATATTGTGCAACAGAGTTCGATAAGCTCTAACGTACTCTTAAAACAGCCTGTAGCCTACTGTCTAAAATCCTGGAAAGGGTTGTAGGCTATCCGGCAACTTGTTCATTACGTCAACATCCACCAGTTGTTCCCAGACAGACAGTCGACCTATCGTTCTTTCCACTCTATTGATACGGTTCTCGCAGATGTTCTGTCCGACATTCCTCTAGCGATTACTTCTGAAACTTCTCTCTTCTTTTACTTCTGGATCTATCTGCCGCATTCGACACAGTCGACCACGACATTCTGCTCTAGCAACTGCATCTATATTTTTGGCACGTCATCCACTGCGCTAGAGAGGGTGACGTTCTACTTGATTGGCAGACAGCAATGCGTCCGCCATGCCGACTTCTCTTCCACAGTGACTCTCCTTACCCATGGCGTTCCTCAAGGCTCAGTCCTGGAACCCATTTTTTCCCTTCTTTATACTGCCGACATCTTAACCATAGTATTCATGCATGGTCTGCTGTCGAGCCAAAGAACGAGGTCCGTGGTCTCCCCGACAGAGCCATATCAATGACGTCACACATCACGGAGTTGTGCGAACCACCATCGCAAACCTAAAACAGCTGAGGTCTGTTTCTCGGTCTCTCACACAGAATGTGACTCACCATCGTGTGGAAAGTTTGATCATGAGCCGAATCGATTACTGCAATGACGCCTTTGCTGGCTTGCCACAGCACAGTAGCCTGTCATTAGGCTTCAGCCGGTCATCAACGCTGCTATCCGTCTGGTCATGCAATTAAAAAGTTCGACCAAATTACAACCCCGATAACAAGGCCAGCTTCAGTGGCTCAGAATAGGCGAGCGCGTTAAATTCAAACTTTGCATCCGGGTTTATAAATGTCTGAACAACTGTACACCATTTCTTCCTAACTCACCGGATATTGATCAGCTGGTGTGTGATGCTGACGCCAGTCTACTAAAGGCAGTGATAAGGAACGATTTCCATGTGTTACGCTCACTGTTTCCACCAATAATTACTCGTCATTATAACCTGCGACCCCGGCCTCATGATTTCACTTTGCCGGCTAGGGATGATCGAAATTTCATACCTAGAGTACTTTATGGTGTATTAGGCTAAACAATCATTTCTTTTTAGCAATAGGTCTCAGTCATTAATACATTCCTAACCCTCTTATCTATTTGACTATTATTTTTGTCTAATCGATATCTAAACTGTTGATTTTGTAATCTTGCTGCGTTTGTGTCAACGAGTTTGTGAAATAAAGGACTAGTAGTAGTAGTAGTAGTAGTAGTAGTAGTAGTAGTAGTAGTAGTAGTAGTAGTAGTAGTAGTAGTAGTAGTAGTAGTAGTAGTAGTAGTAGTAGTAGTAGTAGTAGTAGTAGTAGTAGTAGTAGTAGTAGTAGTAGTAGTAGTAGTTAGTAGTAGTAGTAGTAGTAGTAGGTAAGTAGTAGTAGTAGTAGTCCCACGCAATCTGGCAAGTATCATCAGGTCTAATAGGACTCACGGCCTCGATCATCAAAGTCGGTTGATGTATTCGTTCCTACATCAGAAACTATAACGGGCGCTTGGGCCTTTCGGGTCGCTGGTCCACGCGCCTGGAGCAGTCTTCCTGCACGTATTAGGGAAACCAAAAACCTTTGTTTTCATCGGCGAAATGATTCCTATGAGACTTCACCGGTAGCCCACCACTCAGTTTGTATAATTTGTGTATTGTGATTTTGCTTTATTTAGTGGTGAATAAACTACTTACTTACTTACTTACTCTTCACGCCCTTCTGTTTTTATATCCATGTCCTACAAGCAGACCTACACAGCCTCCCTCTATCGAGCATCTCCAACCTCCAGCCAACCCTGACACTACTTAGTTAACTACTTGCAACGTCACACGTCCGCCTCTTTATCCTAACTCTAAATTAAAGATGGTCATGCAACAAAATATGCATTAAAGCAAAGATACATACATTAATGCATGTATTCACTAATTCATGTATGTTTAAAGACATTTAATAAACGGTGGCCCAAGTACCTCTAAAACAGATATAGGCCTACACACAAGTTCTCATAAACATCAGATAGGTACATATACATGTATGCATTTATAATACGTATTATAAAGTGCATTCATGTATTTGTGTTTGCGTACATATATTTATAGGCATTCATACATACGTGCATATGCATGCATACATGTAAACCTGTTCATGTAGGGGCATAGGTGGTGACCATTCCAGTCCTCTCGCCTCCCTCTATCCGTCTGCATTTCCTTTCACTATTCCCTCTCCATCCTCCCTCCCTACCCTTCCGATATATGCGACTTCGTATGTGTTGTTCGCCACTTTAGCTTAACTAGCAGACACCAAAGTACATGTCTACATTCTGTTTCACAACTGTTAATGTGTTATAATTATGCAGTATGTAAAAATAAACCGTCGTTAATTATCGTCACTTGTACTTGCTTAAAAACAAAATAACGCTATCATGTCGCGCAAAGTTTCAGCGTATACATGGCCAAAAAGTGGTGTTGAGTGGTGCCTGTCACTAGCACTTTTAAATGTGGTTGTGACCAGGCACCACAGTGACAATACAGAGTTATGCCTATGCATACAAGCCACGTATGTATAGCATGCTGTCATTTCCTTCTATCGAAAGAGCTTTGGACATGCTTGTTTAAATTGCTTATTCACGAACACTTACTATCCAAAGATGAGGCAAAAGAGCTTTATGCTTCTTCCAGGGCCAACCTCCTGATCCTGTTCTGAAGAAAGTTCTAAATATGGAGCACACTGACAGCGGCCAGTTAGTTCTGCAATATGATACATAAAGAGAAAAGTAATCAATACCGTCAAGTCCCGTAAATAAAAGTAGTCAATGACATCAAATCCATTAAAATAAAAGTAATCAATAAAATCCAGTGAATTAAGTGATAAAAGTAATCAATTACATCCAGTGTATCAAGTGAAATGTAGTAAATAGCATCAAGTACATTAACATAAAAGTAGTCAATAGTATCAAGTCCATTAAGATAAAAGTAGTAAATGACATCAAGTCCATTAAGATAAAAGTAGTCAATAGCATCAAGTCCATTAAGACAAATGCAAGTAGTCAATAAGACAATAACATCAAGTACATAAACTGAAAAGTAGCAAATAACATTCCGTATAAATTATTGTGAGAATGCAATAAACAAGATCAAGTACTTTAGAGAAAAGTAGTCATTAAATCAAAATGTGTCTCATCCATAGTAAATATCTTAATTAGAATGATTAACTTTTAAGTCATTTGTTCGTTAGTTTAAACTTTTCCCCTAATTACTGGATGTTCTTACGTATTGCAAATTCTTTCGTTTGACATCCTGCTACCCAAAAATTGCCACACAGGACATATCTTTCTTCGATAGTAGTTCTAAAATTGGATTGAGGATTTCCTAAAATATAAAGAGAAAATTAATGAGTTAGAATGTTAATATCAGATCAACAAACTTCAATCACATTACTTTAGCTACATAATATCGTCTTGCAACAAGAATGCCCCCAAATCATTCAGTAATACATTTCACTTGTATGTGTGTAGGCATGTGTGTACGTATACAATATACATGTATGTATGCATAAAATGTACGCATGTATATATTTATGTATTTATGTATATATATTTGTATGTGTATGTTTTTTAGTTAGTATGTATGCACATATTATGTATGTGCGCATGCAAGTGTGTACGTGTGTATGTATGTATGTATGTGTATGTATGTATGTATGTATGTATGTATGTATGTATGTATGTATGTATGTATGTATGTATGAATATCTATTTTTACCGTCTGCATTACCATGGACCCCCGACCGTGCTACCTCACATTTAGACCAGTAAGCGGGTCGACCATTTTCTTCGATCATGGTTTTTATTTATTGTGAAGTCGGGAGCGCCTCTTTAAGTCGATATAAATCTTCACCAGAATTAAAAATATATTGCGATAAGACTCAATGCAAACTATAGCTTATTGAACATATTTGAAATTTTCATTAATCACAATTATTCATCTTGCGTAAGATGAATAATTGTGATTTACGATTTAGCAGATGGCAAACATGTATCTCTGAAGATTGTGCTAAATATTAATTTGAGGAAGACCATAAAATAATATCAAAGTTAAATGGCATGACTTACCCGTAGGAATGATGTGGGAGATGCAAGCAACTGTTAGCAGAATAAAGAAGCTTTTCATTTCGCAGCTTCTTATCTTCACATCCAAATAAGCTTTTCTGTACACATAATTATTGAAAACAGCAATTATGTAGGTTACTGCTCGCAAGTGATAATTTACTGCGTCGTTAGGAATATCATACGCTCGAATGTCATTGTCTGAGGACATGTTCAATCGACAGGCTATTCACCGTGTCACAGTTTCATCTCTTATAGCCTATGCCCATAAAGTCAATTTATGAGTAGTGAATGGAACAAAAGCCGATCCGCTTTCGTTCCATTCGTTGAGGAAATTTTAAACCAACTCCCGGAACTTTTGAATAGATCTACATGTAAATGTATTAATAAACACTTGTGAGATGGCTAAGTAGCGTCACACGCGGAAACTTGAAGTCGTACGGTGCCTGTACCAACGGGTTAAATAAAAAGATAATAGTATTTAAACAATGACTGAAAGTGCAGAGCTTACCGGTATTCTCCTCTAGAAAAAGACGAAAACCTTGCAGAGAAAGTGATTTGTATAATAATTCACTGTTTCCTACTTCATCATAAATGGGTCGCATAATGTACAACAATCATGAGAATAGCAGCCGAGTTTCATATCTCACATCCTAGTACTTATCTTAGCCGTTATTATCATAGCAATTAATTCAGACCATTATGTGCCTAAAATCAGGAAGAGAACATCCCTGAGCTAACCATTACGACGTGATGATTATAATTATACGTATGTAAAATATATAGCGCATAATTATATAAACGTGTGCACGGATGTATGCATGCATGCACGCATGTATTTAAGTGTGCGTAGTTTTGCATGTATGTAGGCCTACTGTATGTCTGTATGCACTTTTTGATGTTTTAGTTTAAATGTGCATGCAAGTCTTCATGCACGTATCCATTTATTCGTTCATTTATTTAGAGTATTTATATAGCGCCTCTCTTATGCTTAGTTAAAGATGGACAAAGTTGTGAAATGCTTGCAGATGGTCTGACGACTGAAAATGACATGACTTTGCCTTGTCGAAGTGTGTTGTGTGTCCATTAAAGCGTTCTTGGTGATCCTCAGAATAAAACCTACACACCGCCTTTTCTAGTCATGTTAAACGCATAAATAAACAGAAACAAAGCATCTAGCAGACTTCTGATGCTACAGGTTTCTGAGGGTGTGAGTGTACTTTTTGACATACTGACTCTACTAACTCCATTTATGTTTGATTATCTATCTTAGAAGTTTCGTTTACTCACCCTAGATGTTTGTCCACCAGAGTCCTGTTTGGCAGCTGGTTTAATAAAGAATATACCTACTTTTACTTACTTACTTACTAACATAGCCCTAATTCCAAATAGTTCAAAGACTCCAAACCCCAACGTGAAGCCAGTCTAATCTACCGCGGTCGAGCCTAAGCCACACGGACCGTATACGCTGCCTTTAGCTTGGTGATTTCGACTGGGTGTAGGACGGCCAACGCTGGCCATTGGAGTGATCTCGACCGTTAGTTACCGGTGGCTCTTCAATCTACCGACCGACACACACGACGAGTGCCCTCTCTGCGTACTCCTTGAGCCTCGACGGATAGCCGTACGTGCGTCTTCTTCTACCAGTGAGAGACTGCTCGTCGGCAGATTCATTGTGTGTGCGAATGCTGTCACCTGTGGCTGCTCTACTCTGTCGACGCACCTTGGCCCAGAGACTCTGAATTCATCTGTCAGCTTTCGACGGGAATCCGTTGGTTGGTTCCATGTGTGTGCGTGGGCCCGCCACTGGTGACTCCTCTAGCTTGCTGTGCGTTATTTCGCTAACTGATGTAATATTTTCCTTCGTAATGACACTTAACATCGTAGGCCTAATAGGCCAGCGCAGAGAGAGCCTCTGAGTAGATGTCTTGTGAAGAGGCGCTATATAAATTCTCAGAATGAATGAATGAACATTATTGCTTTGATCAACATGCGCGCGTTATAATTTATTTACTACTAGGGCCTAATAATAACTGCATCATATAAGAAGGGGTGCACAGAAACATTTTCGAATCTAAAAAATACCCTAAACAATTCGATTATCGAAAAAGCTAAAGCTTTAATCAACAACATGCGGGTGGTCATAGGTACAATTACAGAATGAATCTTTTTTCCGAGTAATCGTTATTAATAAACATTTCTAGCATTTATTTCTATAAAATTTGCATAAATCAAAGTGAAGTTGAAATCCATATATTGGCCACCTATTGTTAGTTGGCATCCGAATAATGAAAAGCATACATAACTGTTTCGTTCTCGAGAACGCTTCACGTAAGCTTGCGTATGCTGGTTGAGAGTCATTAATAAGTTTGAATCCAGCGCCATGCTTCTCAGAGACCCGACGTGTCTAATTAGGTATCTATTTCCCGGCCATGTGTGACATCCCCTAAAGGATCGAATACCCCCATTCCAGTACATCGGTCTGCTTGTGGCTTCCTGGTTTGGCGCATCTATTGATTCATTTCCGATGTCTCCGTGTACATCAGAAGAGGTAAGGCATCGAGTCTTCTCCATTGTGTGGTCAATGGAATCATCGTCTATTCGATCAAACATGTTTCCTTCTCCTGGCATCGATCCTTCCTTGTCTGCTGATAATTCTTCCAAAGGAAGACCAACTGAATCGTGTCCTATATCATTAAATAAACTAGGAGGGTTGGGCATTTTTGCTTCTGTCATATGTCGCTTGACAACGTCTGCAATGTAAAGTAATATAATAGAAAGATCATTGGTTAGCATACATCTCGAATCAATGCTAAAAATTGTCTATACACATCTCCCCATAGTAACTGCTCTGCCTCCTCCCTTGGGTTTCTCTGGCAACCTGACTCGAACCTCTACTGGAAATTTGAATCCTGGACAACCCTTTTTACAGTACGGAGCGCTCGTGAATTTGGTGGTGCCCTGTGCTTGCGTTGGAAGACCGCTGCAGTAATTTGGAATTTACGTTACGATTTCATCCGTCAACAACATTAACCAGAGGCTGTTCACAGAGGATTTGCGCAGCAGACTAGTTCTCAGCGTACTGAACTATTTAACTGTAGACATGCATTAAAAGAGAGGAAAGAAATTGACGGTAACTCCAATGTATATGGCTGAGGATGTAAATGTAAATGTAAATCTTCGAGAATTTCTCAGCGACCACAAAAGCAACGTCAGGGAGACCAGCTTATTACTGGCGCCATATCAAGTCAAGTCCGCACCCAAACTCCTCTGTTCGTTCCGGTGCCAGGTCAAAATTCGGGGTCTCAAGTACGAGGAGACAGCATGATGCTATGGTGGTAATAGGTGATGATGATGATCGTGTGGTAGCGCAGGGGTAGAATCAGAATAGGATAGCTAGGTTTTCAGTCGTGACTAGACGGCAGCAGAGGAGAGTGGAAGCGGTGGAGAGGTTAAATTATCAGATGAGACAGGAGAGGAGGAGGAGGAGGAGGACAACTGAGGAGGAGGATGGAGGAGGCTGGCAAATGGCGAATGTCATTTGGGAAGATAACCGAGAAGGCACAGAGCACCTTTTGCACCGAGCCGTCAATTCAAACCTGAGCAAGCTTTCATTCTAAGTTTCAAATTCAAAAAATTAATTTGTTATAAAGTTGCCATTGAAAATGCATGCAGGCGATATATTTTAGATTCAGCTGAGATCGAAGCCAGGTGCAACAGACCTCACCACCACCTGCGTTTTGTCCTAATAATAATTAGAGTTAATGCAATGAGTTGTTTACCATCGGAACTTTGCTTCGATCGAAAGCGTAGAAAAATTCCGACGAGCAACAGACCGACACCGACAGCTGCGGCGGCTAAGACTGTCTTCCACACTGCCAACGACTCTCCTTTCTGACTGTCTGCCTCTGTAAAGAAGATAAAGAAATTCAAAAAACCTTTAGAGGCAATTCAACAAAGTAGGAAATTGCAATTTTTATTTTCATCATATTTTTTATATCTAACCATAAAGCGTTAAGTCGTTAAATCGTAAATCTTCTAATTAGTATGACTTACCAAAAACAGAAACAAGAACTGTTTACTTCTTTTTTCCATAAATGTGAATGTTCGAACGTGTACTCATTAACACTAATCATTCGATAAGCGATACAAAATATCTAATAGAAATGATAGCATTAACTTGTATTTTGCTCACTTGGCGGAGGCCTGTTTGTGTAAGGAAGAGTAAGCTTAATCGTTTGATTATCCCGGCTGTATCCGTTGTCACCGACGCATCTGTATTCGCCGAGGTATTTAACGCATTCAGCAGAGCAGTTAGGATCAATCGTTATAATCAAGAACCCGTTCGTCACATTGACGTATGGCGGCTCAGAGCGAACTAAGTCACCATGGGGTTCTGTCTTGTACCATCGCACAGTCGGAGGTGTACTGGGATCAGAAGTTACATCACACTGAAAGACGAATTGTCTTTCCTCCAGAAAATCAACGGACACATTTCTTGAACCTCCGATCGTCACTTTTGTCTTCACTGAGAAACATAAATAAACACATCACAACCATTCGCACTGATTAACGTCACGATAATTATTTGTAAGCTAGTCTACTACGGTACGCATAATAATACAGTTGTAACATTGTTATTAGCCTATAATTATTGCTTAATATCAGCATAACATTTTGCAAATATTAATTTCGGTAAAGTTTGACCAGTTGGATCATATTTTGCATCCTTTTATGCAGCGACGCAACGTTGGCGTTTAGTAAGTAGGCTAATCACACTAACTAGACTTACTGAGAACGTTCAGGTATCCCGAAGCAAATGCGTATCCGTGATCGTTGCTCGCATTGCACTGAATAACCGTCAGGTCCGTCTTACTGTCTCGGGCGAAGCAGTCTCGACAAACGTCTCTGATTGTGAGTTGCTTATTTTTGTCGCTGAACACAAATCTTGTGGAAGAACTGTCAGCTAAAAAAAGCATATCATGCTTTGAATAATTAAAGGGTCATATTAGAAACTCTGAAGGATTCTTAATATGCAGAACACAATTAAACATAGTTATTCCAATTTATCAGAACGGTTATGCCAACCTTAGAAGCATTTGAATCAGTAACATCAACTTCAACTATAAACCCCTTAAATTTACAGGATACCAGTAGTTCAGCCTCGGGACTTTGGACTTGTTCTCTGTCGATGTACTCTTTTTATCACAAAAATGAATCAAGAGCCCTATTTGGACGAACTTCTTTGTTCCGCGTGTCATCTAGTATTTGACCCTTATCGGCCTGATAGAACAGGTAACAGAGTAACAGAAAAGCAATAACCAAAAGAGAACATTATTTGGCTGAGTTGTGGCCATTTTTCTTTGATTTCGATCTTTTTGACCTTGAAATTACGTTGGCATGTGCTAGGCATTGGGTCATATTGCCTATAAAAGGCAGCCTCTTATCGCCCGAGCAAACAGGAGCAATATTTGGCTAAGTTATGGCCCTGATTTTTCTCTTCAATTGACGTATTTACGCTGCATGCTGTGAGTTTTATAAATACAGCGACTTAAGCTGTTTATCTCTTCAGGGGAAGAAGGAACTAAACGAAAGGAAGAAGGATGTAGGGGAGTCAGGTACTTCTCAAACGCGAATCTTGGCTTGGAAACTTTTCAGCTAAACAATGCGCGATCTTCAAAAACATTCGCCAAAAGAATTTGCCACCGCTTCAGGATTTTCACTCTTAGCTCCATTAATTGTAAGCAATTCTATTTGACTTCCTATTTACCGATATTTTCAACAGATCTGATGGCTATCGGGGTCTTTAGAAACGCATGATGCTGCTTGGCATGATCAATCGCAATGGCATACTTCAGTTCAGTGATTTTATTACAAATTATGTCAAGAAATTCGTCTTTGTTTAATATACAATAAAGAGAAATGTTTCAGTTAGGACTCTTTGTTCATCGGTTGTGATAAATCAAAAAGTAAGTCGACAAATGACCCAAGTTCCAAGACCGAGCTTGAGCGTCTACAGTCCGGAGAATTTAAGTAGTCTATGGCTGCAATAAATTGTTTTGTTTTGTTTGTTTAACTGCTTGTTTTTCTTTAATTCGCAACATCAGTAATGGACAAGAGACTTCTAATTTTCTAACATTCACTGGAAAGAATGTCTAACTAATATAAACTATTATAATCTACTCTGATCTAATCAAATGACTTGTATTAGGCCTACACCGTCATCATAATTCATATATTATTATTATTAGTATATTATTATATTATATTATAATGCATAAGGCGCCACTGGCAATCACTTCATCTGAAGTAATTTCTCTTGCTATAGGCCCTACTTCATTCCATGGGACGGTCCACTAGAAACGAGACCCACACTACTTGTACCTATCGATTTAATTCCATGCAGACAACACCATTCATGCTAATATTGAGGTCTAGCTGTTTAAGTTTAAGTCTTGTTGTTGAATTTTATGGCGTTCTTTTAAAGTAAGTAAGTAAGAATATTCTTTAATGAGAAGCACTAGCAAACGCACAACACTGTTCATGTATGACATGATTGATACATAAATTTTAAACAAAAACAAACAAATTTATATAGACAAGCAAAGAATTGAATGGGAGAAGTTAGTGTATGTAGGGGAGGAAGAGTTAGGGCTAGTTATAGAGGGAAAATGAAGAGCTTAAATAGACTGATTTAGGGAAAACATTGTTTATTTGTACAACATCCGAGCAAGGAAGCATTTCCGAGTCACGTTTTGCGGCGGTTGAAGAATTGAGCACCTAATCCGATACAGCAGACGATGATTCTAAGCATGCATTAAAAGGTAAAAATATGATACCGTTTCAATGCTATGGAACTCTACATGATTACTTACTGTCTATTGGCTGTTCATTCAGAAGCCAGATAATATTAGCTTCGGGTATGGCGTAGGGGTTGCAGTTGAAGGTAACCGTCTCTCCTTCAGTTACGGTGACATTGTATGGAACATCCTCCGTGTTTTTGAACACCGGCGCCGCTGATTGTGCAAGTAATATTAAATGACGCGCGTTTATACTTGAGTACATGTAATGAGAATAATAAATAATGATGATAATAATATCATCATCATCATCATCATCATCACCACCACCACCACCACCATCATCATCATCATCATCATCGTCATCATCATTTTCATCATCATCATCATCATCATCACACCCACCACCACCACCACCACCACCATGATCATCATCATCATCATTTTTCATCATCATCATCGTCATCATCATGATCATCATCATCATCATCATCATCATCATCATTTTCATCATCATCATCATCATCATCATCATCATCATCATCATCATCATCATCATCATCATCATCATCATCATCATCATCATCATCATCATCATCATCATCATCATCATCATCATCATCATCATCATCATCATCATCATCATCATCATCATCATCATCATCATCATCATCATCATCATCATCATCATCATCATCATCATCATCATCATCATCATCATCATCATCATCATCATCATCATCATCATCATCATCATCATCATCATCATCATCATCATCATCATCATCATCATCATCATCATCATCATGTTGGTAATAGTAATGTGACAGTAAGGGTAATTTTGCACTTACTGCAGCGGATTTTAGGCATTGTAGAAAGCCTACGAGTCTTAAACGTTAAAGTAACAGCACAGACAGTGCAATGAAGTTACTTCATAAATGCGGTGTTCTTTCGATTTCTTGCACTCAGACTCTTTCAATTTAGCAACTCTTCAAATGTTTTTTCGCTTGCACACACGTTGCTTATGGCAAAGCCAAACCAGTATAGACACACAATAATATATCGCCACCCTGAAAACATTTGCTATTTTGTTTAGGTTAAGGCTTCAATGGATGATTGAATAATAATATTATACCAAAACTGTGCATTTTAAAATGTCATACCTACGACCCGTATCTGCAGAGTGCGTGCGTTTTCTCCGAAGGTATTTGAAGCCGTGCAACTGTAGTTTCCTTCATCAGATACAGTTATGTCATTTAAGATGAGTGTCGAATCCCAATTCACTATCATGTGTCTTCCATCGGGAAGGCTGTCCTGTGGCCCTCTCCATACAATCGTTGGCAAAGGACTGCATAAACAGACAATGTTAGAAAAGTTGATATCTCAGATTCCGCACTGCAACTTTTACACTTAGGCCTCTACGAATACACTCTCACCTTAGGATCTATACGGATACGCCTACACACCTCACATACATATAAAACATCTCTTTACTGAGATGCATTGACACAAAGGACACGAAACAAAAGCAGAAAAATGTCGTTGGAATGGCATATAGTTCCAGGTGGATTGTCCAATAAAATTTAATGGGAAGGCAGAACGGGCAGAAATGCGGCACAGACCCATCCAAATATCGTTGACTTGATACTGGAACGCAGAGCTCCCGGATGTATGCTGGGTTAATGCAGACAATCGAGGCAAGTGCCAGCCAGTTGATCTTAAAAAAATTTCCTATGCATCTAATCAGCGCAGCGAGTGTCGCACATTATTGCCATTGTTTTGCTTACTGGTTTCGTGTAGGGCAGCCCAGTTTACTATGGATTGTAGGTGGTGAAAGCACACTTCAGGCCCCAAGGATTGAATTCAATTATCCAGGCAAGTTAAGACGAATGAGTAAATAAGGGTTGCTGCAGCGCTGAATAATAGATTCAATCAATCAATCAATCAATCAATATATTTATTGACCACCATGATAATAATACAGGCACATAGTTTATGCAATTGTATACAGGGTGTCAATGGGTAAACCCAAAGGAACATATGGTTCCGCAATCACGGTTGCCCTATTTACATCAGACATTAATCAGATAGTATATAGATCAGGGATGGGCAAACTTTTGGCACATTGGGCCATATTAAACGCCAAAAAAATTCGGGGGGCCAGATACAAACTTTCAAACTTTTAATAACAACTAAAATTTAAAAAGTTTACCGAATTAAAATTAACTGTACTTTGGCTGTAACTTGTGAGATGTATGCAACTGTGAACATGCATAACAATTTTCCCTTAATCCAGAGTGATTGCACTGGTTGCATACTTGCATTAATTTATTCTGGGCACTTATATAGCTCACCTTCAACAAACCTACTCAGGGTGTTCCTTGCCCAGCCACGGCTAATGAAAAAAAATACTTAAGTGATTTATAAAGCCCAGTTAGATTGGTCACAGGTATCAAACGCAGCTCCGATGGTAGGTCATTCCAGATGGAGGGCCTGCTACAATGTCGGACACTATAGGTGACAGAGATCACCTCTGTAGGTAAGATAGAGCACAGCCGAGGGTGCAGCGTGAAACCAAAGCAGGAAGCCGGTATGAGATCCGTTGGGCCACAGGCAGCAAGTGCAACACATCGCGCAAGTAGGCAAAGACAGAGGTGAATTTGGAAATTCGCACAATGAGCCAAGCAGCTGAGCACAGAACTCGATCTAGTCGCCCCAGAACTCCAAGGTGAGGCCAACGAGAATCGATCAACAATGGTCAGTTCGAATAGTAACGAAAGCATGCACAAGAGCCACTAGGGCACCATGAGAAAGAGCGCGAAACCACTCGTAGCTGGAGAAGCCGATAATAACGGCTTCGAGAGACTAAGTTCACATTCGTATTATCGAGTTCAAATTTAGATCAGCTAACTGAGATTTTTACTTGGATTTTTTTATCTTCATAGTTGAAAATGTTTGTTCACAGATGTAATTGGATGCGAATAATACAACCGGAATAGCAAAATAAGAAAGTGCAGAGGAATTCTTCTTGCGATCTGAATTTGATGACTTTTTACTTTTCTGAAGAATTGTTTGGACCAGATAAAATGTGTTGGCGGGCCGGATAAAAAGCGTTGGCGGGCCGGATCTGGCCCGCGGGCCGTAGTTTGCCCACCTCTGATATAGATGGTCACCATTTAATACAATGCAGTCATGTGATAGAGTGTCAATATTGCGTATATCAATCCATACAAACTGACACATATACTGTATACTCCAAAACACACACATGCATAAATGCACAGGCCTAAACATATTCATGTCATCGTGAATAATTAAATATATATATACGTTAGGGTGGTTCTATAAAATGGAAGTTGTCTAAATTAGTTCTCCAACCCAGCATATGGTTACTATCACGTATTAATAGGTCACAGTTAAAAAATTAAAAGAAAATAATAATATTTAGGACTTGCCCAAAGCTGACAAAGTTTTCATAAATTTGCTGCTGATTTCCTCAAACTTTATCATGACATCGGCACTCGGCAGGGTTAAACATGATTGCATACAAGCAAACAATTAATGTGCAGCTACAATACAATAACTGAATAATGGTATAAAAGTCGTACGAATGAGTTAATTTTATATTCAGCTTAAGATACTGACAGCAAAACTTAGCAAATAATCTGAAAATGTAGCCGAGAACATCAACATTAACTTTCCGATGAATTTGTCAGTCATCCGATTTTGACCTTAGTATGGCTGCAGCCTTTATTGGCGCTGAGAACAGCTTCCTATGTTCCTCTACAACCTGTAACAAGAACTGCCTTTGTTCTTCATTTTTTGTTAGAGAAGACTTAAATTCTCGCACTAAACATCTTTCTGCGAGATCGTTAACCTCTTTAACGGATTGAGCAAAATCGCGGCTTCTTTGGTATGCTTGGATCATACTGTATAAAATCCTCAGAGAGTTCCAAAATGTGGAAGAATCTCATGGCTGATGTAGTGACGAAGTTGTGGAGTTCTTTCGTTACAGGTTTATGGACTGGCGGGATTCGTTTTAATGGCTCAACAGAACCTGAATTTTCGTTAAGGGCCTTTACCTCGAGTCTCTTCTCATCCACTGAAACATGATCGTCAAAGAATGCAAACCCAACCAGTAGTTCAGACAAGTACCACAAGTGACGACTAAATGCGGTTGTGGTAGCCTTGGCGAAAGCCTTTTTTGGTAGGTCGACAGCATGCAAAGCAAATTCAGGTCATTTTGGGAGCCTCTGTAGACGATGTGCACTGGAACCAGTACTTGACATATCTGCCTGTCACAAAGAGTGACACTTCCTTCAGATGATTCCAGACTTGTTCACCATATGAAGGGCCACGAAACTTCCAAGTTATGGTTGAACCTGGCTGCAGACAGTGCAGAGGTTCATATTGTGAGTGGAATATCCACATTTTAAGTGGGCAAATGGCTCTGGCTATCCACAGCGCACGGTGTATAGCACCTGACCTGGATAGCGGAAACGTATTCCATGTGGGGGCAGTAGTCATCCCTTGGCTGGAATTTCTCCATTCCTGTCACTGCAAACTAAATAACCTCATCCTTCCATGGTGCAATCATGGCTGTCATCTGCTCATTCTCTGTGGCTGTGGTAAAGGAGGCCTGGTCTATTCTAGGCCATGCAGCAATTTTAAAGTGGCCATATAGCTCAATGTTGGGAGACTTCGATACATCATAGAGGCTAATGACCTTCTCCAACATGATTTCAGAAATGTGGTGTCGGCATGCCAAATTGAGGAGTTCTCGACCTATTTCTCTTTCCAACAATACGCATACGCCACCATTTCTTCAAGTATTTGATACTATAGTATCAAAGCATCGACCTTTGATACCATTACGCAAACCCCATTCATCAATGCTCTCATCCATTGCATGTGCCATTGTTACTGCCGTTCCATCAAGTTTTGGTACAGACAACAGCTTAATCACATCATGTCCAGAGACCAGTATCAATACTGGCAGCCATGATTGCATCATGGAAGGATGAGGTAGTTGAGTTTGCAGTGGCACATCTGGAGAGATTCAAGTAACAATATAGTCCATAATTTAAAAGTACGAAACTGAAATTTCTGGAACATGTGCAATTATCGTAACTTCAACTGGTTTGGGCAAGTCCTAAATACTTTTATATATTGAAAATATTTTGGTTAAAGAGTCTCTATAAGTCATATCACCAAATGGTGGGTTGGAGGATAAAAAAGAAACAACATAAAAATTTGTCATAAAGGATGGGACCACCCTAATATACGTACTTATATGTATACTTGCATACATACTTGGAAACACTCACAGCAACATATGTTCCTACATACATATATATGCATTGAAACGCACATACGTGCATAAGAACATGCATGTATTATGCATGCATCAAACCACTTAATATATCATATCCTAAGTGCCTATGAAAGATGTATACACACGTTTTCCCATATATATCATGTACGTACATACATTCATGCATAAAACATACTTACACAGTTCATTCATGCATTTTTGCTTGCATAGATACATAGAAGCATTGATACATACTTGCATATGATGCAAGCATACATTTGTACATACACGCAAGGGCGTTAGTGGTGACAAAACCCATATTCTGTCGACTACCTCTTCCGTCTCCAATTCATTTCATCATCCCTCCCGACCCTTCCCCTATATATGATTCCGTGTGCTTTGTCAGCCACTTTGGGGTCACTTGCAGAAAGCAGAGTATATGCTTACATTGTACTTCACAACTGTTAATGTGTTAGAATTGTGCAGTTTGTAAGAATACACCGCCGTTGATTATCGTCACTTGTAGGCCTACTGCTTAAAACCAAAATTACGTTGTCATGTCGCAAAAATATTTAAGCGCAGAGCCACATGCCGCTGTGACCAGACACCACAAAGGTAATACAAAGTTATGCCTGTGCATACAAGCATAAGTATGGATGGCATGCAGTCATTTGCTTCGCTTCAAGGAGCTTTGGATATGTTTGTCTAAAATGCTTGCTATTTACGTAGACTTACTATCCAGAGAATCCGCAAAGGAGCAGTATGCGTCCTCCAAGGCGAGCAGTCTGAATTGCTTCTGAAGAAAGTTCAAAAGTTGGAGCACACCGGCACCAGCCAGTTGGTACTGCAATATTGACAGCAACATCAAGTACGTAGAGAGAAAATCAGTCAAATATCAAGTCCATTAAGTGAAAAGTAGCCAATAACATCAAGTCCATTAAGTGAAAAGTAGCCAATTACATCCAAAGTATTAAGTGAAAAATAGCCAATGACATCAAGTCCATTAAGTGAAAAGTAGCCAATAACATCAAGTCCATTAAGTGGAAAGTAGCCAATTACATCCAATGTATTAAGTGAAAAGTAGCCAATAACATCAACTCCATTAAGTGGAAAGTAGCCAATAACATCCAATACATTAAGTGAAAAGTAGCCAATAACATTAAGTCCATTAAGGTAAAAGTGGGGGCGCGGTGGTGAAGAGGTATGTTCAGAGTACCTAAGAGAAAATTAGTCAATAAATCGAAGTGTTTCGTTTAAAGCAGATATCTAATGAGACTCATTTACCTTGAAATTATTTATAGCTTGGTTTAAGCTTGTGTACTAATTACTAAACTTCCTTACTTGATGGCAGTCCCGCATGACATTCTGTTATCCAAATTTGAAGGCAATTGCGAATTTTTTTCACAACAAAAGGCTTCAGATAACCAAGACCGAAATATGGATCTCCTAAATTGAAAAAGAACATACGTTAGAATGCCAATATCAATCATACTACTTAGACTATAATTACATTGCTTCTTTGGCAACGTCCCAAAAATCAAGCGTTGATACGTTTCCCTTGTATGCATGCATCAATGTATGTATGCATATATGTGTGAATGCATGTATTTCTGTATGTGTGTGTGTAGGTGTTGATACTGTGGCGAAAATAATCAATGGAAGGCTAGTTACTCAGTGACATGTGCAACTGATGTAAGACAAGAGCACTGTTAATATCCAGTATGTACATTAATGCATGAGTCGGTTTGACTCTCGCATTCCAGGCAAAAAAGGCACCATCTATAATAGTCTGAATTACCTTTCCAAGGACCGACTGACTAGATGCCACCTTTTTAGTGTTGAGCATTTGACAGCATTTCGTATTTCGTACTAGACTGAGACGAACAACCTACGCCCTAATCACAACGAGACTGGCGAGATGGTTGTATCTCGGAAAGGCAGAAAAGCTCCTCCATCCCACCATACAGGCGAGCAATACAGCATCCTGCCAACCGTAGTGGCATCTACCATTCAAATCAGATCTGGAAAGCCCGTGCGACGTCAAGATCTGAAGTGCATCTAAGGACTGCCTTGCTTTAATGGCAAGTTGTTTTATATGGCTGGAGAACCCAAATTTCTCGGTAGGGTTGGACGCCTACAACATTTAGAGTATGCACAGCTTAGAAGAGGCTCAGTCATTCCATGGTACCCCAGGGACGCCTGAATATTATCTCACTGGACTTAACCCTCTGCAACCGAGAAAGCTTTTTTTCCATATGGAATATAATTTTTGCATGGTAGCCTAGCAGTAAACATCATGGTGATAAGCCATTCAGTTATACCTGATATACGCACCAGGGAGGGGTGGGGTGTGGCGTCTACCTATAGCTTAATATTCTTTTTGAAGAGAAACCAAAGCCCGTGCGACGTCAATATCTGAAAACCGCATATAAGGACTGCCTTGCTTTAATGGTAAGTTGTTTGATATGGCTGGAGCGTACCAAATCTTCTCGGTAAGGTCGAGAAACATTTAGATATCACTCTTTAGAAGAGAATGTAGGGCTTCATTTGCATAACATCGATGGTTTGAATACCGGAAGTGCCAAAATATTAATAATCACTGGACTTAAAATGGCTGATACAGCATGCAATTGTAAACTCAAACACCAGACTGTGTTCTCCACATTTATATCATGTGTGGTGATTGTGTGTATCCAGATACATAGATCAGCGAAGTACACATAATCTTATATTTGCATATTTAAAATAAGATGTACGCAATAATATAAGATATGCAATCGGATTCCATTGTTAAAAGTGTATTAAACTAAATATACCATTCTGTGCAGAAAGAATGCTAAATCCATTGCCTTACAAGTTATGAGCAAACTAAACACGAAATCCAGGGAAAGTGGTAACCACTTTAGCCAGTGTCAATTTTGGTTGCAATTTGCTCAGACACAAGTGTTTCCAATTCCATCTACGTGGTGGTGATGCCAGATACGGGGACAGCGAAGTAGCAATCATCTGCATATTTGAAATAAGATTCCATTTATTGATTGCATTCGGATTCGTATTAATAGGTACACCAGCAAACTCAGTGAAGCCACTTGAGTCAACGATACCAACTTAAAGGGATCTTGTTTTCTGTGTGGTGTTGTAGTCTCGTGCAAATTAAACAATGCCTCAAAGTTAGTCAATCCGCAGAATTAGTAGCGTGAAGAGTTTGACGCGATGGATGTGCATAAAAAGAGGAAGACAAATATCAGCAGTCACAAACGACAGTGTTATGAAAAGGGACTGAGATCTTAATTGGGTGAATTGGTAGCTCGAAGGTCGTTTGGAACCAATCAACACTTTTGTCGCGGGCAGTATACGGGTTTACATCGGTCGCTGATCTTAGATGCAGGCCATTTAGCTAAATACATGAACACCAGTTAACTCTATATTGTAAGCACTTCTAAATGTAATCTATCACGTCTTATGACAAGCCAAGTTATCTATTTAGATATGGTCATGTGTGTGACTAGGACATCGCTACACACGTAAGCTATCTCTCAAGGTTATTTTAAATAGTAATTTTTGAGCAAAATCAGATTTAATGTCGATGTTTATGAGAGACTTACCATCGCTTTGAGTAGAACTGATACTGGCAAATGCACATGCATACCAGTGTTAGCAGAATAAAGAAGCATTTCATTTTCAGCTTCTTGTCTTCACAACCAGATAGGTCTTTCTATAGTCATATTGAAAACAGCAAATAAGGGGTATATACTTGCACAAGGCGTTCGATGACATGTTCACTACTCAGGTGTTACAATTTCATCTTTTGTAGGCCCATAATACGTCCTTATACCATTCATCAAACTAACCAGGATCTGACTTGCTTACAAAAAATTATTAATTATTTTTATGATATTTACATCATGTTAATTTTTAAAAGCCTTCAAAGCTTTGGTAGCTGTATATAGAGAGAAGACTGCGATTATTTGTACAAAATGAGACAAGAGAGGCATTCCTTTTCGGTAAATCGCAAATGGTCAGAGAAGAGTGATCCGAAGTCTGTACCAGTGGGATTAAACTCCGTGTCGCAACCTGTATTCGGACGACGTATTTCGCTCCCTAAGGGTAAAACTTTCAAAATACGTAGCGATTATTATAGTGCAGAAAAGTCGGTTTTAAGAGTGATATTGGAACAAAACAAGGATCATTGCGTTGAGAGAATTGTTCACAAACCCATAATGCGGAACTTTTGATGTAGGCCCTAAAATTAATTGCTTGTATTATTATTAAATACTTGTAGTAGCTAGTAGGGTACTTGTCGGTTAATTCACCGGAATTAATTTTTCCTGTACCTTGTCGGTTAATTCACCGGATTTAATTCTTGCGTCTATACCTTGCCTGTTCATGCACCGGAATAAATTTCTACGCGTTTCTTTCCTTTAAGCACCGTTTCGTCATCAGAAAGCATGGACGACACTAACCCTAACCCTGACCCTAACCGACCCTCACGGCGCGTAACACCTCAACGTAACCTATATGGACTATAAAACTTGAAGTCGTGAGGGTCGGTTAGGAAGGGTCAGGGTCGTCATTATATTAACGTGAGGGGTCGGTTAGGGTCAGGGTTAGGGTTGTCATTATATTAACGTGAGGGTCGGTTAGGGTCAGGGGTTAGGGTCGTCAGGTAATTGTGCTTGAAATAGAGGGCTGCGGGTAGAGCGTTTCTGCTACCCGACCCGTACCCGTAACATAGATCCGTTACCCGTACCCGTACCCGACCCGTACTCAAAATTACTACCCGACCCTACCCGTACCCGCGGGTATACCCGTACCCGTACAGTACCCGTCACGTCATTAGCACGCTTTCCCATAGTCCCTGTCCCTACCAGGCCTATAGGCTTAAAACTCTGCATGTAGTAATAATAATAAATAGGTTGATGATGATTATGATGATGATGATAGTAGTAGTAGTAGTAGTAGTAGTAGTAGTAGTAGTAGTAGTAGTAGTAGTAGTAGTAGTAGTAGTAGTAGTAGTAGTAGTAGTAGTAGTAGTGGTAGCGGTAGCAGTAGCAGTAGTAGTTGTTGTAGTGGTAGCAACAACAGCAACAGCAGCAGCTGCTGCAGCACCAGTAGTAGTAGTAGTAGTAGTAGTAGTAATAACAGTCAACTTATGCAGCCTGTCACATGCAATTGTTGTGCTGTCTCAATTGCAATGTACTTTTTCTCTCACTGGTATATATGCTGTCAGCTAGAACACTAAGTAACTGTTGATAGTACGTTGTAGACACGGTCAGGGTCATTGTGCGCCGCCATTCTCTATTGCATGTAATGGTGACATTGGAACCCCAAAACTGCATGTCGGTACGGGTAAAACCGGGTATACCCGTACCCGTGATGACCCTACCCGTACCCGACCCGACCCGTGAAATGTGTACCCGACCCGTACCCGACCCGCGGGTACGGGTCGGGTACGGGTAAACCTGCGGGTACGGGTATACCCGCAGACCCCTAGCTTGAAAGTACAGACATCTATTTTACGTGGGCAAGTCATTACCATTGCAAATATCCATACCATTGCAAATATTAAATCCGGTGAATCAATTTTACGTGGGTAAGTCATTACCATTGAAAAAATTAATTCCGGTGAATTAACCGACAAGTACCGCTAGTAGCGTCATACGCGGAAACTTGAAGTCGTACGGTGCCTGGACCAACGGGTAAAATAAAGAGATAATAACATTTCAACAATGATTGAAAGTACAAAGCTTACCGGTCTTCTCTTCTAGAAGAAACTGACAATTTGCAGAGCAACTTGTTTGTATAATTCACTCTTTCCTATTTAATCGTAAATGGGTCGCATACAATAACCATGAAAACAGCATCCCGGTTTCATTTCTCACATCCTAGTACTTATCAAGACCGCTATAATTATAGGAATTAACGAAGACCGTAACGTGTTTCAAATCAGAAATAATAATTATGGTCGAGCTAACTATTACGACGTCATAAATACATAATAATTATGTATATTTGTAAAGAGCTTATTTGTAAGTGTAGGGCTTACTCGTATGTGCACAGGCGTTTATGTGTGTATATAAGTGTACGTCTGTATGTAGTTAGGCTATGCAATACATGTATGTCTATAATGTATACATGTTACATGTATGTATAAGTTTATATGCATGCAAGTTTCCGTTCATCCATATAATTCAGAGTATGCATACGAGACTGTTACTTCGTTAGGAATATCTAGGTCCTATAGGATCACGAAATCTTTTATCGTTCTCACATATTTAGGTCTAAGTTAATTTAGTATCAAACATAATTTTTCCATGCATGGTCGTATTGGCTTATCTGGACACCTAATTATGTTTCTACTTCTCAACGAGCTCAGGTGTTGAAGTAGCCTAGGCCTATACTATTCGGCTACAGACAATAATATTTTGCTAGATGCTCCTTAGACCCTGACTGTCTGAAAAAATATGAAACTCTCAAAACACGCAGCTTATTATGAACAGAGCGCAATGATTCTATTGGTTCTGTTTGGAGGTTCCTGGATATTTCCCATTGCCTTGATATTGTTTCAGCCTTATCTGACGTGATGCAGACTCGACATCTGAGCCAACTCTACAAAGCGCCAAATCTGCCTTTAAAAGCCTATATTATAGCTAACCAACAGCAGATGATATCTTAACAGTCCAATATTACATACGACACGTCTACCAGTCATAAATTGTTGTGTAAATAAGCACTGTTCCGGATGTTCCCATGAACTCTAATGACAATTTATGGATTATAACATCCGACAGTGGTTTTCAGGAAACAATAATCGTCACACGAATACACAATCTAAATAACTCGTCTGTTAGCCACCATTCGAGAAGGGAGTTTGAACCTAAAATAATAAAAGTCAACAGTTATAGCACAGCTGCAGTGATTGCATACAGTGCATAGTCTATGATTCACTGTTTCAGCGCTCGTGATTAAGCTGGTGCTTTAGAGTAGCGCTTTAGAATTTGAGTTTACGATTGCGATTAGGGCCTACTGTTACGCGTACATGATATGCATGCTGAGATCCATAATTATAGCAGCATATTTAGCACACAAGCAGGGGCGAAATCACGGTCCAGAAGTTGGGGGACTTACTCGAATGTCTGAGTGGAGGGTGGTGGTTGTTGCGAGCGCCGTAGGCTGCAGCTGCAATTGCCGAAGGCTTATAACCATACAAAGACTAGGGGGTATGGGGATTGTCGTCGCTCCCCCATCGGAGTCTAGGGAAGCGGACGCAATTTTGAGCATTAATGCTAAATGGAGTACATTTTGGGCTTTAACCTCAAATTTGTTACCGATGATTTCGTTATAAAAGTACCTACACCATCTAGATCTGTCAAAAATATGACTGTTACTATGAATAAACTGGAGCTCAAGGGTTTAAGAGAATTGAACGGAAAAGAGTAGAATGAGCTCTAGAATAGTTTTTCAAAACTAAATGTTCCTTACAGGGAGGAAGCCTGAACGGGTCAATTTTCTCAGAATACGCAAGGCGTTTATGTTCCCCTACAGTGGCAAATCATTCCAAACAGGTTCCGCATAAAGTAGCCGTGCGAGGGTAGTAGCTCTAACAACGTCAAAGAGACGTTGACCGTATCTGACATAATGGCGACTCAAAACACGTAGCGCGAACTCTTATCGAACTTTGCAGCATATTTTGCCTATGTGTGGCTTAAAGCCAATCATCAGAGATGGTGACACTTAATAACCATCTCCTACCCACTCGATGCCTAGGATGAGAGGATGGAGGGCAATAGGTTTGAACCTCGGTCGTGTCTGGTCTTAGCATGGTTTAATTTAAGATTGCTAATGGATACTTAGAGATATGGTCAAGTTAAGAAAGAGTGCTGTCAATGCAGGAAGCAGGGACTGGCAAGTGGCCATCGTCGGCATATTTAGGGAGACGGTTTCCGACTGTATTTAGGTCTAAGGCTAGAAATGGCTACGTCAAAATCAGTAGGTCCAAGGTCAGAGCCTTGCACAATACTGGCATTAATGGTACAGAGGGGAGAGTTGCATACAGTGCATAGCCTAACGACTAGGGGGTTCAGCGCTCGTGAATATCGGGGTCTGGTGCTTTATCCCCAGTAGCGTTTTAGAAATTTGATAGTTTATGGAGTGCATTTTGGGCTATAATTGCGATTAATGTTTCGCGTACAGGATATGTATGCTGAATTGCTGATATCCACGGGTCCCAGTAAATTTAGCACTATGCACACAAGTCAGATAAGAATCTACTTCCCGATCACAATTCAATCAAATGCTAGTTCGTTTGTTTTTCATTAGATTAGGAATCTGTTTCAGGGTGATACTGTGGACGATTGCTAATGTATTTGCATTCAATCTCTCTGTCCGGGTTCTCTGATGTCATGGTTTATCCTCTTGTTAAAAAGTCATCACTCGCTCTGGATGATCAATCATACGTCGATCTCTCGTCCCGCAGCCTGTACCTTCCATTCCAATCCGTCTATCTCAAAGACCATTATGCTGACACTGCTTTACTTGCCATTCATGACATTAAAGAAGTCTACTTTAGACCCAATTCGCTGCAAAAACTGTCGTCCCATCTCAAACCTGTCTTTGCTCTCAGAAACTCTTGAACGCCTTTTGTGTCCGCCCAGATTCTTCTCTACCTTGAGCTATCAAACCTTCTCCCTTCTTACCAATCCGGTTTTCGGGCTAACCATTCCACTGAAACAAATCTGCTCTCTATGCTGTCCGACATCTATTCAGCTGTTGACAAATCTCAAGTCTCTCTTCTCGTTCATGTCGATGTCTCATCAGCTTTTGACACGGTGGACCACGAAATCTTGTTTCAACGCTTGAATCCTTTTATGGTCTCAATGGAACTCCCCTCCTCTGGTTTCGATATTACTTATCTGAACGCTCCCAGATGATCATATCTGGAAACTCTAAGTCTGTCTGGTTCCCTGTCCTTCTAGAAGTGCCGCGGGACTCTGTCTTAGGACCCCTTCTTTTCATTCTGTACACAGCAGATCTTACTTCTCCTATTTCCAATCACTCCACTACTGGTCACCTCATCGCTGACGACGTGCAGGCCTATGTCCATGGTCGTCCCTCTGCTGAACTCATTCTAGCTGGTCGTATCGAGTCTCTCTCCCATGATTTGCATTTATGGATGTCTTCGAACCGCCTTTCTCTAAATTCTTACAAAACTCAACTTATTTCGTTTTTGCTAAGAGATCGCAAATGAATCCTTCCAAAAGTTGTACAAAATAATAGTACCAATTTATTAAAAAGAAGCAGTAATAGTGTCAGAGTTTCTCGTTTTTCAGACGACTTTACCATCACTTTGGTTTGGGACAGTGCATTTGTGACAAAGGGAGGCCAAGACGAAGCTTCTTCCATCACCTGAACTCGCTTGTATTCTTACTCGACGCGCATAGTCCAGGAACTTCGAACGTCGTGTCTACCATCTGCTCTTGAAGAGAATCTTCTGGATTTATGATGACCTGTTCGCTTATAGTGTGGCATTTGTTCCTAGTGATTGCGATGTCAGCTTAGTTGTCGTGGGCAGCGCTTTGAGATACTGTAAACGCGCTGTAGTACGTGTCCACGTATATACATCTACCTCTAGATACAAGCATCTGTACATGCAATGATAATACATACATGGATACATAATAGGCCTACGCGAAATTATTTCCTATGATTTGTTTGGATGTTTGTCTGAGAGTAGTAGTAGTTTCAGTTTAACGACACTGTGTGATAACAAAGATCATTAGCGTCGCCCTCCTCCTTCATCCAGGTTTGGGACTGGCACTGACTGAGTACGAACAGTGGCGGAGTTGTTTGTTTGGGAGCACGACTTGAACCAATTTGTGCAGTTCACAGAACTAGAAATCGTGATGTGTAGATTATTTTGATAGTTTCAAGAAGTTTGCTCTTCATGGCATTTATGTCATAGAACCAGAAGTTGCAACTTTATAATAAAATAGCTACCTCTACGAGGTATACTTAGGTGCTTTTTCTTGTAAGTGTAATTTTAGATCAAGAAGTGATAAAATTCTGTTCAAAAGCTAAGCGCGGGCAACAATGTGAAAACGGGAACAGCGTATTGTAAAGTTATTTCTAAAAATAGACCAATGTAGCCTAGGCCTATAATACTATTCAATATCTGACTACCGAGAAGGATTAACACTGATCTTGAACAATGGGTAATGATCATAAGCCCAATCAGCTCTTTCCTTCACCGCGTTTTATTCTTGATTTAACATTCAATCCAATACTGCATAGATGTCGCTTTAAAATTTCTGCATTTTAACATATTAATTACTTTAGACAACATGCGTGCAATCAAATGTTACAATTACGAAATGAAACCTGAGTAGCTGTTATTCGAGTAATCGTTTTAACCGTAACTAATAAAATATCTGCATAAATAAAAAGCAATAAGACATTTTATAGTGCTACACGTTATAAGTCGGGTACGAACAATGCTATACATTGTTCGAGATGTTAACAATGAAAACCAATTGTGACTGCTTATGTTTTGAAAACGACACAGTTTACTTCAGTTGTACATTTGGTGGAATGACGTCAAGTGGAGTCAATAAGTAGTTTGGATCCAACGTCAGACTTCTCTCTGACCCGTCTGCAATAAGGTTCCACGTTTTTGATCCAGATTCACTTGTACTGATTCACTTTTTCGGACCCAAATTCGATTGCCAGAAAAAGTAAAGATAGCGCTAATTTTTAACCATGGTAACGGTTGCAAGTCTTTTCAAGTCTAATCATTCACATTGTTTAATATTTAATTTTAACTTTAAATCGCTTAATGCAAAACTGTCGCTTGAACATATTTGAGCAAGAACACACAAGAGCTTTAACAAAAGAGCAGTCATATGGTACATTTATAGAATGAAACTTGAGTAGCTACTAACAGAGTCATCTTTATTAATAAACACTTCTAGCATTTAATAATAATATTATAACATTTAATAAAGCATTTAATAATATAGGATTTGCATAAATCAAAGCCAAGTAGAAAACTTTATATTGGTTACGTATTGTTAGTTGTCATTCGTATAGCCTACTGAAAAGTAAATACCACTGTTTAGTTCTTGAGAACTGTCTGATTTATGAAACCTTGTGTAATATGTTGATGGAGACACCAGATCTGAAGTCCCTAACAAGTTTGTATTCACCATCAGACTTCTGTCTGATCCGTATGCAATTAGGGATCCATTTCTTTCGGACCCAGGTCCATGCATTTCTTCATCTCATTCAAACTTAGTTCTCTGTTTTGGTTCACTTCTTTTGGACCCAGATCCATGTTTTGGTTCACTTCTTTCGGACTTAGATCCATGTTTTGGTTCACTTCTTTCGGACCTAGATCCATGTTTTGGTTCACATCCTTCGGACTAGGATTGAAGTATTGGTTCACTTCTTTCGGATCCAGACCCATGTTTTGGTTCACTTCCCTGGGACTCAGATCCATGTTTTCTTTCCATTCTTTCGGATCCAAATATTCGTTCATTTCTTTCGAAACTAGACCTGAGTGTGAAGTCACTTCTTGTGAGTTACAATTCGATTTTGCTAGATCCAAGTTCTTGCCGGTTTCTTCTCGATTGAGACCGGTGCAAGACTTAGTGTTCGCTGAAGCTGATTCTTCATTAGACATGGGAAATGGTTCAGGCTCACATGCGACTGCTTCGAGTCGTGCACTTGATGTTGGTCATCATTGGAATCATGACATAGATGTTGATACATGCTGCGTGCTGTTGTCACAGATCTTTCGTTGTTTTCCGCTAATTCTTCTAAATGAAACCCAAGTGAATCATATCCTGCATCCTCATAAATACTAGGAAGATTGGGCAGTCTCCTGTTCTTCGTTACTTTTTGTTTGCTCAAGTCTGAAATACGAATATGAAGTAAAACGATCAGTAGGTAAACGTTGTTCACAGTGGATTTACGCGGTAGACTAGTGGTCAGTTTACTGGACTCTTAGCTCAGGGGTCGGAGATCCAAATCCATGCCATAGCATTAAAGGTGCCGGAATATTTGTTCCACTTGAGGTAAAGTGCACTCACTGTACACTGTTTGCTGGAATTGGAATGCCTGGCTGAAAAGGAGTGGACTGACCTTTCGCCTTTGTCTGTTCAGGCTAAGAATGAGGAGTTTCTAGTACTTCATACGAATGGCTACCGTTAGCTTGAGGGACTGATTTTCTTTTCTTCTGATAGATTATACAGGGGTTTAGATACCTTTATGCACATAGCGGTCAGTCCAAACATCTTAGCTACCTCTCATTGTAAGTTTCCTACACAAATAATGTAAATTGTATGATGGGCGATCAGGCGATATATTTTCGGTTCAATAGAGACCCCGAGGCACAAGACAAATGACCTAACCACCACCTCTACATACCATGTCCTTATTAAAGGAAAGGCAATCATCTACCTACCACTGGAAGCTCGCTTGAAACGTAAGAAAAGAAAAATTCCGATGAGAAACAGAACGAGACCAACAGCTCCGGCGACTAGGATTATCTTCCATGCTGCCCATGTCTCCTCATTCTTTTTGTCACTATCTGTAAAATGCAGATAAGGTAAATGAAAAAAGTGAAAAAAGTCTTTCAATGGAATTCGACAAAGTAAGCATTTGCGATTTTATTATTTCTCCCCCTCCATATATCTGACCACTAGACGTGTAGCCCATTAATGAAATCACACAAATGTGTAGGCTACGTTCGAACGTTAATTCTTTAACTTGAATGATCCGTTAAGTGTAACTGAGAAATGACAGCATCACATTTTTGGAATAAATGCATTAACTTGCAATTTAATAACCTGGCAGAGACTTGTATTGGTAGGAGATTGTTATCGTGAGACTTTCTTGGGTGTATCCGTTGTCACCAACGCACTTGTATTCTCCGAGGTATTTAACGCAATTGGCAGAGCATTTTGGATCAATCTTTATTATCAAAGTCTCCATCGCAACGAAGACGTAAGGCGGTTCATGACGGACTAAATGATCAAACGGTTCTGTTTTGTACCAACGCACCGTCGGAGGTGTACTTGGATCAGAAGTTACATCACAATGAAAGAATAACTGCTTTTCCTCCAGAAAATCAACTGACACATTTGTTGGACCTCTGATCGTCACTTTTGTCTTCACTGAGAAACAGAAAAAAGAAAACGGCTATTATAATTAATAAATATAATAATAATGATGATGATGTCGATGATGGTGCTAATTTTAATAATAATAATAATAATAATAATAATAATAATAATAATAATAATTATAATAATAATAAGCGACACAATAGCATTGAATTCAGCTGCACATTATTTTTCTAATAGTTGTGATACCCAAGGCGATTTCTCTGAGGCAAACCTTTAAAACTAGCATAATTTTTTCCTGAGGGATTGTTTCTACCTCGGGTTAAATAAAATAATAATAATAATAATAATAATAATAATAATAATAATAATAATAATAATAATAATAATAATAATAATAATGGGGATGAGGCTTGTTAGTTCCAGAATGGTTTTACTCTTCAGTTAGTTTCTAAGAGCCTGAGGGATCATATATACCTCGGGTAAAAATAATAATAATAATAATAATAATAATAATAATAATAATAATAATAATAATAATAATAATAATAATAATAATAATGATAATGATAATAAGCACAATGATAAGGAGGAGCGGGGAGGAGGAGGACAACGACGACGACTACGACGACGACGATGATGATGACAATCATAACAATTCTGTCATTTTGTCTTCCTAGGGTTTTGTGCCCTTGGCCTTTGAAACTCTGAGCCAATAATTCAGGATGGACTTGTTCTGAGAAACGTCCTGGGCTACCTCATCACTCAAAAACCCAGGGAAAATGGAGAAGCCACTTTCCTCTATCAGTGCTCATCTATAGCTATCCAACGCATCAATGCGATTCAACTTGAAGCAACCATCGGTTGATGTGTCGACGATTATGGCTAAAGCGCGATGGAAGTCGCTAGGTTAGAACATGCGAATTTTCCCAGCAACAGCATTGAGCTTACAGAAGTTTCAGCCTTAGGCCATAATGCAACTACAAACTAACAGTAAGCTTGACTTACTGAGAACGTTCAGATATCCCGAAGCAAATGCGTATCCGTGAACGTTGCTTGCATTGCATTGAATAACCATCAGATCCGTTTTACTCTCTCGGTCGACGCAGTCTCGACAAACGTCTCTGATCGTCAGACTTTTATTGTCGTTGCTGAACACGAATCTCTTCGGAGGATCGTCAGCTATAAAATGCATACGTGCTTTGGATGACATAATGGGCCATTTTAAAACCTCTAATAGCTTTTGTAAAATACTGAATAAAAATATGACAGAACTTTTCCGTATTCACAGAATGGATAATACCACTTCACAAATGTTATTGTATTCAATTTTATTTATTCTCTTTGTTCTTATGCGTGCGGAGTTCATAGTATTAGTGCCACTAAGAGATTCTTTAAGGCGCTATGGCCAGACCAATAGACACCACATTATAGGTTGTTTTCAGTGATCTCCAGCACTTTGCTCTTCATCTCGTATTGGGTCACAGAACTTTATATCCTCGATTAAAAACAACGGTCTTAGGACAACTTTTTCAAATTCATTCGTAAGAATTTCTATCGAATCTAATTTAATTTATTCAAGATATTTCTATGGGAACTTCATTCCGAAAAGGTCGTCCATTGGAAGCGAGGCCCGTACTGCGCGTGTCGATTTAACACAATGAAGGTAGCATTGCATCACAAGGAGCGCCCACGAGGCTGCCAGTCTAACACTAACGATAACATCACTAGATTGGGTTAGATATTCGTCTTCTCGAAGTTAGTATTGCGTTAACTAGCTGCGTTATGACAGCTAGAGTTGATTAATAAACGAAAATACAATACAATGCTTATTAATATTGTGGTTTAGCGTTTAAAGCCACGGTTTCGGTAAAAGCAAAAATCGTGTTTCTATTTAACGTCAGTTCAAGAATTTAGCACGTCGTCCGTTTATGCGTCACTCAGGCCTTAGACTGTCGATCTAATCATTAATTTATAAGTTAAGTTAGTATAAGGTTAGGAAGAAACCATAGAGTCCCGGTTTCAAGGCTACGGGATGATACGTGGCTACTCACCGTCTATTGGCTGTCCATTCTGGAGCCAGACAATCTTAGTCTCAGGTATAGCGATGGCGTTGCAGTTGATGGTAATCGACTCCCCTTCAGTTACGTTGACATTCTGTGGACCATCCTTCGCGTTCTGAAACGTCGGTGCAGCTGTATTCAATATAATATATATTTATATATTTACATACATATCTATCTACATACATATATATCTATATAATTATATATCAATCAATCAATCAATCAATCAATTTATATAGCGCCTCTTCATGGGTTCTACTCAGAGGCGCTCCCGAGCCAGGCCTGATCATAGAGAAAAGTCTTCAGTTGTGTATAGAAAGAAGTAGAATAAGTACGAGGGGATAGGCGGAGGAAGGGTGGTAAGTCATTCCACGTTGTTGGACCAACGATAGAGAATGCTCGGCGCTGCTTAGTAGCAGTGCGGGCAAAGGGGACCAAAAAGTCACTACTAGAAGAGGAACGGAGGGCTGAGCGACCTGTGAGAAGAAGATAGAGTAAAGATAGAGCGTAGATAGCGAGGAGCTGAACCCAAGACACATTGCCAGACAAGAGAGCAAAGCCGGTACAGGATGCGATGCCGGAGGGGAAGCCAGTGGAGGGTGTGATGCATGTAAGAGGAAACACTACCATTGCGAGGAATGGAACCAACAAGGTGCGCCGAAGACCGCAAGACCCTCTCAATGGAGGATAAGTGGACTTGGGGAAGACCAGTGTAGAGAGAGGAACAATAGTCTAGGCGAGAACAGACGAAGGCATGGATAAGAGTGGAAGCAGAAGAGGTTGAGAGAGAGCGTGCAATAACCCTTAGCTGACGAAGATGGTAAAAGCAGGAGCAAGACAATGAGGAGAGTTTAACCCATTAGTGCCCGACGTCCGTTATAACGGACGCTTAGAAAACACGTTAGCAAAAAACCAGGCAACTGTATACAAGACTCTTCTCTATTTCATTTTAATACTGGACCATATGACTATACATTCCACTACTATGATTGCCGGATTATGTCAGTTAGAAAAATATACAGTTTTGGTATCAACGTCTACTACAAAATGTCAAAAACATCGTTACAGCTAGTTAGTATATTTTTATTTGGTAATAAACCAGAAATAATTTTAGGAAACTGTTATTGTTGTTTATAGTACACATATGTGTCCATATGTTGACAGAATATTATGACAATCACTGCTTGTTTTACCATGGAAATTTCCACTGAAATGTTGGCGTCCGTTATAACGGACGTCGGGCACTAGCCCTAAGACGTTGGCGTCCGTTATAACGGACGTCGGGCACTAGCCCTGAGACATTATTGTTCCCACCAAGCCTCAGTGTCCCAGCAGTTGCTCTTGTTATTGTATTACTTGCAATATTAGGTAACCGTTAGCTTGAAATCTATTAATTTTAGACTAGCTACTCACTATTTGGTAGTCCCTGGACAATGAGCTTCACAGGAAAACTTTTCGCAGAGAAAGCAAAACAGCCCAAGGAAAGAACACCTTTCTAGCAGTCTATGCCATTTGAGGTGCAAATTGTTATCAACTTCATGTGAAGTCTGCAGACAGATCATGCCAACAGATCCAAATGCCAGTCAAACATGCATGGACAATGTTGGGCTTGCATGCTGACATGAATAAACTGAGAAACAAGGTGACGGTCATTCAGCATTCATTTTGACAATGTGTTTACAGACTCTTGCACTACTTCCATGCATTTGGGTACGAAGCAGAAGGTACAATCAGGGGAGCTGAACGAGGCAATTTACTCTGAAATAGACGGCAGCCAGTAAGAAAGAACCAAGAAGATGATATGCCTTTAGATCGTTTGCTGGCATGACAACAGTGTCATTTCCACTGCATCAAAGTTTGGGATGGTAGACAAAAGTCGTGTGTAGAGCCAGAAGAAAGTCTCTTGTGTGTGTCTTGTGTTTCTCAAACTCACTTCTTCCACCTCTACAATCAAGGTCTGGGTGGTGTTGATAAGTAAGATCAGCCGGTTGCTTTTTACAGACTACGGATCAGGCAATGGGTGATGGTCAATCTTTGTCTACCTGCTTGACGTAACAGAGTTCAACACATGGCATATCTCTCGCAAAGTTTAGGGAGGCGGCGAAAGTGTGTTTGACCTCAGTCGACAGCTGGCTGTAAGCAGGGGCGGCGTCAGGGGGCTAAGCCCCCCTAACTGCGGCTCAGCCCCCCAAAGTGGGAAATCACTGCAAATTACAGGGAGGAGGGGACAAAAACGAAGGTTTAGGGAGCTTTAGCCCCCCCAAACCTAAAATCCTGGCGCCGGCACAGCCTGCAAGTCTCCTCAAGTGCCATGGTGTACCATCTATTCAAGGTATACATGCATATGCAGTACTGTCTGATGTATGGTATGATGGTAGCAACCACGAGACACAAACCGTCCTTGCAAGGCTTGAGAAATGTGTCGCTAGCCTTTGTCACAAGTACTATCACACTGCATAATACGTTCGTGAATAACAGGTGCATAGCACTTAGCTATAGATTAGCACTTTAGAAATGTGAAGCTTATGATTACAATCAACCTCATATAATTATATTATAGTATATAAATTGACAAACTATCACAACATTCCGGAAATATTGTATGAAAGAGCTAGCAGCCCTGATTCTGTAACAGTAAACTAAGTTATGTTTATCACTGGGCTAGTGCCCGACGTCCGTTATAACGGACAGTATGTAAAGTACTCTTACTGAAGTAGGTACCAATAAATAAGTTGTCAGCAATGTTACTGCACTAAGTTGTTGAGATTACTGAAACTATAACTTAATCTGTTCAGTTTTACAACTTTGGGCACTAATGGGTTAAAAGAAGCTTAGAGGTCTTGCTGTCCATTTGAAAGAAAGTTGAATTTAAAACAAGATAATTATGATAATAATTATATGTTTATGCAAGCAACACCTATTCCACCCAATGTAATTCTTATTTCAGTAGAATCATGTATGCATTTTTTTAACTATACGAGTCATTACAACACAATAATCCAACTATATTTTGTTATTGCCGTCCTTCCAAAGTTCAGAAGTGCACACATGATCGTACGAATAAGTATCGATGGTGCTGAGCAGTTGTGAGTGAAGGGCTCAAGGTCCCTACACAGTGACTGCCTCGGGAGAGGCTCGAACCCCGTACTCTCCGTGTTACAGACCAAGCGCTGTAACACTGAAATTACTGTTTAGACAACACGAAAAAACCTCCTCGTGGACGGAAGGAGTTTGTTGATATTTTACATTTAAACTATTTCCACACTGAAACTCTTCAAGCTGTTTTCTTCAAGTGCGTATTCGAGCAAATATTATTACTTTGGGCATGACTATGCCACGATGCGCAGATGATAATTCACTGAGGACTAGAAATCAGTCGTAAACTATTAATCCAACCACTCGGCTGGACGGCATTCGAAGAATTGAATCTACCTTTCTGCAAACTGCGAACAACATACCTTCCATAAAACTACACAGAATCTACCCTCCAGAAAACTGGAAAATATCTACCTTCCATCAAGCTGTGTACAAAGAATCTACCTTCCAGGAAACTACACAGAATTTACCCTCGAGAAAACTGGAAAATATCTACCCTCCATCAAGCTGCATACAAAGAATCTACCTTCCAGCAAACTGCAGAGTCTACATGTACCTGCAATTTAAATAAAGGCTTCAGTCGATAAATAAATGTGTCTGACCTTCGACCCGTAAACGAAAAGTTTGTGTGTTGTTTCCTTGGCTATTTGAACCTCTGCATTTGTATTCTCCTTCGTCAGATGCAGTTATGCTCTTAATGGTGGTTACTGTATGCTGCACATTTACTGTGTACCTTCCAGAGAGACCTGTAATTTCTGGCCGCCCTAACCAGGAAATGGTTGGCTCCGGACTGAATAGACAGACAAAATGTCAAAAAAATATATTTCTAAAAGTCAGGAAATTCTTAAAGACCACTCAAGAGATTTCGCGTTTCAAGTTCATTTACGTGCATAATATTTTTATACAAGTGCTTATGTAGAAGAGCCTATAGATGCCTCACGAATAAATTTCCCTGTAGGTTATGATGTTTATAATGAGCTGTTTAAACAGGCAGGACATTTTAAACGATACCGATACAGTATTCCGATAGTAGTCTATACCAAGTTATCTCTTGGGAAAGGCGGTATAGGTTAAATTGTCGACAAATTCCAAAATTACCGTAATAATTCCCCAAATTAATTGATAATACTAGGCAAAAGATTACTGCTGCTCACTCTATGTTGGCCTCCCAGCTGCAGGCTGTTGGGATTCTTGGACCGCGTCTTGCGTTCTGTCGCACGCCTTTGCCGACGAATTTCCAGATTTGGACACGTCTCCGGATATATGCTGGATGTGCTGCACTGGCTTCCCCTCTAACAGCGGAGCTCGTACCGGATAAATGTTTTGGTCTGGCGGTCCTTGCTGGGCCTCGCCCGTACCTATCTTCGCGAGCTCTGCTGCCCTACCTTGAGTGCTCTTGGTCGTCGCTACCCTGAATAATTTGCTGCAGATGCGTTACGCTACATCACGCATTTTTCCTTGAGTGTGAGAGTTAGATCTAGATCTACTCCGGCATCACCAAATGGTTGGTTGGAGGATGAGAAAAAAATTAAATGATAATTCTCCATTAGAGATGGGAACACACCCTTTGTTTGACATATAGATAGCCTACATACATACATTATAAATATAATACATATATAATATACATACATACACACCAGAATACACACATACACATTGCATGTAAATGCATATGTAAATATTTACTAAAATGCATCAATTCATTCTCACAGTAAACACAGTTGTAACAGTAATCTTATTTCAGCTCAAAAGTGCCTTGGGCAAATTTATTTAAAATTTGTTACTTCACGGGACTTACTATCCGTAGAAGAAGCATGTGAATGTTGTGTTTCCTCCAATAATAGCAGTTTGTGCTGCTGAAGAAAATGCTAAAGTTGGAGCAAATTCACTTATATTTCCTGCTGGATCTGTAACATTTGAACAACATCTAATAAATTTGAGGTAAGTAGTGAATAAAAAATTAAAGCTGGTATTCGACATAGGGTGCTGAGAATCGACATAGGGTGCTGAGAATGGCTTACTTAAAATCACTTTATATGGTTAGTTTTAATATTCATTTGTTTTTAAATAATCTTACTTCTTGTCACCGTTAGATGCGTAGACCCTCCCCACTCTGACACGCCCAGGAAAGTATTGCCAGCATAACTCCTGTAAATTCTTTCATCATCAGCATCCTCTGGAAGAGCATAGGCAAAGTGAAGATCTCCTAAAATAATAAGAGAGCTTTTGATATGGCAGAATATCAGTGTTGAATCACTGAACAATTGTCAATCTAAAAACTAATGTATCGTCGTTATTTGAAATGTTCCCAATCCAGTCGATTGTTAGTTTTACTTAAAACCCATGAGCAAGTCATGCATACTCCGGTGAATTGCACAGCAATGCATTGAATCGACAAAACAATTAACGATAAAGATTTCAAAACGTAGTTACAATTATAAAACAGACAACTGTACAGTATAGGTAGGCTATTGCCTACGATCGTTCTACAGATAAACCCAAGTTGATGATCGATCCTAGTAATTTGTTTAAGGGAGCTACTGAATGAGGTACTGTTCAGACGACTCACTCTCTCAACGGTCCAACAATGGATTACTATATATTAGACGAAGTTCAACTCTACCATTCTGTGCGAATTGCATCCTTTTCGAAGGCGACAGAATTTGTTACATCTGCGCCGATATCAGCTGTTTTACACCAACCATTCCGAGGCTCCGGAAAACTTCTGGGTCGATGAGCCTGAATGTGAAGTGGCATTCCTTCGACAACGGTTTGCTGAAGAACATTGGAAGTGTTTGCCGTGGAGTCAATAAATGCCATCCGAATATGAATCATGTCTGAGAGAGCTGTGCCATAGTTGTTCTTAGCAAAACACTGATAGTATCCTTCATCCGTCTCTGTCGCTCTGTTTATCGTTATTGTACCATCTGATCCTTTACGGATATTTGACAGGATTTGTGTTTAATTGAAAACCGTTCTTCTTCCATTCATATCTGGAGATAAATAAAATATATTTATTACTCGATTAATATGTAGGTCTTTGAACAAAGGAATCAAATAGGTCTATCACACTGTCACACTATCTTAATGAATGAGTATCATAAGCAATCAAACAATTATCAGGTGAGAGTCGATATGATGATTTGTTTGATGGCCATTCCAAATGTACGTAATCAACAAAGCAAAAATCTTTGAACTTACCTTACAGCTGGTGTTCCCTCAGCTCTGCACTCAAGTGTAACATTTTCGTACTTGCGGTAGTAAATGGTGTTTATTTCCGGACCTCTCCTTATAGTTGGCGGCAGTCGCACTGTAAACATTACAACATTCTAAAATTAATGAAGGTGATACTTGACCAAATCTTTCGTCGCTATGTATTACACTGAATCGAGTGAAATGGTAACGAAAAACGGCTCACAAACATCCAGTCATACAGAGACATTTACTCAAGAGAACTGTCATTGAGGACCAACAACCACAACCCAGTCTATAAATAAGAGCAGTAGGTCCTACACTACGCCTTTTATGAGTTCGGCTTCTTCACTAAAGTACATAAACGGTATACAACTACCCATCAACTTGGTTTTCACAGAAATTCAAATAGTCATCGATGCAGAGAGACTTGCAAAACTACTCAACAGAACAGTCACTCAGGACTAACAACCGAAATCCATTCCATATAAGAGCAGCAGGGCCTACAAAACGCCTTTTATGAGGTCGCAAACACTCAAATTACCTCTCAAAAGTTCTGCTTTCTAACTGCAGCAGTAGCAGAAGTTGCTGAATCTTAAATGCTGCCAATGCCTGGAGGTTGTTGTAATGTATTGTAAAATTTATATAGCTCCTGTAGAAAATAATCTGTTAAGAGGAGCTTCCGGTATGGCAGCCTTGCAGATTTCAGAATTCTTTGAAAATTAGCTGTGGCGTTTCCGCTTTCTAAAGTCAGGCTACTGCTCAAGTGCTATCTGTTGTTAGCTCAGATAGATAGCAGATTGAAACATTTCGGTGACGTTCACAGTCAAAAGCACCGGCTACTTAAAATGCTTTTCTGAGCAGCATTTTAGCAGCTATTAATCAAGTTACTCGCGACCCTTCAAGCAGATCAAATCAGAAAAAGCCGCCTTACCGATGGGTCATATAAATGCTTTTATGTATGTGTGTGTCTTTAAAAAAAGGATTCGTAGCAACCACCGATATAAGCTTCCTGTCCTTTATAAACCTAAATGATTACCATAATTATTGTGAGGTTGGAGGCGCCTCTATTGACTCGCCTGACGAGGCGCTATATAAATATGTGATTACAATTTCAATAACAAATTAAAATTATGTTATGGCTGGATGAATATGACAACCAATTGAACTGCCAATTGAGGACTTTTGTTATGATATTCTTGCTGTGCACAAATATGTTAACAGTTAACAAAAAAAATAATCAAAAATGCATCCTTTCAACAAGAGGCGCTATATAAATCTTAGGCCTATGGATATTGTCAAAAAAGACTTGCCATCGCCTTGGGTAGAAGTGATGTGAAAGAGGGAAGCCACGTTTAGCAGAATAACGAAGCCTTTCATTTCGCAGCTTCTTATCTCCACACTCAGATCAGGTTTTCTGTAAACATATTGAAAACGCATGTACATAGCTAACAGTGTGCGTTGTTGATAATCCTTAAAAGGTAAGAGTCGTCAGAGACTGGAAATCTGAGTCTGCATACTTTACATCACAAGGACAAGCTCCATCCACAAGTTATTCATATATCACAGTCGAAGCTTACTGTTATCATTGCTACTCTTACTACGAAAGTTTTTAACGCGCGCAAATAGCGAATCATAGTCGATATTCGTCACTCACCAGATGAATAGCTGCTATGAATATCCAGAAGTTTTGGAAACCAATGAGAAGCAGCTATAGTTGCGCTGCATTCCTGAAGGAAGCAGAAGCACTGGAGCAACATTAATATTCGGTTCCATACCTTGGATCCAGAATGTGGAATGCACGAGAGCCTGTGACAGAGGCTCAACTATCAGACCCATAACTGGAGATCGCAGACTGTGGGTATGGATGCAATGAGATAATAGTGATTGAATGTAGATAAAAGTGATTATTATATAGATTTTATATGGATCAGACAGGTCAGCTTAGATCTCATTCCGAATGGTAAAGGAAGACTATGCAGCTGATGTTTCAAGGTTAAGGAGTCTGCAAGAGAAGATGCAAGCAGCATGACGCAAACAAAAGAATGTTGAACATGTTGAAGTCTGTTGATTTAAACGTCTGAGAAATCAAGTTGGCATAATTGAGGGGAGATCAGGCAAGAGAGTATGCTAAGCTATTATGATGACTCCATTGTAATAGGAGCGCAGACAATGATTTACCATACTTTTGTAGGCCCAGAACCTTTCCAATTTATCAATCACCAGAACTAACCATGATCATGGTGCATTCCGTCTCGCCAGCCAACGCAATAGTATGTTTAATTATGTAAACCGCTGAAGCTCCTAAATATCCACACAATTCTACTGGTATTCAGCAATGCATAAAATGCATTACTAATTCGGATAAATAGACCTTCTTTGAGACTTTGACCATCATAGCCTATATATCATCGCATTTGCTCACCGAACGAGAATTACAGAACTACCACTGTTGAAACGTAGTTCCAAGTAAAACCATAGAAGTACAGAAACAAAATTTCTGAAAAATATACAGACCTACTTAAGAATAGCGTTAGATACGATGAAGATCAGTGAATTGAGAGAATAGTATAGGCTACGAACCGTGAAGGAGAAGTTTTGTTGCACAGGCGAATGGCTTTGTCTGCAGAAACCCGTTAAATATAAAGTAGTGAAAAAGCTAAAGATAAATAACAATAACGAGAATAAACCGAACAGTCTGAGAGCGGAGACTAATTTTCACAATCAATCCATCATACTTTATCGTAAATGACATGGACACATATCCCTAGAGCAGTAGCCTAGTGCTTCGACTCATGTTCTAGTCAGCATGATAACTTATGTAATTACAGCAAGACCACCATCGTGCATTTAAAATCAGGCAGAATATCCCGACCTATACTTAGATGCATGCATGTATGTTTGCAAATGAGTATATCAAATACAATACAATACAATACAATACAATACAATATCTGTATACTTGTATGTGTGTATATTTGTGTTGGTATGTAGGAATTTATGTATGTGTGACTGAGGGGTGCTCTTCAACCATCTGCTAGGGACTGTTTGGTTTTGGTAATGTTGACTCATAATTATACATAATTATATGCGTACATATAATTATACTTACAATTGTTCATAATATATATATAATGCATGGATAGTCTATACATAATACTCAACGCGCTTTAAGCACAAACATGCAATAGTTTTTACTGAGTTATTCCGCCATAATAATGGCCCTCATCCTCAATAAAGTACCCTCTCACACTAACAAGCAATTATAATATGTAGCATCCGACTTCAGGTAATTATTTTCGTTCTGTTTATTTATTTATGTAGGCCTAGTTCGCGGAACTAGAATTTGTTTTTTAAAAATCAAGCTTAGTTGTTAGTTATCAAGAAGTTTGTTCCTCATCTCACTTTCGGTTGTAACTTTAAAATAGAAGTTATCGTCAATCAGGATTTCAATTTTAACCTTCGTCATAGACCCTATAGAAGTTATTAATTAACCTTTTACAAGCAAATGACTCTAAGTGGAGGCTTACACTGACAAATCTTCTATAAAGCTGGTCGGTTGATTATTTCTGGATGTAGTCTGTGCTCATCATTGTATTCTTAAATTGCAATTGACCTAAGCAAAGAGTACACATGTCATGCACGTTGTCGGGCTTAGTGCATGGAAGCTTTTTGTAATGCAACTGGGCAAGTGACGCTGCACGAACTCATCATTCCCGGAACAATCCGCTTGTAGGCTTAAAAGAGGGCATGCAGGCGGATGTGTGTGTGAGCTAAAATTATTTAAGTGGCTATCCTGAAATGCGTTTAGGCCTAATTAACCTAATTATGCGTTGAAATTTAATGCTTAGCCTGGTATGCCAAATCTTCGCTAGGATAGATAAATATTCCGAGATTGCTTTTCCGCTAGTGCGTCAAAGTGAAATCAACTAGAAGATGAGCACATTGACTGTACACTGGCGGTGAGAAGATCAGCTGGCAAAGAAGAAAACTGGATTCTCGGCTCATATCCAAAGCCTTAAAATGAATTCGCTGTTTTGCACCAATGCCCAGCAATCGGCGTTAGCTGAAATGACTGTCCTACATCTTCTATATAATCAAGTGATTGCTTTAAAATCCTCGGATCATCTATGATTTTGTTTATGAGTTTGAACGGAGAAATTATATTCAAATCGTTTATTTAGACACTATACGCCTTGAATGCATTTACGATGGAGGGGGGGGAGAAATCAAGAAAAATTATCTAATCAGTTGTTTCTGGGTGCAGTCTGTGTCCAAATTTGACTTCTATAATTGCAATTAAGTTGTAATCTACACATGCATATTTTCGGGCCTAAGTGAAATTATAGACTAATTATTCAAATACATTCTCACTGCTGCAGTTGCAGTGATAAACCCTTCACACACACACGGAAGTTGGAGAAGAAAAATAAACAAGTGTTGACTTCTCCAATCTGAATAACACGCCGAAACCAAATTTTGCCCAGTGTTTGACAGAATGATTGGTTAATGACGTTTGTAAAAGGAAAGTCTAACTTCCTGATTAATTTTAATGGTTACTAATAGTTCATGTAGTTGCTGAGTTCTCAGTGCTATTGTAGTTTCAACAAAAACAGAGGAGTGATCCTACCGGACTGATATCTCGTGTTTACAGACTAGCACATGCAAAAGCTCAATCACAATCGCCAGCTTATTCATGACACTCGCTCAAGAGAAACTCAGAACGATAATTATATTGAGTATAGGCTAGATGTTGTGCGCAAAGTGTCTAGCGGTTAGCGCGCAGGACTATCGATCCAAAGATCGGGGGGGTTCAAAATTCCTTATGCAGAATTTTGCTTAGATAATATATCGTCTCCACTTTTTCCTCGTATACCCAACTGTGTGATAGTGAGTACACTTTTATTTTAGGATCAGTCGCGAAGGACTTGGTTGACAAGCTGTCGTCATTTGCTGGGTATATGGACGATTGGTCTTAGGACGATCGGTCATATGGGCCCAATAGGGTCTATTGGTCATAGGACTATCGGTCATAGGGCCTACAGGTCATAGGTCATATGGGTCATTGGGCCTTTCGGTCATAAGTCATATGGGTCATATAGGTCCTATCGATCATAGGACCTTCGATTGTGTTATCGCCTATCGGCGATAACACTATCGAAGGTTATCGAAGGCTAAAACAGAGAAGTTTTTAAAACATGAACAGCCATTTAGTGGATCATTTACTGTGAAATACGTAATGCGAAGAATACGTAAAAGTCTAGAATTATCCTAATAAGTTTCTTGATTGACACGGATTGTATTTGTCTAAAAACGATCAATGTCCTAATTGCTGCTTATTTTGTTAAGCTTAAAACTAAGAATGTCCATAACTAACGACTACAACCAATTATGTCGGTTTATTAGCGGCATATGACAATCGTTCTATGACAATCGTCCTATGACCAATCGTCCATATGACGGATCGTCCTATGACAATCGTCCTATGACAATCGTCCTATGAAAATCGTCCTATGACCAATCGTCCTATGACCAATCGTCTTAGAACCATTTGCTGAGGTCATGAACAATGAACAGCTATCTCGTCATACTCTTAGCTGCCTCCGTGATGCGAACTTAAGGTACTTCTTATTATAATAGTAACTTTAGATCTAGAAATGATAAAATTATATTCAAAAGCTAAGCGTAGGACAACAATGTGAAAATGGAAGCAGCGTATTATGAAGAATTTATTTCTAAAAATAAACCAACATACCGTACAATATCCGGTTACCAAGAGCGATAAACACTAATCTTGAACAACGGTAATTATATCATAAGCCCAATCAGCTCTTTTCCTTCACCGCGTTTTATTCTTGATTTAACATTCAATGCAATACTGCATAACTGTCGCTTTAACAATTTTGAGTGTTAAACAATTTAATACTTTAAACAACATGCGTGCAGTCAAATGTTACAATTATTACAAAATGAATCCTAAGTAGCTGTTGTTCGAGTATTACTGTAACTAATAAAAGATCTGCATAAATCAAAAGCAATTAGTAATTTTATATTGCTACACAAAAGTTCCGCGAGTCGGGATGCTAACATTAAAAAGCTCTAATTTCTGACCATGATAATTTTTAACTATGATGATAGTCACAAGTCCTTTCAGGTCTTACCATTAACATCGCTTTATTTTTAATTTAACTTTCAATCGATTACAGCATAATTGTCGCTTGAACATATTTGAGATAGAACACATAAACGCTTTAATCAAAATGCGTGTAGTCATATGGTACAGTTACACAATCAAACCTGACTAATATTATCCGAGTAATCTTTACTAATAAACATTTCTAGAATTTACTTATATAAGGCGTGCATAAATCAAAACTAATTAGAAATCTTTATATTGGCGACGTATTGATAGTTTGGAATTTGGGATCCGAATAATGAAAAGCAAATATGACAGTTCCGTTCTCGCGAATACTTAATGCTGGAGAATAGACGGAGTGATTACCAAGTTTGGATCCAGCGTCAGACTTCTCTCTGACCCGTATGTAATTAGGAATCCATTTCTTTAGGGCCCAAATTCAAGTAGAGGTTAACATCCTTTGGACCCATATCCATATTTTGGCTCAAATCTTTGCGATCCAGTTCCATGTATTGATCCAATTCCTTCGGATCCAGATCCAAGTATTGGTTCACTTCCTTCGGATAAAGATCCAAGTATTCGTTCACTTCCTTATGATCCAGATCCAAGTATTCGTTCACTTCCTTCGGATCCAGATCCAAGTATTCGTTCACTTCCTTCGGATTCAGCTCCAAGTAATGGTTCACTTCTTTCGGATCTAGATCCATGTATTGGTTTACCTCTGTCGTACTTGGATCCAAGCATGGATTCGCTTCTTTTGAGCTCAAATCCAATTTTTCCAGATCCAAGTTGGGATTGACTACTTCTAGGTTGAGATCCGAGTAAGTATTCACTGATTCCATATGCTCATTTGACTTTGGAAATTTTTCAGATTCACTTTGCACTGATTCATGACCATTGATTTTATGTTGATTTATTTTCCTGTTATTTGTTACTTCCTCCAGTGGAACTGAATGCTTCGTGTCATCATACACGGTGTCTTCATCCAACATCGCTCTACCAGTGCTTATGGCTTCTTTCTGTGGCGCATCTATTGTTTCATATCTATTATATCCGTCGACATCACCCGAGTGGGTCGCCGCTCCTTCTCTTTCCGCCATGTCTTTTAATACCTGATCGATTGAATCGTAGCCTACGTGTTCATACATGCTGTATGCCTTTCGCATTGATACACCGTTGTCTTCTTCTCTTTGCAAAGGAAAATCTACTGAATCATACCCTACACGCTCGTACATGCTAGGAGGATTCGGCAGATTCCTGCCTTTCGTTCTTCTCTTGATAGCTGAAATGTAAAGTAATATGCAACAAGGACCGTTGGTTATGGACATCGCATCTATCAACAACATTTTAACAGACAGTGATCTCTGATTACATTGAGTTGTGTGGTAACCGAGGTGTCAGACAACTAGAGTATCAACTCAGAGGACGCGGTTCAAAACTAGTTCAGGGTAAAAAGTGTCTGCTGCAATTGCACTCACCAGTGAGCTTGACTTAAAATGCGTACACTCATCGAACGCTGTAGGTGGGATGGTACTTTAAACCCACGGCTGTCCCTCGGGGTTGGCTTATAGAACCAAAGTCAAAATGTAAAGGGTGGCCCAGTTAGCTACATTGGTTACAGCATAAGTCCCTCTCCGATTCGCCTCCCGATGGTGGGTTTATCTCAGAGACGCTTTCTCGGGCTAGGTTAGCACGGTCCGTAAACGCGGCCCTTAATTTAAATGGCGCGGCACCATTCAACCGGGCAGCGTTGATGAAGGATCTAATAATAATATATTTTCTTATTATATTATTACTAGATGTTTGCCAGTCCTAACACGGTTGAGTTTAGGGAGCGCGGTCGAGCCACTTAAAATATATGACCGGCGGCCCTCAGACCCATGCAGCGGTGTCGTTTTCACTGAGGCGACCTCTAAAGGTGATTACTCGCTGGCTGCGCCAATCTCGAGCGACCCCACGCAGTATTCGAGCGTACGTGCCTCTCCACTGTCTTCCTCCCTCCCTTCCCGTACTTTCCTGCCGTCCATCCCTGCCGTCCTTACCTCCTTCCCTCCCTTCTGCGTCCGTCCGTCTCTCCCGTACGTCCCTCGCGGCGATCGTGTGTGGCTTACCCGTCGCTTCCCCTCCCCATCCCATAGACGTCTTAATAATAGCTACATGTAGCTATTATACAGAAGTCCAAGCCCATCTCCTTATAGAAATGTTGAAAGACCCACACGTCATGATCTCGCGTTGCTATGACAACGTTTTTTAATTATTGCGATGACGTACGTTAAATGACGTAAGCCATGTTGTCTATGGCAATGAAGGCGAAAACAGCATAAAAGGCAAACAGCGTAACGTACAGCACGCATCAGACCAGGCAGGCAGGCACGCAGGCACAGAGATTTCTGTGCGTTTATATTATTAATTAGATCCTTCATCAACGCTGCCCGGTTGAATGGTGCCGCGCCATTTAAATTAAGGGCCGCGTTTACGGACCGTGCTAACCTAGCCCGAGAAAGCGTCTCTGAGATAAACCCACCATCGGGAGGCAATGACAGAAGACATAAATCTTAACTACCTAACAGAACAGACAGCCTGCAATACACGGCGCTAATAGCAGCCTACAAAGCATGTCCGCCTACGGATCTCAATCTCGATCTCGGTACCTCTCGCTCTCTATGCCAGTGTGTTATCCAATGCGCTATCAGGCCCCCTCCCCGATAGTACATTGATCTCATCCGATCAATTCATACGGTAGTAATATTATAATGTGTAATAACACCATAATTTACTTTTACATTGGGCTGCTTATTACCTAAATGTCGCCTCGAACGGACGACGACGAAAATTCCGATGAGAAGCAGAACGACACCCAAAGCACCGACCCCCAGAAATATCTTCCACATTGCGCATAGATCTTCTTTCTTTGTGTCTGACTCTGTAAAAAATTTACTCTAAATGAAACCTTTTGAAGCAACTAAACAAGGTAAGAACTTAGATTCTATTAATGTTATAAAAATAAGGATTGAGAAGGTTTTCTCATTTTCTATTAAACTATGTCTCTGAAGATTCATGCACAAACTTTGAACTGTTCATTAAGTATTTACAGAAATGGCAGTATGGCATTTAGAATATGATGCATTAATTCGTAATGTGCTCACCTGGTGAAGGCCTGTATTTGTAAGATAGAGTTATCGAGCGATTTTCCTGGATGTATCCGTCGTCACCAATGCATCTGTATTCTCCGAGGTATTTATAGCAATCAGTGGAACATTTTGGATCAATGATTATGATCAGTAAGTTCTTGGTCACATAGATGTAAGGCGGTTCATCACGAACTAAGTCATCAAATGGTTCTGTCTTGTACCATCGCACAGTGGCAGGTCTACTGGGATCAGAAGTTTTTCTCATCATTACCTGAACACAGAAACATATTTCTGGAAAGTTCGATTCCTTAAGAATGCAATGCGGGTATTTGTACGGTTGATCAGTCCGAGACAATGATTACCTTTAACTTAGCAACGTTTGCATTTGCTAAGTTCATTCTCCCAGTTCTTTGATATAATTCGTGTCCAAAAACTTAAATCTTACTTGTTCATCGTTGTCCATGGTCGGATTTCTCTGATCATCCGGAATTTCACCTGGCTTATAATAGTTGGGATAATGAGTTTAAAATGAATTTCACTTGAATCGAACATCAGTTGATGCAACGAGCATTATAATATTACGAAAACAGAGTGAAAAAAATCTTTAAATTAGAACTTGAGAAATTGTCCATTAGGCCTAGTAGCATTCAGTTAAATTAATTTGCGTCTACTAAACACACACCTTTACTATGTAGGCACACAAACTAGACTTACAGAGGACGTTTAGATATCCCGAAGCAAATGCGTATCCATGAACGTTGCTTGCATTGCACTGAATAACCATCAGATCCGTTTTACTCTCTCGGTCGACGCAGTCTCGACAAACGTCTCTGATCGTCAGACTTTTCAGGTCGTTGCTGAACACAAATCTTTCGGAAGGATTGTCAGCTGTAAAACAAAAAAATTTATTTTTGTTTTTGGGTTATATAAAGCTCAACTCTTGAATTTCTGATAGATTCGTAAATACTGAAAACAGTCATTTCCACAGTCTCGGCAGTTTTATAATCGGCAACACTGCAGATTTCAATAAAATAGTCTTGCCTGTTTATTTATTTGTTTCGCAGCATTAGCGCAATTGAGAGATTCCATAAAATAATCCTCCACGCCGTATAAATAGCCAGCCATGTCCATTAGAAATGGTGGTCTATAGCATATTTTTAAAGTTATTTAGAAACAATAATCTTCACCTCCTGTTTGGCAACAGAATTCGAAGTCGTTGAACAAGGGTTTAACCTATAATTTTAAGGCCACGGGCCATTGATTTTTTTCTCATTCAGTCGTAAGAATTTCTATCTAATCTAAAGACTTCTATTGCGCCGTAATCTTAAAGCACAAGGCATCAATCGATCACTGTCTGAAGTGAAATAGCAGTCAAGCAATTTTAAGGGAATATCGGTCCCAAGAGATGGTCCCCAGAAATGATACCTTCACTGCTCATTTCGATGTAACGCAGTAAAGAATTTTCAACAATAATATGGACGCATTTTATCTCTAATAAAGCGCATTTTAAGAATCTCTTAAAGGTGTAGTAGTGCAACATGTCTATCTAAAGGTATTAAACAGCTGTGTCTTAATAAACCACAAGAATGTCATTTGGGACGAGTTTACAGATTTAATCCTAATATTCCAATGAGGATAGTTCCAAAGGAATGCGCAGTGTTGTCTTGCTGATGTTTTGAGAGTTCAAAACCTTTTGAATACAGCAATTACCGGAGCTGAGTCAACCCACTAGGACCGACCGAGGAGCAGGATATTGAATCTGATTCTTTCCTTAATAGTTATCCAGTTTCATCATATCGCTTTTTATTCTGCAATATGAGGGAATTTGGCACAGATGAGAACGCAGTGGGGATAATGTATAATCTTGACACTGTAAGGATGGAATTGCAATTATTATAGTCCACGCTGTTCATGGCAAATGAATGGAGTAGAGTTTTTGCGTCGCTTTCATTATTTAAATACTCTGGCGTCATGGGTTAGCCTTTTTGAGCCACAGCTTTTCTTAAATTGTTTAATGGTGGTTCATTTTAGTATCAGTCGAAGAACATAGCTTGTCGAATCTGCTATATTACGGCAGCAGGCTGACGACACAAGAATCAAGCTGTTAAGTTTAACAGATATATTGAAATGTCTCAGTGATATGGAAGACTGAATAAAAACTCACTGTCTATTGGCTGTCCATTTTGAAGCCAGAGAATATTAGCCTCAGGTATGGCGAAGACATTACAGTTGAAAGTAACCGAGTCTCCTTCAGTTACGTTGACATCGTATGGACCATCCTTCGTGTTGGTAAAGTTCGGTTCCGCTGTTTACATAATCAGAATTCACATTTAAGGGCAATCGATTAAAGGTTCAAATAATAGTATAATTAAAGAAGAAGATGATGAAGAAGAAGAACTGGATTTTGGTTTTGTCGTCCAACTTAAATAAACTTTTTTAAAAAGAGGACAACAAATCTCCACTTTAAACGAATAATGCAACTGGAATAGGCTTGTTTTTATTACGGCAGATTTTATGCGTTTTAGCAATTTACGAAACTTTTAAAACTGAACAACAACAGAGCAGATTGCGCAATACAATTTCTGCATAGACCATAGATGTGAGGAGTTTGTCAAAAATCTTATAATCAGCCTCATTTCATACAATAAATGTTTTGCAATCAGTTTGTCTTCTGGCAGGGCCGGTCTTAGGCACAGGGAAAGAGAGGCAGTAGCCTGGGGCGCCAAAATCTAGTTGGTGCAGAACACGACCCAAAGAGGTTTTAACAGTTGTTCACTTTATCGCATAGTTGTTCAATTAAATTTTGAGTCCTCATTTGAAGTGCTTGGCTTTTGCGTATGGAACAAATTTTAAACAATTATTGGTTTCATTGCATGTTCTCAAGTAATTTTATTTTAACTATTACAACTAGATTATTCACGCGGGTCTGCTCTGTAGTTTGTGTCTGTAATAGACCTGACCGTACTTTTATCTGATGCCAACATATATAGTGACCGCTTTCGACTGAAAATGTCAACAGTTGAAGAGATTTTGTATTATAATATATTTAATCTATGTAGCTTTATTTGTTGACTGCTGAGCAGACATCGCAGTCGCATTAACTAAGTTAATTACCTGCAAAAACCTGTACTTTTGCATTGTAATAAACGTTTTCTTAATTGTATCTAAGTCAGTTTATAGATTTGATCTTATAAAATAAAATTTGAACTATTTAAAAATTAGGTAAAACCCTATGATAGCAACAGACGTTATCTATTCTCTGTCCATTTTGAACCAGACAATATTAGCCTCAGGTTTGGCGACGGCATTACAGTTGAAAGTAACCGACTCTCCTTCGGTCACGTTGACATTGTATGGATAATCCTTCGTTTTGTAAAATTTCGGTTCCTCTGTTTCCATAAGTACATTTCATATTTAAAGGTAATATTGCGCGCTTAAAATCGATCGAAGGTAATAAATAGTAAAATAACAAATAGAAGAAGAAAATGATGATGACGATGAAGATGATGAAGAAGAGCAACGAGATTTTTGTTTGTTGTCGAGCTTAAAGAAATCTGCTTTAACAGAATGGATAACAAGTCTATATTCAAAAAGGAGAATTTCATTGATATAAACGACGTGTTCTTGTTGCAGAAGATTTTATGCGTTTTAGCAATTTGACACTTAAACGTTACAATAACAGAGCAGATTTCGCAATAAAATTTCTGCACTGATGTGAGAATTTTTTCGAAAATTTTACAATCTGTCTCTTTCGACACAGTAACTTCTTGAAACGTTTCTTCAAGTCTGCACCAACACTACCTATGGCATAGCTATGCCATTATATAAAACGGTAATAAGCCACCCTGGAATCATTTGCTATATGGTTTCTGTTGTAAAGGCTGCGGTCCATAAATAAATGTTACATGTCAAAATTATCTATTTTAAAATATCAGACCTTCAACAATTATCTGAAAAGTATGTGTATAGTCTCCTTGGGTATTTGAAGCGGTGCAGCTGTAATTTCCTTCATCAGATGCATTTACTCGATTTTGGTAGAGTGTTGTATTAAAATTATTCAGCTGATTTGTTTCAAGTGTATTCGATGGTCCTCTCCAGGAAATGATAGGCTGTGGACTGAGAAGACAGTGTTAGAAAAAATTGATATCCTAAACTAAGCAAGTACATGTAGGCTATACATGAATATTCCAGAACATGTTCCGCATCGCAACTTTTCATGCAGATACATTTTTATCTAAGTGGTGATAAGAAACGCCTACGGGCAAGTCGCATTTTACAGGTTACAATCAGCAGTTTAGAAACGAAGGAGACCGAACAAATTAGAACAAATCGATATACAGTGGTCGGCCGAGAAAGGGACCAAGTGTCGGGGATGGACTTAATTAACAGTTTCCATACGCTATACCGTCAGAAAATAATATTGCACGTTTAAAAAACTAAAATATCATTTTGAAACTGTTCTACCCGATGCGTTAATACCAGATTTTTGGACTTAATGCATCATGACTGGAGTAATATAAATCGTTATACAGCGATTATAAAATAGCTGCAGATGCAGTAATTAGACGCAAAAATCAATAATCACTGTATATGAAAAAGACCAATTTGCGGCCGATCTACAAATCGAAAGTTGTCCCTTCTCTCGGCCAACGTCACATATTATTCCGATGAAACAAGATATCCATATATTAGATTTGTCTGCCTTTTCATTATGTAACTCGCTGCGGTTTGTCAGTCTGTTTTATTAAACGAAGGTGTATATATATATTAGTTGTTAAGATATTGTAGTATAATAGGCGGCTGATGATTCTAATTAATTAAATAAAACCAGTGTCTCAGCCAGCATTATAATGAATAATAATATTTTGACTAAGATTCTGGTTAATTTGAGGCTTCGAACTAATCCGTGGAGATATGTGGCGAGTTGTGATTGGCCGAGTTGAAAAGTTAACGGCTGAGAAATGTCGTCTGCTTATTATTGAACCGAGAGTTGCCGCCTTCACGCTGGGATGCATGGATTAACGTCAGTTCTGTTGGTGACTCTCGTAGGCTTTTGTGGTCTCGCGAGACAGTTCCATCGTACAAACTTCTGACAACAAACTGTTGAGGACAATTTGTTTGAGAGACGATCAGCAAGTGAAGAATCGTTCGGGTGGTATCCGTTGACACACTTCGTTGAGTGTAAAGATACGAACGCTACGAGCTATATGAGACGTTTGAGATTGACTGGATTGATGTTCAACTCCAGTGGCAAAAAAGAATGTACGATTCATAACGCTTACGCAGAACGTTCTGAGTTATACGAACTATTGTTTTGGTGATTTTTGCAAGAACCATCACCAAGTTCTAGCTTGACGTAGGCCCTATACTAGAAAATCGTCAAACATTTCCAAGAAAAAACTTCGAAATGAACGACTACAGCAACGTGGGAGAAGACAATCTTGCCGAAGCCAGCACCGCTCAACAGTAACTGTCCGAGAAGAGCACTGATTCAAGTGAATATAAAATGCCCACTTGCACGTTGTCTGATATATATATCTATATTATAAGTTTCAGTTTGTTTACGTTGTCCTTCCGTTTGTTTGTTTGTATGTTTGTATGTATGTATGTCTGTTGTCTAAAGGCTCCGAAACGGAACGCTTTAGCGATTTACAAAATTTACAAAACATTATTACGCCACGTCATGGTCAACGCGACTATTTTCAGCTCGCAATTTGATATAAACGCCGATATATGGACATTATAAATTTACAACTTTTTCGACGAGGCTATCTTATTATAGTATGGCCATTTGTCCACGTCACACTCGCTAAATATGCAATCTTAGATTACGTCACTCGAGCTAATTATGCAGTCTTACGTCACGCGAGCTAACGGCAGAACTTCGTCTATTATTTAGCAAATAATACGCCTATTATAATTTAGAGATAACCCGTGTAGTACGGGGAACAAATAATACGCCTATTTAAGGTAGAGATAACTCGTGTAGTACGGGGAACAAATAATATTTCCTATAGGCCTATATAAATTTGCTTTGCCCGTGCAGTACACGGGCAAATTAAATTTTATTTTTTCACATTTCCGAAGAAAAATTGACAGTTATTTACAATTTTCAATGTCAAATAAAATCGTCTTTCATTACGAAATCAGAATCTGTTGAGCAGTTTATCTCAAGGCATGTTCGAAGTGTCCACCCCTAGCTCTCACACAAGCTCGAAGTCTTTTTGTGAAGCTCAGTATGGCCTTGTTGATTGAGTCCTGCGGCAGCTGATTCCATATTAGCTGCAAGACTTTTTCAGCTCGTCAATGTTCTTCGGCTTCGGATGAAATGTCTTGTAACGTTCAAGCATAGCTCCCCAGACGTGATAATCAAGAGGGCTAAGGTCTGGAGAGTTTGGTGGCCATTCATCTTTGCCAATGAATTCACTGCAGTTGGTGGCAATGAAGCCTTGAGCCAACCTTGTCGTGTGAGCAGGCGCACCGTCAGTAAAAGATTAACAAATTGAGTGCTTAATATTATTTTAAAATATCTGCAACTATTAACTGTTTGCTTCATAAATTCTTTCTTTACAACTTGTAATGAAGTCATATGACGTCATGATTATTTGGGTGTTACAAAACAATTTCTCTGTGAAAAAATCTTAAAGAAATAACCATTATTGGACCGTTCATCTGCGGAAATTTGAAAAAATAAAATTTAATATTAAAACAGCTGTAACTTTTGAAGTTATGGAAATTATTTAGTAAAATGTTCATGGATTGTTGGAAAATCATTCCTCTGTAAATGGTGAAAGTTTGGTATAAAAATCTCAATTGGTTGCGGAGAAATTGCATTTTATCCGGTGGGACATTTTATTTTGAGCCACCCTGTATGTTCACCTCTAAATATCGTTTCCATTCAGATATATGGACATTTTTAAAATATTTGAATCCCATCAGCAAACATAGTAAGTAAGTAGCCTTTATTTGCAGCCGTTAAAAATTACGCCTGGGGAAAACCTGGGCGAACGCTGTAAAAATGCTAGTATATATATATATATATATATATATATATATATATATATATATATATATATATATATAATTCGCTAACGTATTCCAATACGACAATTATGTAAATGATATATATCTATAGCCATACAGTCATGCACGCATACAAACAGATGTATGCATAAAACAAACGCGCTTAATGAATGCACGCATAAATGCATACAAAAGTACTTCATACCTATTGTATACATAACTAGACGTTTCTACCCGGCTTTGCCCGGGTTTTCCCCACGCGTAAATTTTTAAACGGCTGCAAATAAAGGCTACTTACTTACTTACTAGATATGCTGAAGGGCTTCAAGTATTTTAAATGTCCACATATCTGAACGATATATAGAGGTGAATAGTTTTCCCCGTGTATTTGAATTTAATTACCTGTGACTCAGCTGCTGTTAAAATAATGATAATGAGTTGAAAATAGTACCGCACGGGTTGTCTCTACCTTATATAGCCCTATTATTTTGTTTCCCGGGCTAAATGTAATAGTAGACGAAGCTTGGCCGTTATTGCGATTGTAATTTTTCGGAGCGACCCGCGTCTTTTAACAAAAGCGCCTGATTTGCATATAATATAGCCTCCCGTGACGTAAGACAAAGTTTCTCTTACGTCACGCCGCTCAAGACAGGTTAAAATATGCATGTTAATGGCCTCCGTTATTGGTATTACGGAACCTCATAATTTCGAAGTTTAAAATGTCTACATATCAACGTTTAAATAAAATTGCGAGCTGAAAATAGTCGCGTTGACCTAGACGTGGCGTAATAATGTTTTGTACAAATTTTCAAATCGCTAAAGCGTTCCGTTTCGCAGCCTTTAGACTACAGACAAACAAACATACAAACGGAAGGACAACGTAAACAGACTTAGACTTATAATATAAGATTCTATACCTATAAAACATATGGATACGTACATAAATTCATAGGTGGATTCAACATACCTACCCAAAATATACAGACATACATACATGCATACCTGCATATATACATACATACATGTACATACTTCAACAAATGCATACGTTGTCGTATAGTAAATATTGTTGCGTCAGTAATCCCATCCTAGCTCGAAAGAGCTATGGACGTGGTTTGTTAAATATGACGCTTATTCACGTAAACTTACTATCCGTAGAAGAAGCATCCTAGTTTTGTGCTTTCTCCAACAAGAGCAACAGTCTCTGCTGCTGAAGCAAATGCTAAAGTTGGTGCAAACCGATTGATGTTCCCAGATGGATCTGTAATACAACAACATCAATTGCTGAAGGAGAAATTAGTCCAGAAATGATAATGTGCTTCATTCAAAGAAAATACGATAATTTTTTATTGGAATTATTTATTTAAAAATGAAATAATATTAGTTTAGTTTTTAGACTGACATACTCACTTCTTGTCACTGTTAGTTGTGTTCTTGCTATCGATCCTGAGGTATCGATCCTCGTTAAGCATATGTAAATCGTTCCATTAGAAGCATCCTCTCGAAGAGCATAAGCGAAGTGAAGATCTCCTAAATGAAAAGGAAAACATTATTAAGAAGAACTTTAATATCGCATCTATAAAATCGAACCTCTTCTGCAGTACTGTTGTCCCCAAAATCATTCTCTAAAAACGTGTAACTTAAAACCAGTCGGACAGTCGCAATCCCTGCATGATCCGATAGACACAATAGCGTAATGCGGTGGATGAACAAAACAATGAAGGATGATGCTTTAAAAAAAGAATAACAACAAAATATTAATGTGCAGGTATTTGTCTGCAGTCGTTCTACAAAGAAATCCAATTTGATGATCAATTCTGGCAAATAATTGCCTAAGAAGACTACGAAGAAGACTACCTATATCCATAGGTATAAATTATTTAAGAAACCAAAAGGGACATTAGGGCAGAAATTCTTCAGTGCAAGAGTTGTAGATTTGTGGAATAGTTTGGATGATAGTACTGTCTCAGTGGACACTATCACAGCTTTTAAGAAGAAGCTAGGAAAATTGGGCTATTAATCATGTTCCAGGTTAATTGCAGTGGTTCTAACACAGACTAAACGTCTTCTGAACCACTTAAAACCCTTGTTATGTTATGTTAAGTGAGGTGTTCAGAAACTGCGTTCCTTAGCAGTGTGCAAATGGATGTAATGTCAATAAAATATGAAATTCAGTGTTACCATTTTTAGCTACTTGTATCCTTTTTGAATACTCTAATGTAGTAAGTCGTGCGTTAACGTCAGCTCTTATACTCCACTCATACCAAGGCTCAGGGAAACTTCTGGTTCGAAAATTCTCGATGTGAAATTGCATTCCCTCGACAACGGTTTGCTGGCGAACACCGGCAGATCCTTCCGTGACTTCAAAGAATATCATCCGAACATGTATCATGTTTGAGAGAGCTGTGCCATATTGATTCTTAGCAAAACACTGATAATACCCTTCATCCTGCTTTGTCGCTCTGTTTATCGTTATTTTACCATCTGATCCTTTACTGATTCTTGACAGATCTGTGTTTAATTGAAAGCCGTTCTTCTTCCATTCATATCTGAAAAATAGCTCATAAACAATGTTATATGTAATTTTATATGACGACCCTCATCAAAAAATCTGCTACAGGTCCCGCGGTCTTGAACGAGGTTTGGCGACTGTTCCTTCTCTGTCGCAGGACCCCCTGCATGGAACAGTCTTCCAGACCATGTAAAGAATGCGCCATCTCTGGAGACATTCAAATCAAAGCTCAAGACCTATCTGTTTAAACAATCATATGACTGATTGATTTGTTGAACTCATGTACAGCGCCCTTTCCTTCGGCCTCGGCTGAGCTTCGGCGCTATAGAAATCGTATTATTATTATTATTATTATTATTATTATTATTATTATTATTATTATTATTATTATTATTATTATTATTATTATTATTATTATTATTATTATTATTATTATTATTATTATTATTATTATTATTATTATTATTATTATTATTATTATTATTATTATTATTATTATTATTATTATTATTATTAAATTTTTTACCCGAGGTATCAAGGATCCCTCAGGATTTATGAAAAATTGCTATAAGGAGCAGGAAATTTGTCTGGGAGGGTCAGTGACTCGTCTTCAGGGTTTATTATTAACTTGAGCCTTTACTATAATTATTATTATTATTATTATATTATAATTATTATTATTATTATAATTATTATTATTATTATTATTATTATTATTATTATTATTATTATTATTATTATTATTATTATTATTATTATTATTATTATTATTATTATTATTATTATTATTATTATTATTGTTATTGTTATTATTATTAAACTAGCATTTCTACCCGGTTTTGCCCGGGTTTTCCCCATGCGTAATTTTTAATGGCAGCAAATAAAGGCTACTTACTTACTTACTATAATTTCTGACTGGCTTCAAATATTAAAAATGTCTATAATATTATATCTGAATGGAAAAGATATTCAGAGGTGAAATTAGTTGCTTTGCCCGTGTACTACACGAGTTATCTTTACCTTACTATAACCATAGCCATAACCACATTTATAATAGGCGTATTATTTGTGCCCCGTACTACACGGGTTATCTCTACCTTATAATTGTAGGCGTATTATTTGTTCCCCGGGCTAAGTAATTATTATAGACGAAGCTTGGCCGCATTTCGAAATTTAAAAGCCCATATATCGGCATTTAAAGTAAACTGCGAGCTTAAAATAGCCGTGTTCTACCTTATAATTTTTATAGGCGTATTATTTGTTATATTAGACGAAGTTCGGCCGTTCTTCTATTGCCTCGTTGAGCTCGTTCTCTTATTCTCGAGTTTTAGTGTTCCATAAGTGCTCGAAATTTTTCGAGGCGAAGTCGTAGTTTTATGACGAATGCACCTTATTTACTTGCATATTTAGGCCCGCGTGACGTCAGACAAATGGCCGCCGTTATTTAACCGTAGAATTTAACCATTTCGAAATATAAAATATCCATATATCGGCATTTAAAGTAAACTGCGAGCTGAAAATAGTCGCGTTTACCTACAAATTCTTATTAGAAGTTTTGTAAAAATTTCCATAACATTACGTTTCAGAGCCTTTAGTCGGGTTACGGAAGGACAAACTATTATTATATTCGTTTATTGACACACAAAAAACAGCTGACACACCGCAACTGATTACAGATAATTCAAAAGAATAATAAAGATAGAATCAAAATATAAAACTAATGTTAACAGGAAGGTTCAAAAGATGGAATTTAATGTTAAATGGTACATTTTGACAAAGACTCTCAGATTAATGGTACCAATTTCCGGTAAAGGACACGAGGAATAAAATTTCTATTGTCCTTAAAGGGAAGTACATAATCATGAGGTCGGGGTCGCATTATATATTGGCGTATGTTAGTAGGTGGGAAAAGCTTTGTCAGAACGTGTGAACTGTTCCTTTGGACCGCAGATAGCAGCGTATCCTCAGCTTTAGTAACCATCGTCTCCACATCAGGAATGTCCAAAGATAGAGAACCAGACCGCCGAGCTCTGACAAGGACCTTCTCCAGCCTACAACGTTGTTCTGCATTGGTGAGACCCCACCATGCAGGTATGGCGTAAATCAGTTTTGCAACCAATGTAGCCCGAGCAACCTCTTGAAGAGCACACGCTGGAAGTCCGTGAAACCTAAGGATGCGGAGCGCATGAAAGGTTCCCATGCACTTGGCCAAGATATCTGCTACATGTGTTGCGACTTTTAGGTTGGCTTGGATAGTGACACCTAAAATCTTGACTGCCGACACCCTGCTAACATCCTTTAGCGTTTCAGGGAGCATGACACCGCGTCGACGGGGAATTATCATCTCTCTGGTATTGCATCGATTTAGCTTGAGGTTGTTAGATTCAGCCCAGCAAGATATTGTCTCTAGTTCTTCAAGCACCGTTGCTCTCATGGTAGAACCCACCAGTAGATAAGTGTCATCGGCATATTTTGATATTCTATTCTCAGGATACTTGGTCTTCAAATCTGATCCAGTGATGTCATAAGAGACAGGTCCCAGTCCCGAACCCTGAACGATGCTAGCATTGATGGACGCCTCTGAAGATAGACTTTTGTTGAACCTTGTTACATGAGTACGATTCTCGAAAAAGTTAATTATCCAGTTAAAGATGTTATCTGGTATGTCCATCGTACCTAGCTTCTCAGCAAGTGTATAGAGTGACGAACCGTATCAAATGTTTTACTGAAGTCCAGTTATATCAGAGTAACGTACTCATTGGTCCTGAGAAGGGTAGTGATATGATGTATAATCGAGATCAAGGCCGCAGTTGTAGACTCAGTAGGGCGAAACGCGTACTGGTCATTCAGCAGTTCTTTCATTGGTGACGCTTCTAGTTGAGGATGCAGGTACTGAGGAACAAGTTCTTTTTCCACCACTCTAGATATTACAGGAGTTACAGAGATAGGCCGGAAGTCAACAGGTGCTCTAAGTGATGGAACCTTAGCCACAGGATGAATAATTGCTTGCTTCCACTGCTTAGGAACTATAGAGGTATTTATCGACTGGTTGATTCAATGGGTCGAGATTTCAGAGTAAACTGGAGCCGCCAACCTCAGTAACCAACTCTCAGAATTAAAGGACCGTAGCAAGCTATAACTGCTCCCTGTGCACTGTACCATGCGTAAATCTAGTGCTGCACCCTCAAAGATCAGCTTAAGCAGTAACGTCGTCAATTATGCAAATTATGAGAAAATAGATGTTATAAACAAATAAAAAGATATTATTATATTATAGCCTATTATACGATACATTGTGACGTAATGTAACAGTTCTGAACGGCGAGTTACTAATACGCCTATTGCCTAACGGGTCAACGACAATTTTTAAATAAGCATGCGCAGGTATCTATCTATTAAAATATATATTAATAGATATTTATATATAATATATATAATCGTAATCGTAGGCTAATTGTAATCGAGTATTTATATAGCGCCACTCAAAAACAGAGGCACTGCGGACCCGGGCCAGTTTCTGCACTGGTAAAGAGAGAGGTTTATAAGGGCCTACACTTTTATTTATTGCTATATAATTTATTATATATATTTCATTTATGGAGAATGTTTCATATTACAAGCTTAAGTAATTAGTTAAATGATAAAATAATTCCGTCTCTAAATTTGCATCCCTCATAGAGTTGCGCATGGATTGCAGCAGGGAGAGATAAGAATAAGAACTTGCAAGAGGACTTGGAATAGGAGTAGATCTGATGAAACTGTGGAAAAGCCATAACATAAAAATTAACACAAAGATTAAATTAATGAGGACACTTATATGGCCAGTGATGATGTATGGCTGTGAGAGCTGGACAATCAAAGAGGGATGAGGAGAGAATAAAAGCATTTGAATTTAAATGCATACGAAAAATACTGGGTATATCATGGATAGAGAAAAAACAAATGAATGGGTGTTAGAGACGGCGGGAGTGGAAAGGAATTTACTGGAATCAATCAAAAGAAGAAAGATGTTTTACTTTGGGCATAAAATGAGGAAACAAGGTGAATGTTTAGAGAAAAAGAAATTATGCAAGGAACGGTTCCGGGAGCAAGAGCAAGAGGGAAACCAAGGAAGAGATGGATGGACAATGTGGGCGAATGGTTGGAAATTATCAACGGAAAGGTTGCTGCGAGAAACCGAGAACAGGAGAGGATGGAGAAGAACGTCTACCAAATAAAGGTTAAAAAAATTCGTGAACCCGGAAAAGTACAAATTTTGAGTCCTTGTTTTATGTGTTCTGTGGCCAGGAACCCATCTTTTTTCTATTTAATGCAATCCATTTCTTTCATTTTTCACATGATTTGTTATCTGTTCTTCCCCTTCCAGTGTGTCTTCTTTTCATCTTCTTTCCGTTTCACACAATTCACTTCTTTCATTTTTCACATGATTTCTTATCTCTTCTTCCCTTTCTAACTGGTTTTTCTTTTAGCAAAGATTGAGTTTAACTGGTTTTTCTTTTAGCGAAGATTGAGTTTAACTGGTTTTTCTTTTAGCGAAGATTGAATTTAACTGGTTTTTCTTTTAGCTGAGATTGAGTTTAACTGATTTTTCTTTTACCTGAGATTGAGTTTAACTGGCTTTTATTTTAGCTGAGATTGAGTTTAACTCGGTTTCCATTTTAGCTGAGATTGAGTTTAACTGGTTTTTCTTTTAGCTGAGATTGAGTTTAACTGGTTTTTCTTTTTACCTGAGATTGAGTTTAACTGGTTTTTCTTTTACCTGAGATTGAATTTAACTGGTTTTTCTTTTAGCTGAGATTGAGTTTAACTGGTGTTTGTTTGAGTAATCCTGTTGCTTCTGTTTTGCCATTTTGTTATAACAGGTGAAGTGATGAATGAAGTTGGTAATCCTGTCAGCTGAGGTGAAGGTATAGCTGGTTGTCTTTTGGTAGTCCTGTAGCTTCTATTATGCCATTGCCATTGTACTTTGTGGAGCACTAGTGTCTTATGTAGCACCGACAGATATATCAGCTAATAGTGCAAGGGATATGTGCACTCTGCTTTTAGATTTACATACATACATAAATACGTACATACATATATACATACATACGTACATATACATACATACATGCACACACCTACACATACATACATACGCACACATACATACATACATGTACATGCATACACCATCTATGACTTGTATAGTATCAGAAGTCTCTGTGCTGCCATTGACTTCTATTGTGGTTTTTACTTACTTCTTTCCTTCTGTTTGTCTTGTCATACCTGTAGCAATGTCCTTGCTTTTGTGTCTTTCTATTTGGCTCTTGCAGGTTCTCATCCTCCCCATGGCCACCAGGTAGCAGTGGTGTTTCCACTTGGATTTGAACCTGTGTCTGTGTGGTTTGCTGTTGACTTGTGTAGGTGCTTTGCTTTTTGGCTGCTTTCATTCTGGTCCAGGTCTTCAAGTGAGTACAGCTGTGAGTTGGTCAGGTGTGTAGGAGTTTGGTTGAGTTTATGGTGAGTAGTTGTTGATTTGTGAACTCTTTTAAAACAGTGAGTTCACTTATTTTGCATTTGCATGTTCTTCTTGTTTTTAATAGAGACTCACTCAAGATGTTGAATGGACTCACTTTTCAGCATTGAATCTATCTATCTATGCTTGTAAATTGGTTATTGTGAGAAAAGTGGTGACCAAATGCATCACTTTTTCTCTGTATGTGTTTGATTTTATCATTTGGGTATTTCATTCATCTACAGCTTTGAAGCCATTTTAATTTAAATACTAAAAGTTCTATTTCAGTTAACTGAAAATTAAACTGAAACAGTAAAGTTCTGAAAACTGTAACTAAAACTAAGCTGAAAAGAAGAAAACTAGAACTAAAACTAAACTTGAAAGTTGAAAACTGAATTAATTTTTCTACCTGGCACACAATCCGAACTAAATTGGAAAGTTTAATAATACTAAAACTGAAACTGAATAGTAAATTGAAACTTGAATTATTTCTGTCAGGCACACAAATCAAACAAAACTGGAAAGTTAAAACAGTATTAAAACTGAAACTGAAAAGTTAACTGAAACTTAAAGTTTTTCTGTCTGGCGCACAAACCAAACTAAACTGGAAAGTTAAAACAATACTAAAACTGAAACTGAAAAGCTAACTGAAACTTAAATTTTTTCTGTGTGGCGCATAAACCGAACTAAACTGGAAACTTATAACAATAATAAATCTGAAACTGAAGAGTAAACGGAAACTTAAATGTTTTCTGTCTGACGCACAAACCGAACTAAACTGGAAAGTTAAAACAGTACTAGAACTGAAACTGAAAAGTTAACTGAAACTTAAATTTATTCTGTCTGGCGCACAAACCGAACTAAACTTGTAACTTAAAACAGTACTAAAACTGAAACTGAAAAGTTAACTGAAACTTACATTTTTTCTGTCTGGCACACAAACCAAACTAAACTGGAAAGTTAAAACAGTACTAAAACTGAAACTGAAAAGTAAACTGAAACTTAAATAACACTGTTCTGTATCCAGGGACCTTTTTGTCAGTTTCTGTCGTCTTTTAATATCTATCAATTTCACTTTCTTCCCATATCAGTTTCTTTCTCTCTGTCTTGTTATATGTCTTTCTTGCTGCTTGGATATTCTTTTCCTGCTTTGCCTTGTTGCTGATTAAGTAATTCAATTTTGCCATGTATCTGTCTCCAGATCCTCATCTTCTTTTCTGTGTCCTGGTTTTCTCTGTCATAACTACTGTCACTTTTGCTGTTTGTCTTTTGCACTATCGGAAACGTTAAATATTCGAAATTAAAATTTCATGAAATTTGGAATTTCGGGTGCTTGCCCGGGGCGATTATGCTGAAATTAGTGGCTTCAAGGCTGTAGATGAATGAACTACGGAGACCTTTGCCAAAACCTCCTCGCGGTGGTCTCTGGGCGTGCAGTTGGCTGTTGGCTAGCTGCATGGCGAATATTGGCAGTACATTTTCATTGACCGAGTGTGCAGTGTAACTTTGCTACTGAGCAAACTGACTGCTTCGCATAAATCTTGATACAGACAGGTCTACTGGCCTGAGAATGCTGTATAAAGCCTGTACTCCTGGCTTTTCCTATTTTTGTCTTGTTACTGTGCTACCTTATTTCTTATGACTTTAGTCTTGATTATTCTTCATGTCTGAGGATGCAATTTCTTTGCTTCTTTTATGTTATTTGGTCACATATGATCTGTCATTTCCATTAGAGGATTGTAATGTGAACAATTGTATCTGTTGACCAGCATACAGCTTTGTTCATAATCATATAATACAAAACAGTTTTCAATTAAATGTTCGGGTCCATTATTGTGGAATTCAATTCCTCTGTTTTAAGGAATATATAATACATTGTACTCTTAAAGTTGAATTTATTATTTGTTAATCAACTTTCTAAGTGCATGTAAGCTGATATATGTGACGGTTTCTTTTCTTGAGGCAGCCACCTTGGATTTGGAAGCCATCTTGGGTAAAGTAGGTTTGCAAAGTTGTCTGGTGAGTACAATACAATGTTATAATGAGTTTTCTAATTTTCACTTTGAGGTCCTAGGCCCTAAATGACTCCACTATAATTGAGGAATGATAATTTTCAAGGAAAGGAGGTGAAATTGGATTTGGGCTGGATTGATGACAGTTATCGTGGACGTTGGTAGGCTGCTTATTTTACCATCGTCGAGTGTGGCATTAAAGACATTAAAATAATTTGACAACGCAAACTACGAGATAGCCATGTAACCATCAAATCAATGCTATGTTGCCATGTGACTGCAATATTGCTGTTCTGTTTATTGCTTATAAGGTCGTCAGCATGGCACATACTGGTAACAATGAATAGGCCTACCTTGGACTTCCTTCAACTGTAAGCAGAATTTCCAGTCTATTGGTATGTCAAGTTGTCAACTTTAACTAAATATTTTTTTAATCGAGTATTATTGTTTTATTATTATTATTGTTCTCATTGTTATTATTGTCATTATTATTATTATTATTATTATTATTATTATTATTATTATTATTATTATTATTATTATTATTATTATTATTATTATTATTATTATTGCAGGTGCTCGATAGTGTAGTGATTAGCATCCAGGACTGTCAATCAAGGGGTGGGGGTGCAAATCCCTGCCAGGCCAGAAATGTGGTTCGGGATTTCTTGTCTGTGTGCACTGTGCACTGCCTATCAAACTCAGCTATAAGGAGTACACTGACCATTATACCATACACTGTTGGTGGGAAGGTGAGATGGCGAGGTAGAGGACTGGTCATCCACCCTCAAATGCCTAGGCTAAGAAAATGATGTCACTAGCACTTCGTACTCATGATTGCCTCAGGGCTAGCTTAAGGGTCTGCTCTTCTTCTTCTTCTCTTGTTATTTACTATTATTATTATTGCGCATTTATTGAGTGCTACTATCTAATTACCACATATCAATCAATGACGCTGAGCAATTGTGAGTGAAGAATGAGGGTGATGTAAATCATCCTTGGATACCTGCACTCGGTATTTCTGGAATCCTCTGTTAGACAGCATTTCTAGTTGTCTGAGAAATGTTTACTACTGGTGAATTTTCTGTTCTTAAAATTTCTTAATATTTCCAGTATACAGTGCTTTTGCGAGGTACCCATAGCGCATTGGATAACACACTGGCATAGAGAGCGAGAGGTACCGAGATCGAGTTCCGTAGGCGGACATGCTTTGTAGGATGCTATTAGGGCCGTGTATTACAGGCTGTCTGTTCTGTTAGTAGTTAAGATTTATGTCTCTTTCTGTCATTAGTGTTTTTGTGAATTGTTTCAATTGCATAACTGTACACTGTAACCGGTTGCGGTTTGTCAACCGGATTGTTTCAATAAAGAATAATTATTATCTGTGATAGAGGAACATCGTGTACGTAGCAGTCGGTTTTGAAGGTTTCGCGTGCCATGCAGCGGCTGATGCCAAAAAGGTGGAAGTTGCCAGCATAACGGCACTACGTATTCCCAGATCACCGTTTCTAACAGATAAAGCAGTGTTTTAGTTGTTGGGGGGTTTGGGGGTTCAACCCCCCTAGTTCTTTTTCTAACCCCCTCAGCTAAGTAACTCAAAAGATGCTGGGGGTTAGGTCTTGACCCCCCGGCTGTTGCTCTGTCATCAAGTACAACAGAATATATAGCCCAATTCCTTTACTTTTAAGTAAATTAGTTACTTACTTAATTTTATGGTTTGTGACTGAGAGCGGAGAACCAGTCTACAAAATTAAGGTGAAAGCCAATTTCTGTAACACGTTTATTTGCTTTTCCTCTTATGCTATAGTTCGAGCACATGGTTGAGGCTATTTAGGAGTCTAGGACAATTCTCCCCCGGACAATTCCCCGGACAATTCCCCTCTGGACATTTCCCCCGGGTTTCAATAGGACAATTCCCCCGGATAATTTCCCCCACATCCCCCTACATTAAAATCAATTGTATATGATAATTATATATTCTTAATTAATTACTGATTAGTCAATTCGTTGTTATAAAGTGCTGATATTTACTCTAATGACAACTTCTAGGTTAATTTAGCAACGGCCAAACTTCAAATGCATTGAGTCTTAATTAAATACTGATTAGTCAGTCTTAATTAATTAGTGCAATTGCCTTCAACATTTAGTTTGTGAACACAGTGTAAACTTTTGCGATAGACAGAAGTAGTTATGTCATGTTCGATCATTTCTTAAATTGGTTTTTCATATAGCATTATTTTCTTAAATTCGATTTTGCTATAATATTGCTTTTAATAAACGCAAGTATTTTCCATTACCTTGTATCGATAAATTTCGTGTTTTATAAACAGTTGATTTTAATGTAGGGGGAATTATCCGGGGGGGGGGTCCTATTGAAACTATTGGGGATTGACCGGGGGAGGTTGTCCGGGGAAATTGTCCGGAACCCCTATTGAGTGTGTGGAGAAAGACATATTGCATTGAGTAGAGTTTGGAATGAGTAATTCTGATGCAGCTGATGTTTTGCTTGAATATTCTATGCTTAAAAAGAGCGATGGCTTAATGCTTGGGCAGAAATTACAGCCACTTATTACTTTGTTGGAAGTTGTACCTGTTTCATCTGCTGAGTGTGAAAGAGGATTCAGTCAGATGAATTTATGTCATACTAGTGGAAGAAACAGGCTTCTGGTGAGTTCAGTGAATGATCTGTTGATGATTGTAATTAGCAACTTCTATTGCGCCGGTGTCTAATGCACAAGGCATCAACCGATTGGCATCAATGGTCCACATGGAATGTAGAAAAATATGTTATTTCTTGTCTTAAAGCTGGCAGACATGGTGCTTTGGACAAAGCCACTGGGTTACCAAAGAAAAAGAAATTACAAAACATAGTCCAAAATTATTTTTGTAAACTACCGGGTATAGTGTAAGAATCTATGCATTATGGTTTGTGTATGTGATTAAAAACTAAATATGTAGAAAAATACAACCATTTCCAATGAAAAACCCCGAAAACTTAAAAGTTAAAACCCCCTCTGAATTTTTTTTTTCCTGGCTACGCCCCTATGATTATGTAATTTCTTTGTTATGTCACATAGATAAATTTAAAGAAGAAACTAAGATATCTCATGAGTCATCAGTTGTTTCATATTAACAACATTAAAATTTAATTTAGACCTGTGATTGTGTACTTTCGAAATCTGCAAAATTTTCGACCCCCCAGTTAGTTTTTGACAACTAAAACACTGAGGTGAAGATGCCTGGATTATTAATTATTATTATTATTATTATTATTATTATTATTATTATTATTATTATTATTTTTTTTATGCCCCGAGGTATACAGGATCCCTCAGGGACTTGAACATTATCTATTGTAGAAAATTGTCTGGAAAGGCCCTACTCAACTATCTCTTGACCGGCGAAAGTGCCCCCAAAAGCCACTGCATTAAAACGTTGTATCGTCATTGAGATTCGTTGGAACAAAAAAGATGTCTCCCTTGGGTCTCCAGTTACGGTGCCTAGCTTTTTTCCCAGGTCCGAAAGGAAGGTCAGACCTTCGTTGTTGATTGGACCCAGTGTTTCGAAAGCCAAGGGGACAAAAAAATACGTGGAGGACAGTTGGCTGTATTTGTCTAGTTTGCGGTCCGACGCCTTCTCGGCTGCCGCGCCGGCCGTTTGGGAGGTGTCAGGCAGGTAGGAAGCGGCCAGAGTGTCTGTTACGGTCGCATCCCAGATGAACATCGCCCGACAGCATTATTATTATTATTATTATTATTATTATTATTATTATTATTATTATTATTATTATTATTATTATTATTATTATTATATTATAACAATATTTATTCTCTCCATCAATCAACATCAATACTGAAAGCTACAATAGACAAGGTTGCAGTAGCTGTCTAAAATGAACGTCATAAGTTATTATGATATAAGTTAATTATGATATAAGTTAATAATATAAGTTATTACTATTATTATTATTATTATTAGTAGTAGTAGTTTTCTGGAACGGTTTAGTATTATTATTATTATTTTATTTTGCCCGAGGTATCAATGATCCCTCAGGCGATCCAAACAATATCCGGAGATGTTACTGATGGTGGTCTGGAACGGCAACTCACTCGGCAGTGTCTGGTTGGGCAAATGTACCTTGGAAGGCGACAGCATTAAAGCGTTGGATGGTGGTAGACATGCGTTGGAAAAGATAAGATGTTTCTCTAATATCTTCAGAACTTAGTGTTAAACGTTTTCCCAGGTCTATTATTATTATTATTATTATGACAAATTTATTTCTTAATAAAACCAACAAACTTATTACAGACTGATTAAAAATGACTGTTTCAATAATTTTATAAGCCGTCATTCAGTCCTGGGCTACTGTTGTTGCAGTCCGCGGTGGCTAAAACAGACAGTGAGTTTCCAATCTGTAGGGCGACAGATAGGCGTTGCAGCAGATGGCTGGTCTCACGCTGGTCTCCGGTCGCTGCAAAGATCCTGCCACCCAGTTCCTGAACAAACGACAGTGAATCTGCATGCCAACTTCCTGAAGTTTCGACTGCAACAGGTACGAAATGATGGGACTGTGAGATCGCGGCATATTTGGATTACTTTTGCGAGCTGCTTTTTCCGCTGCCGCACCTGCGTTTAGCGATGTTAAATGCTCGTAAGATGAAGCAAAAGTGTCTGGCACCGTAACATCCCACGCCAAGCAACGCCCTCTGTGCCAAGGTATGATGGTGACTCCGTCAGGCCTTTTGCCGTCAGATCTGGAGAGGCCATTGGGCTCTTTGATGGCCGGTATTTTGGCTCTGGTGAAGGCCCGCCAAATCACGTCGTTGATCATTCCATGCCGTTGATGTCTTCCCGCTCCTTTGATGCAGGAGAATCCATGATGGCCGTTGGATTCTACTATGGCACCACATTTGCAAGTGTGTTTTTCGCACAATGCAGTGCCCAGCCGGATACCAGATGCGATCCTTAGCACCTCTCCTGACATCCGCAATCCTGCTGTTGATATGGGAAGAGCATGAAGCCAGTCTCCAGAGTGTGGCGATTGCACTGCCAACAACCTGGCTTTAACAGTTGAATCACTAGTTCTGTCTGACAACTGCTAGGATATTATTATTGTTATTATTATTATTATTATTATTATTATTTTTTTTTTATGCCCCGAGGTATACAGGATCCCTCAGGGACTAGAATATTAACTATTTAGAATGTAAAATATCCGGAATGGCCCTATTCGTCTGTTTCCTGGCTGGTGAAAGTGCCTCTGAACGCCACCGCGTTAAACCGTTGTATTGTTAGCGAGAGGCGTTGGAATAAAAAAGATGTTTCCCGTTGGTCCCCCGTGGCGGTGCAGAGCTTTTGTCCCAGGTCCGAAAGGAAGGTCAGGCCTTCGTTGTTGATCGGGCCCAAGGTTTCGAATGCCAGGGGGATGAAAAGGTAGGTGGAGGATAATTCGATGTATTTGTCGATTTTGCGGGCCGACGCTCTCTCAGCCGCCGCACCTGCAGCATGGGACGTGTCCGGCAAATAGGAAGCGGCCAGGGTGTCCGTCACGGTCGCGTCCCATATAAGGCATCGCCCGACGCGCCAAGGGATGAGGGTAAGGCCATCTGGTCTTCTACCGTCTGTCCTCACGAGGCCCACGGGCTCCTTTGTGGATGGAAAGCCTGCACGGACCAAGCTCCGAAAGATTAGATCATTCAGAGATGCATGTCTAGGCAAGCGACCTGGGCCGAGGGCGCAGGAGAGCCCGTGGTGGCCATCTGCCATCACCGGAGCGCCGCAGGGGCACCCATGTGGCTCGCAAAGCCGGACCCCTAGTCGCAAACCCGCCGCCACCCTGACCGACTCATCATCCAGCCTAAGCCCGCAGTTGGTGACGGGGAGGGCCAGCAGCCAGTCCCCCGCATGTGGGGCTGCTATCGCCTTGAGGCGTGCCTGATTTGTTGGATCGGGGAGCCTGGCGTGTAGACTAGAAACGACCCCGTCGATCAGGGGTTTGTCCCATGCTGACTGTCTATGGGCGAGACCGCCTTCTGGACATTGCGTTGCACAATCCTCGCGCCATCTGGCCTGCAGCGCCTCACGTTGTGGGTCTGCTATTATTATTATTATTATTATTATTATTATTATTATTATTATTATTATTATTATTATTATTATTATTATTATTATTATTATTTATTGTTATTATTATTATTATTTACTATAATTATTATTATTATGATAGTTTTAATAATATTAATAATAATATTAATATTGTTATTATTAAGTGTCATTTCTGCATAGTACAGAGATCGGTGGCGGTGTCCCGGAGAGGCAGATGGCGTTCCCCCGTTGAAGAGCCACTGAGATCCGCTGGAATAGGTATGATGACTCCATTGGATCATGGGTTGCGTCACTTATCCGTCTTCCTAACCCATAAACGAACTACAGTCCCTCCCTGCTCCAAGCGACGCCAGTTTCTAATGCGACCGCTACAAAAGCGTGGGTGGTAGTGATGGTGGAATATTTTACCCTCTTGCCATGGAGACAACTGCGCGTTCGGCGGCTTAGGTTAATATTATTATTATTTATTATTATTATTGTTATTATTATTATTATTATTTTGGCGAATTAGAAGTTCTTAGATTAAATTATAAAGTTTTACACTTGATTACGTCATGTTTGGTGATGACGTCATCCATGTTGCATTACTTAACCGAGTAACGAGAATACGATATCCTAGCAGTTGTCAGTTAGATTTCGTAATGGCGACCGCGATAGAGAAGGGTCTTAGCGAGACGTGTAGACAACTTTTGTTGAACAGATCCAAGAAACTTGGCTCCGACTCAGTGAGTTTATCAGTCGTCATAATTATCCATTAATTTATGTAGCGGAGTCGTTTTTATCGAGAATTTACGCACTTTAGCCTACTTATTTTACTATCAGCTGATCGCTTAAAATCGTTCAAACTCTAGCCAAGATTGAATCTTTTTTTACTGAAGATGGTCGATACAGCCAACATCCATGGTGTCTGAAGTATAGAATTTCTTCTTAACCAGACAATCTGGACCAGATTGTCTAATTTCAGGAGGTTTTCATTCCACAGCAGTGATCTCATCAGAGTTACGAAGTTGAATGGGGTCCTTGGAGGGGGGGGGGGCAAGGCAGAGGATCTGAGGGACTTCCAGCGGAGTAAAAACAGAATATCCTCGTAGGGGTCCAGAATATGGAGATTTTTCTTGGTTCCGACTCAGTGAGAGCGAAGCCTCCGGCCGGAATACGGAGATTTTTCTATTTTTCTGTTATAGTTGAATTTCTGAATTTCCCAGTTTCGCTTGTAGGCTACATTAAACGAGCGCATGGATTTAATATGTTTCAGGATGAACAGGTGCCAATTAGAGTGCTCGTGACTGGGGCTGGAGGCCTTGTCGCCTATTCCGTACTCTATCCTCTTGCAACTGGAGTTATTCTTGGCGAAAAACAGGTATAATAGTCTTTAAGGTTAATAAAATCTGCGGTTAGTGGTGTTGAAAATGGTCTGCCATTTTTGAATTCCTTGATTAGGCTATTATAATAATAATAATAATAATAATAATATCTTTTTCTTTAATTGAGCGCCTGACCGACTCAGTGAGTTTAATTATCAGTCGTCGTATCCATTAATTTATGTAGCGGAGTCGCTTTTACCGAGAATTTACGCACTTTAGGCTACTGCGTAGTTTACTATCAGCTGATCGTTTAAAATCGTTCAAACTCTAGCCAAGATTGAATCTTTTTTTACTGAAGATGGTCGATACAGCTGGCTCTTTCACCGTCTGATTTCAGGAGGTTTCATTTCACAGCAGTTGTATCTCATCAGCTAGTTACGAAGTTGAATGGTGTCCTTGGGGGGGGAGACGAAGCCTAGAAGAGGATCTGTTAGGCTTGGATCGTATGGGAGTCCAGAATATGGAGATTTTTCTTATTAAGGCTCCGATCTGCTCAGGTGAGAGCGTAGCCCCCGGAATACCTAGCGTTTTTCTATTGTTAACTCTGTTTCAAGTCGTATGTTGTCTCTCAATTTCTGAATTTACGTAAAACTGGGACAGTTGGTGATCGCTTAGGTAGGCTACATTAAACGAGTGCATGGATTTAATATATTTTCAGGATGAACAGGTGCCAATTAGAGTGCTTGTGACTGGGGCTGGAGGCCTTGTCGCCTATTCCGTACTCTATCCTCTTGCAACTGGAGTTATTCTTGGCGAAAAACAGGTATAACAGTCTTTAAGGTTAATAAAATCTGCGGTTAGTGGTGTTGAAAATGGTCTGCCATTTTTGAATTCCTTGATTAGGCTATGACCGTATGCACACTTTAAGCCCTGGGCCTACCAATTACAATAACTTAACGAATTTATGTTAGTGGTAATTTTCACAGCGTACGCCTATACGTAGGCTATACTGCCACAGTGCCACCGAGCAAATAGCCTACAAGGATATTACGTAGGCGCCGACTAAAGCTTTGGGAGCCTTGGGTGCGAATGCACCCAGAGAGAGAAAGTTCAGTGGGTGCGTCGCACCCAGAAAAATTCGGACCTTCTGGACAATAAATTTGCAAATGTCCTATATAAGACAGGCTGCATAGGGGTCGTCCATTAATTATGTCAACAAATTTTAGGCCTTTTTTGACCCCCTCCCCCTTGTCAACAACTGTCAAACATTGACGGACCCCCCCAAAAAATTATGTCAACAATCCCAGAACCCCCCCCCCCGATGACCTTTTTTAGACAATTTTTCCTGATGACTTTTTTAGTCATTTACCATATTTTTTTGATTTATTCCAAAAAAATTTGTTGACGTCAACTTGGGCCAAACCCCCTCCCCTGTCAACAACTGTCACACTTTTCCAAACCCTCCCCTATTTTATTGACATAATTAATGGACGACCCCATACACAAATTTCGGAACATATGTAAGCAGTAAGGTTGCACAACAGTACTGTTTCAGTCACCATGAATCACGTAGGCCTACGTGAGTTTCAAATACTTCTTGTAACCACGTAACCCTTGACAAGAAAACAATTTTAGTTTTGAAAGTGGTTGTCACCTATGCATCGACGACTCTGAAGCCTGATCAGGTCTGGATAGTGTGCTCTTCATACGCGTAATTGGCCTAATATCATTATGTTGACCATGACATAGGCCCAGTGTTAACATAGCCTACGCTGACGCCTGTTGACGATGCTCTCTTTTCAGCCAATAATTCTGGTGCTCTTAGACATAGAGGCATTGATGACGGTTCTAAAAGGCGTTGCAATGGAGCTAACGGACTGCTGTTCCTCTCTGCTCAAAGGTATCATATTATAAAAGTGCATGTTAGTGCGTGTGTGTTACAGTGTCTAGCAGTGGCACACAAGTGACACAACCCTATTAATTGGCCAGTGATCCAGTTAGTACAGTTAATTCAAATTAGCGCCATCTGGCGCTAATAACAAAGGCATTCCGTGTGATGTGACAGACCATGAGAGGCAGACAGGCAGACAGACACAGACAAACAGAGAGGGAGCGTGGGAGGGATGGTAGCGAGGAGGGAAGGGAGGGTCCTTGTCCTTTTGAATTGGCGCCACGTCATTTAACTTGATTTAAGGCCCCTGCATGCGGACCGTAAATAACCCAAGATTTAAATTTAAGCGGAGGCGAACCGCGAAACACTATCAACTTCCTTACTCAGGAGAATGTTGCCTTCATCGAACCAGAAATGTGACCCACAAATAGCCCAGACCTAAACCTGGTAGACTATGCTAATTTGGGTGCTCCCATGCTCCAGCAGAAGTGTGCGGTGCATTCGTCGTAAATTTGCAACAATAGAACAACCAGCTGGCCATTGTTGAGGAGTGGCGAGAAAATTTAATGTCCCAGCAATATAAAAGCAGGAGGCCAGAAGCACTAGCGAGTGGCGCAGACGTGTAGAAAAATTATTGAGAACCGAGGCGGACGCATAGAATATAACATTTAGCAGCAAATTAGCCTAGGCCTACTTGCATTTTGACCAGAAAAAAAATAATTCAAATTGAACGCAATGTTCTCATATTTAATGGCCCACCCTGTAGGCCTAGATGCAGTAGGTAACTGGAAAAAAGCCGTGTTACAATTTACAAAAGGCTGCGAGAAATAATCTAGGGATTCTATAGGCCCCAATTAATTAAGGCCCTATTATTGTGATTAATTATCAACAATTCGATCAACGGCTCTATGAATAGACACATAGACTTGTGCGACTGATGCGTTCTGTATTTGCATCGAATTGTCTTTGCTTTAGGCCTACCAATTGACTGACCGACGGATTGATTGATTGTTTGATTGAACAGAAGTGATTATAACGACGGACCTTCAGACTGCTTTTAAAGACGTAGATGTGGCGCTGCTGCTGGCTTCCGTTAACGCCGTCAGTTCCGGTCGCCAGGCGCCATATGAAGGCGCCGACTCGCTCCAGACGCACATCATCATCTACAAGCAACACGCCGAAGCACTCAACCTCTACGCCAAGAAGACGGTCAAAGTATTTGCAGTTTTCAGTTGTACTCGCAATGATCAGGCTTCTGAAGTAGAGTGATACGCTGATTTAAATTAACACAGATTTAAATCCAGTTTCTGTTTATCGACGCTGTTTCAGATGATTAGTGTCTGGCACTAACAGAGTAGGGCAGTCACGGAGTTTTAAACGTAAGCAGTACTAACAAAGCTTTTTAACAATTTTGATTGCATTAGGCTACCTTATTAATTCTATATCTGTTGCCCCTGATTAGCAGTTTATGATGAAGGCGCTGTATAAATTCACGAGCACTGTAACTTTGATGAAATAGGTTATTGTTGTTGCCGAGCCCTGCATTACTCTGACGTACGTCTGCATTCGATATGCACCCACCATTTCAGCAAAGAACATAACGAGCCTGATGAGACTCTACCAAAACAGAACTATTGCACAGGTATGTTAGGCTTTCTCGCAGTTATTTCCATTTCTTTTGATCCCTTTATCTTGCTCTCTGTGCCTGCTCTGCATTCTGTATTTTCAAAGAATGCAAATCTCTCATTTGATAGCAGTATTTTGTTGATGATTAAAATCTGTCATAAATTATTTTCCACAAACCTGTGCAATGATCCAATGAAGTCAAAGTGAACATGAACAAAATTCTAAACTGTTGGCAAATGTTTTTAATAAATCATTTTAAATGTGTTGCAGCTTTTGTTTTAACTGCCTGTCCCAGTGAAGATACATAGTTCATTTTAGTCTGCCATAAGTCCTTAATTTGCAGCAAACTACAGATTGCGTCCCATTTAAAATCCATCTAATACGATGTGATGAAACAACTTCTACAGTGACACTGCCACAATGCAAAAGACATCCACATTATACTGACTGACTGTTGCTTAAAGACAGAAGAAACGGTTGACCTGCATATGACCGGATTTAAACCACACACTGTAACCAGGTTGAAGCTATGCAACTGCTTATCCAACTACAAATTGCATTAATGTTAGGTTTCTTCTCGTCTAAATATTCCCAACCACCACGTCAAGAATGTTGTTGCCTGGGGCAGGAGCACCACGAATGTCTGGCCCGACCTGACACATGCATCCATTCGAATCGTAGACAAGTGGAATCCAGCACCTTCTGTCATCCAGAACGATCACTGGATCAAGAATGAACTGGTCACAGTAAGTGTGTATGGTGAACAAATGCACATTGTTAGATCCAGTTTGCCACGTTTCAGTATACAACAAGTATGTAATAGCTGGCTGTTCATATATCCCCACATAGGAACCCCCACCCATGCACTTTATAGTCATTGCATGAATGAAGTCTTTATTACATGTTATGTAAGTTACAAGATAAATATACACATTACTATTCCAAAGTGAGGAGACAGACCTTTCTCCACAGTAAGGAAAATATAATTTAGCCATTCAGTTAAGGCAATTGCTTCATTTATTATTTATTCCAATCAACACAAGTCCTTGGTGGCATAGTTTTGGAGTTGAGAAACTGAAGCATATAAACGACTCATCCTGTTTTTACACCCACGTGTAGTCGATGGCATGGGAAAGTTTTCGACAGATGTGTGATTCAGATGGAATCATGACGGAGGTGTATGCAGCAGAGCTCACCATAAATATATTTATCATATATTTGGCAGACCTATCTACACAAGTTTTACACAAAATATATATATAGGATTTTATGATAATTTTATATGGCTTCAGACTGGTTCTAAATATAAAATGCAAGCTTTTATAAATGTAGTTAGTCACTGAAGAGCAGTTTAGGCCTTCAATGCCGTGTCAGAGGAACTGATGTAATAAGATACATGTATAGTGTATAGTGTATACTGAACAGAAATATAGTGCTGTGAAGTGTGAACGGACATTTGAGAATAAATTAACGATGAATTCAGACTGAATACATATCGAGATACACGTCTTGTTTTAGATCATTCAGAAACGAGCATCTGTAATTTTCGCTGCTCGCAAGATATCCAATGCTCTATCTATGGCAAAGGCAGTTGGTGACCAACTACACGACTGGTGGTTCGGCACAAATAACGTCAGTGAAATTATTACACATCTTAATTTTTACACATCTTAATTTAATTGCATTTTTCAAAGTAGTTTTAATGCCTATTCATTAGGTTTTGGCTAAACTTGTTTGTAGAGTTTTTTAGAGGCCATCCATTTACTTTGTACACATGGAGGGGTAAACCCAAATCCATATGCTTGCATATGGGGTAGGGGATGAGTCTACTGATTGTATTGTATTGTACTGAAAAATTTATACAGCGCCTCTCATAGTGCACAACAATCAGAGGCGATCCCAGTGTGAAAGTAAAGACAAGTTTTGAGGTAGCGAAAAGATGTGGTAGGACCACCGGATAGTATGGTGGAGCAAACAAAGGGGGGGGAAGTTGATTCCATAGCGAAGGGCCGATGCAGGCAAAGGCACGGGACTGGGCTATGGTCATTCTCACACGAGGAATAAAGAGGTCAAGACGATCCGAAGAGCAGAGCGGGCGAAGGGAAGCAGCCGAGGTACGCCGACGTATCGAGTCACAGACGTATTTAGGGGAAAGACCTAGGAAGTAGGTAGGATCGGCAAATGAGGACAAGTACCTTTAACTGGATGCGTGCTGATGATGTATGTATGCACACGAAACGGGAGGGGTGAAACTTCAATAATAATTTCTCTATTGTTGGCCTTGTTCAAGTCACAAGTCACTGATCAGCTATCAGACAAGTACTACTGGGAGAAGTAGGGACTGTTGGAGAGGTGTAACTGGTATACCAGACAACGGCGGTGGAGTATCATTTTCATTAAACACCTCGTTTGTTTCTGCATGGATTAAATATAGACCATTCTATAGGATTTATGGGTGTGGCAAGCATATGAACGCAGGTGGGGTGTAAGAAAAGTAAAATTGCGTACAGGGGGCCCAATTTTTCCAGATTTCCGCATACATGCTAAATGGATGGCCCCTTATAGCTCAAATAAAATTTGATGCCTTTTTGGAGCAGTATTCCTATGTATAATCACATTATAGCTGGGCATGATTTTTGCCAAACACGGTTACAAGAGCCCGTCTATAATTATTCATCATTACTGAAATTCTGATGTTATGCTGTTGGGAATGCCTTTAGAAAATGATCTTATTACAATGCAATGTCATTATGAGGCAGTTCTCGGGATGCCCAGGACAGTCATAACATGCAATTACCCCCAAACAGTCATAGCACATAAAGTCTTGCCAGTGACATAAATTGCACAACATAGAACGAAATGGATTCGTGTTATTTTGAGATAAAGCTAAAGTGCTCAGAATATCTATCTACAGTTCATATTATTTTGAATGTGCAATTCTTTTAGGATGATTGGGTTAACATGGGAGTGCAGTCAGATGGATCATATGGAGTTGAAGAGGGGCTCATATTTGGATTCCCAGTGCGCATCGACGCTTTCAGAAACTACACCATCGTTTCGGATCTGCCGATCACAGATTTCGTTCGACACCGGATAGACATCATGATGAAAGACTGCATTCGTGAACGCGATCAGGTACTCAAAAGATGCCTGGAACTTGACTCACAGAGAAAATAAGTTGTGCAACACTTGTCGAGAATGGTGACAACTTTGCAAACAATTTTTCATTGAAGCCATTAAAGATGATATCACCAGAATTTAGACATCTGGGTTAATTTAATAAACACCTGTCCACCATAATTAAAATTCTGTCCATTAAAAATCTCATCCAGAAACACACCCCAGCATAAATCACCTTTCACATATTCTTAAATGTGCTATATAATGTTTGAATCAATACCAATGAACACTGAATGCAGCCGCCTTGTGGCCCTCTTAAACTGAGACGATGTTTCAAACAAAAGCAACAATGAACAGGAATGTTGAACCTGTTAAAATCATCTCAAATGTCATATTATGTAAAACAACCATTGTCAGAGTCCTCATCACATGACAGTCTTGATGCGATCCACAGGCCGTATTCACTTCATCGTTTCTAAAAGAAATCAGAATAGTTCGTTCAGTCATATTGTTCAGACCAATTCTAAGGTCGTTTGCTGGCTACTTGATGCTTCGCCTTGATGGCTCGGTTGCTGTTGGCGGAGGTGGTGGGCCCTTACGAGCCAGGTCTTCCAGGTGGGAGAGGAGCATACTCTTACGCTCATCTTTCACACATTCCAGCACAAGGTAACGCTTGTCATTCTAAACACAAACATTTCAGACTGTTACTAAAGTCCAATATCAATCAACAAAGTAACCAAAACAAACATCCAATGCATTGTCACTAAATAAACTGTTTCAAAACAACCTGCCAATAAACGAACTACACAACAAATTGTCCTTAACTAGATTGTCTCCAAATAAATTGCCACTTTCAAACAGACTATGAAAATACAAACTCACATTTATGGATGTTTTAGAAAGTAATTAATTAAATTAAACCTGTTGGTTCAGTAGAAACCAAATCCAATTGTGTAACTTCAATACATGTCCCTTCATATCCACACAAATAACAAATGTTTCCGGTTAAGCATTTATACCCCTCTCATGTGCTGACGTCGTGTGCTGATGTCGGCCTAAGGAAATAATCCTGTGTGCATTTTTTCAGGCTGTACACTGCTACATTTCTACTGCAAATTGCCCTTTGCAAACTGCATTTCGATGCAAATCTGGCAATGTGCCATCAAGTTGTTTCACAGACATAGTTATTGATATCCCAAGGCTGAATTACAGCAAGGCTGCATTAAGTTCAAACAAGTTTGTGCCCCAGCCATGTTACATTGAAATGTGAGCTTTAGTGAATCATGTTGTAAGGGAAGCCAAGTAAACCTGACAATTCACTTAACATGCAAACGTTCAGTTTTGAACTCTTCCGCAACAAGTGCGGACTTTTTCTACCTCACTTGCTGTGAAACGCACAACTTTGGCCTATAATTAGCTATATTTATAGTTCTATTTATATTTGTTAGGAAGAAGAAACATTGTAGATATAAAAAATTCCTTGCATGGGTTTTTCAAATAGTTTTGTAAAGTCAAAAACACAATTTTGCCAATGTAGTCAAATGTTTTTATTCATCAGCCAAGTTCAAAAACTAAAATTATATCATACAGTAATGTTGTAAGGTACCAAAAATAAAAATCTCAGATCAAATGTGTTTAATGATGTGGATATTTGAGACATGAAGTCACCGGCAGCAACGAATGTTTTGAGGGTCGGTGGTGTCATCCTTGATTATTAAGAATATAAACTCGTTTTGGACTAAATTCTTCAATTTGTTTGCTACAAGTTTGCAATACGAGTGGCTAAATTTAGTAGTTTTTTTTATCACATTTTATTCTGTTCATGAAATCTTGTATGGATCGCTAATTTTATAATTCTAAATATTATTTTTATAAAATGTTTAATATATTTATCAACTTTGAAGTAACACATGAACTGATCAACTTTTTCATCACAGATTAGTTTTGAGGAATAAACTATAAATAAACTGATATATCACGTTTAGATATTGAAGATTTTAAGTGTTTCATTAATAGCAACTAATAATGGTCAAATTCATCACAAAATACGTAGCTGCGAAAGAGTTAAAGGCAATGATAGGGAAGCAAAACATGTCTTGTCTATTCATTCGTTCAGAGCATAAGTGACCCTTCACCTGTAAAACATTCTCGACGTCCTTAAGATGCTGATCGGATTCCTCTATCATTTTTAGCGACTTGTAAGTGATGACTTTCGTTTCTTTCAGCAGCTCACGGAAATCCGCTTTTGCCTGCGTCATCTTCTCCTGGAGATATTCAGCAAACTCCTTTTCTCGCTTCTGGAAAGAAAAATACTAACAAATGACAACAAACAAATCAAAAATAACATGACAATTACACAACATATCCTGAAATTGTCATCAGACTATTCATTGTATTCAAGTTGCATTTGTTTAGAATACATAAACAGTCATATGTGCAGCAATTTTCCTAGCTCCTTAAACGGCATTATATGTGTCTTTCTCTATTGTATTGCACCGCTAAGTTTATTTAGCACAGACCTATTAAACTACTAACAGGCATTCTCTGCATGGATGCATGAAATCACTAACTCTTTGAAAGAAAACTAAGCTTTTAAAATAGCTTCAAACCAGTGTTTGCATGTGCTGCACTTTGATACATACAACATGCTCGTCAACCTTAACCTCTGGCTCATAACTACAATTGTAAGAAACTAAGTCTGTCCGCAAACACATTTCTTGGTTTGGCATATACTGTAGGCAGTAGAAAACTCAAAACACTTCTAGCCACAGAGAAAGACTGCACTTTACAACACAAAAACTGGTAATTGCTGCTTGCATGTTAATAAATGTTTTGGCCTACCTAAGCATGACATAGGCAAGTTAAAAACCTTAAAAACAAAACAGCAGTATTTCCTAAATACTATAATCATAATCTCTTAAATACAATTTCACTGGCAGGTCACAAGTGTCTTTGAGAGGCTCTTGAAATGCACTACATAAATGATCATGTATATACTTCAGATTTACCAGAGGGGGAACGGAAGCAGCCTGTCAAGCAAACCCTGATAGACACCCACTGTCTGATTTTCCCACCCATAGCATATGGGTTTACTCATTTATAGCTGAATTAGCTACATATGCAAAATCCTATCCTGACCAACAGCAGGAATGATTCAAAGATTCAGGGCAATGTTCCCCTTCCTTACCCTATCACTCGATGAGAACTTGGTGAAGCGAGGATCATCCTTGATCTTCTTCTTGATTTCCTTCCACTGTGAAGTCAGAGTCACATCCTCCGTTTCATCGAGCAGCTTGTGGAACATCTCCTTGTTCTTCTTGTTCAGTGCCTCGATGTGTTCCTCAAAGATCTTCTGCCGCTCAGAACGCTCCAGCTGCTCCGCTAGCTCCCAGCGCGACTCCTTGCGCAGAATCTTCTTGGCATCGTGCCATGAGTGGTCGGTCGTGCGTATCTGAAGTTAACACAAGCAGGCAACACACGCATCAGTCATTTTGACATCTATAGTCAGTTAAATGCCTATGACGGGTTTCTACTAAGTTGCTAAAGTAAACAATCAAATACTTCCACATACTTCCCCTAGTAACTGTAGACATGTAATGTAATACATAATAACCTGTCTTAAATGAGCCAGAGTAGCTAGTTGGTAACATTCTGGGTCTAGAATCTAACAATTCGTGCTTAAATCTGCAGCACCACTGCAAACATGTCCAATGCAATTCTTCAAATGCCTCCCACATCTCCTAAATGACAGTTAAGTTCCTCTCTACAGTGCATCCCTGTTCAACACATGACACTGACTAGCTTAAGTAACACAGTATCATTTAGCAATTAAACATAATATAAGTAATATTAGGTAACCGCAGTTAAAGAGTGAAATGTTGGTGTCTGGTTACCATGTCCACGAGAAGGGCCTTGAAATGCTGAACTGCTTCATCCTTTTTGTGCTGGTCACGTTCCTTGTCACGTTCTCGCAGAGAGCTAGCCAGTGATTGCTGCACCTCCTTCTCCCGCTCTTTTATGCTCGCCTCGACACGCGCCTGTTTCTCACGCACCTTTCGATCAGCATCATCTGCCTCCTGTCAAACATTTTAATCAGTTCATGTAAAATAACTACAGTTCAGTTCAATGACACCAACTACAATTACACCACCAAGTCAAAGGCAACAGTTATTGTATAATGATTACCATAATTGCACAAAATAATTATTTGAGTGATTAATTAAACAATTTGATGGTAAGGTAATTGTAATTAGCAATTTAAATAGCTTCTTCAAGAGACACACATCAGATCAGAGGCACTCCCAACCCGATGATGGATCAGGCAAAATGGTTTTCAAGCACTAATACAAAAGAGGTAAAGAAAGATAAGGAGATCATGTCACTGGATGCTATAGATGACACAGATTACAGAAAGTTGAACCGCCCACGGCCAAGCTTCTACACTGCACTGTGGAAGTTCTGGCTGGGGGAATAAGCAGTGATGCATGAGACAGAGACACAACTCCCTGAGATATGATGGACCACAATTCACAAGGCAATGGTGCATAAACATCAAGATCTTAAACTCAAAGCATTTGTGCATCAGCAGCCAGTGCAATTCTTCCCACATGAAACTGGACATATGCCCCAACCTAGGTATACCTCCACTCAGATGGGCTACAGCACTTAAGATACTGCAATTGAATGATTTGGGAAAGAGTTAGCGTTGCCATAATCAAGCCTGAGCATAAGAATGCATGCTTGAGGTCCGTGGCGGCTTGAGTTGGCACAGATTATAAAAGCACATATGGCATACTCTTCACACATGCTCTGAGATCAATTCCTGATCCAAGGTCACACCCAAATCATGCACAGTAGTAAAAAAAGAAACTATATATAGCAATTGCTCATAACAAATTTCTTTGTAAAAGTTGGTGTCTTTTTGCTTGCCATCAGATGTAATAAATTTCTCACAAGTTCAAATCCTGGCAAATCAAATTAAACTGACAATTCATTGTCTGGCCATGCAGCCTATTAGTAAAAGTTGCCATGCTGTTGGACTGATGTTTTTGTTTAAGAGCTTCAGCTAAACATCCTCCTGTGCCAGGACCACAAATCTAATGAGATATTTTAATAGCATTACACAAAATATTAGCAAGTAGTTCTCAGCAACTCTTCCTCTAATCCTAAAACAATCGTCAAGTCTCTCTCTTTGAGAATTTCCTGTCTTAAAACCGTGTGCTCACCTTTTCCAGTGTTCTGACGTAATCCTTGAACCAGTCCTCGCGACGTGAGCTACTATCAACCGCTTTGTAGCGCGGATCAGAATCAATCTTTTTCTTGATGTCGCTCCACTTGGACTGGCGATCTATGTCAGTGGTCTCCTTGAGAAGCTGCATAAAGTTGGTCTTCATCTAAAGAAAAGATAAAAATGCAGAGTGAATGATATGTTGACAACAAAATTCACCAGCAGAGCATTTCATTAACCAGTTTCAAAAGCAATTACCTCAATCAAAGCAACTGTTCCAGTAATTAAAGAACAATTTGCAAAAATGCATGTCTAACAAATAAATAAAGACATATTCAACTGGATAAAATATAGACTGAAGTTTATTTGTACATTCAAGTTTTTTGTGTTATGCAAGTAATGGCATCAAGTTCTGATTATTCCTGGAATGATACACAAAACTCAACTTAAAGGCAGCAGTCAACTTACACAGAAATTCAACTGGATAATAGTATCACAAAATTAATCATATCCTAACTACACAGAGCACATTGGGTTGCCAATCACAACGACATTTCCAGTTTTACTACATCACTTATACCACTACACTGCAATATTGAAACTTTAAGAGCCATTCAAACTTCCAGCTAACTTCTCATCTGCACAAAGTGCAATCTTAACCAGCAAACGGAATGCCAAGCAAGACACTTTTCTACATCCCGTTTAACAAACCATTTACCAAGTACCATTCACACAATCATAATCATCTCAGACAGAAATTGCAGAAAAGCACTGCCAATAAAGAAGAAATATCAGCTACAAAATAACAATGCAAGTGTTTAAAAACACAAAATTTAACAGAGAACTTCTCTCAGTAACACTACAGGTTTGTTAATCACAGATGAAAGGGTGATCGATTCTCATTAAAAATAAAACACCACTGAGATTCAGTTCTAAGTAATAGGATGACAATGTAAATCCCAGCAGAGATTAAAATCAAGTCTTGCATATTCTACAGTAAACTTTACTGATGAGGATATCACCGAAGACACATTAAATTATATAAAAATTAATGTATGCTACAACTCTTCAGCAAAGAATTGCCTATTGTCTGAAGAATATTTTATAAATGCTAGTAAACACTGAAGAGAGTTAATTTAACCAGAGCTTACAGCCATTCAACTACACAGAGACAGGCAGAGAAATGCATTTACGACAGCAGTACAGTTTGGAGCAAGTAGTTTTTATGGATGATGTATGTTGCAATCGTTTGCCTTCCTTAACGTCTAAGCCAAAACTTGATGTTTTCCCACTTTGAAAAACATCAACAGCCATAGCAAGCATAAACTGTAACTTTTTAGGGTCACCGTTATATTGGGAGGCATTAGATTATGTTTTCAATCTCAAGACCTTCTCAGGGAACAAATACAGTGGTCTTGTGATCTGTCTTCACATTTATCATAAATTTCTTTGCCAAACATCTTTTCCAGTGAGTTTTGTCCTAGGAAACACAGCTTGAATACATGTTTATATGTTTCAAGTTAATTAAGCTATCTCATCTCATCAACTATGGAACTTACACAGATGCCTCAAATGCTAGAAAAACTTCACACCTATATGTAGCATTTCACCCAAAATTCTGTAACCCCAGTCACCGATCTCCTAAGCCTTCTATTTCCAGAGGTCATCTTCATATTGTCACTAACCCCTTGAAATCTTGATTTTGCCAGGAAAGGGCATCCAGACTCGGTGCTGTACAAATGCTAATATCGTAGTAGAGAGATATTGCTCAAGACTCAGCATCTCAGAGAATCACACTTAGAAATTCAAGAAAATAATACCGAGCCAAGATCCTTACGAAAAGTTAGACGTTTGAAATGCAATTGTGAGAGAGAGATCGGCTCGGAATTCAACCCGAACTGTGCTCGCAGGCAAATTGTGTTTGATCATCTTCCGACGAAGTAGTTCCTGGCTAGACCCGGCGATGGCGACTTTGTACCAAAATGTATAACATTATTAGTGAATAAAAATCACATTATCTTTATCCCCTAAGACTGCCTAATACCACTTAGAACTCATATTTTGTCTTCAGCTTGTAAGTTTTATCGGGTTAAAGAATCTCTGAGTACAAAAGAGCTTAAAAGAAGCATACAAGAAGTATAATGAGCGTTCCAAGATTCTAGTCAAATTATTTAAACAATAGAGCTAAATAATTCTCAACATTTCTTCAGATGTCTACTTTTAAGTAGGCAAGCTACTCTGTTTCCAGAAATTATTATTAACTACAATTAAAAGATGGCACTTAAAAGAAGAGAAACTGAGAGACTGTAATACAAGGCATTCGTACTTATACAACTGTTGTGCTCTACATGACTATTTCCAAGTTAAAATCAAGCAGTTAAGTGCAGAAAACAGCTCTGCACTTGCAAGATAGCTTATCTAAACGATAACTGATGAACCAGTTACATGTAACTACGCCTAAAGTATCTGAAAGCCTGAAAAACAATTGTCATAAGATCACGTTTAAAATCAGATGATAAAATTATGCATAAAAACATAATATACTGATTAGCTAACTTTAAATTGCTAAATCTCTAAGAAGAAACTGAAACTCAGCCTGTTAAGTAGCCTTCTGATTGCATCATGATTTCATTAATTACTGTAGATGACTATCACAGCCTATATTTCAATCTGCTAGTGTCATGAAGTTTTTCATAACACTGCTATCTGCAAACAGTTCTGGATTCTGCCACATGGCCAAAGAGTCAGAAAGATACAGAGCGTACATGGAAGCCACTGGGAGAGTTAAAAACAGCACCTAGGATTGCTTTCAACTAGACATTACATATCTAAAACATGAGTCTAACTATAGGAATTCCTAATAAAGGAAAACCACGAAGTTACTTTGCATCGTTCCTAAGATTTAAATTCTGCTGACACTGCAATCATGCAATTAAGACATACCTATGACAAGCAATAAAACCCCAAAGGGCCAACATGACAAGAGAGGTTTCTTTAAGATAAACTGCAATTCAAAACATATGCTATGACATCAGTTACATCATCATTATTACAGTCAAATCATCCAAATCCTTATGGTAAAATTCTTATCAAAGTAAATTCCTAACTTTAAAACATGTTTAAAAAGACTTAAGATTGCTTAGTGAAAAAGAGACAAGAAAAAACTGCTAAGCATATCATGACAAAGCGCTACAAAAATCCTAAGACAAACTTTACAATATTTTATTTTTAGAATATGGAGTACTCTTCAATTGATTATGTTTTGTTTTCCATAAATTTAAAAAAATACTGCTAGAAAACAGTAAAGCACATGCTAAAGCTTTCCTAGCAGCTTGCTTGTTTACAATGGCACCTGCTAAATACAGTGTTAACATTATGCATGTACACATACAAATACACATGTTGTGAAATAAATCTCTGCTGTCATAAATTTGTCAAAAACATCCAATGCATCAATGGCTTATTCTCCTAGCAACCTAAACTTTTGGAAAACCTAGCTGCAATGCAAAATGTGTATAAATATGTATGCATGTATAATGTTCACATCAAAAGTGCTGCGCCACACTCAAGCGCATATTCAAGCATTGGTTAAAGCCACCTGAAAAGTCAATTTGCAATAAAAACAACTGACACAACTTAAGAGAATCGCATTTGAGAACAAGAAAATAAATTTAAATTTGAAATGAATGATTGTGATAATTAATGATCTGTGCAAAAGACAAGTACTGGCAGCAAATCTCCTATCGACCAATGCATCACTAACAAACGGAGCAAGTCTTGAGTGGAACAGAAGATTGGCTACAACATGCCTTTGTCAGGATACTACAGCATCAGCCAAGAGAACCAAGACCACCTTTGGCACACCCAAGACACTACATCCAGTATGATCCAAAGACAGGTGCAGGTTACCCCAAATCAAAATGCTGCAGTATGTTGGTCACCCTATTCCACCATCACTTGTTTATCCCTGTTTATCCCCTTTAAGCAACAGTTTGGCTTCTACCTTTTCTTTCTGACTTCTTGATTCTTCTTTTTCTCGGTGGCGCAAGTCCACGAGGAAGTCAGCAAAGATTGCTTCACGGTCTCTCGTCTTTTCTATTCCTCGGAACCGGTCCTCCTTCCCATACTTGGCTGCAAAGTCGCTGTAGGAAGACCTAACATCAACAGACATCATGTATCATTTATTCAGATTCACCAAATGTGACCCATCTGACCAAAACCAGGCTTAACTCAATTTTCTTAATATACCTTTTTAAAGAGTAAAGTCAAATGACACAAACTTTATTGTTCTATCATGTTCCTGTCCAAAATTATGAGTAAAAATATGGTTAAGTTGTAATGAATTATAATTCCAAGAAATATGCATTTAAAGCTTTGTATAATTTGAAATGCAAAATTCCTTAGCAACCATGTTCAGATTTGAATGAAATTTGAAACAGATAAAAACTAGTTTATAAAGGCTGCACTATAGGCTAGAGGAAGTCTGTCTTTTCTACTCATACCACATTTGCTATGCAAATTTCTGGAAAATCATTGAATTATTAAAATGATGGCTACTACAAATTCATGTAAAACACCATTAAAAATTAATTTTTTTCACAAATTGTAGTTTAAAGTGTTTAAAACATTTATACATATCAATTTCTGCAAAAACTAAAAATTGAAAGAAAGTGAGTTTGATCACATTTTGACCATTATCTCACTAGTGTGTGTGTTGAGATGTAAGCCTGGTTTTGGTCAGATGGGTCACAAATATCCATATGCAATTATGCATGGCAACTACGAAATCCTATTCTTGAGATCATCTGTCTAATCTCTAAACTTCTACAGTACCGTTTAACAGCACAGGCATCGATTGATGGTTGCTTCAAAGCAAAACTGAATTATACAAAATTGAATGTTGCAATGGCAGCCGTAACTGTTGATGAGTACAAAATGTATACTGTGAAACAAGCATCACAATTTTCTATATAATTCCTACATAATTATGGTAACTGGTGCTCAGCCAAGGCTCCCATAGCTATCTTTGGTGATTTCAAAATCCAATTCATTTACATGATCACATACCAAAAATAATGGACGTCAAATTCGATTCAGTCTTAGAGCATGAACTCATTATACCACAGCCTAATGAAGTAATTGATACAGCTCCCAAAAACAACAGTATAATGTTAGAGCATACCTGATAAACACATAGACAATGCCTTTCAAACAATTTCGTATTTTGTATTCCTTCACACTAGTGCCAGTCAAATTCTAGACATGACAGAAACTAATAACAAGATATACTGTGTTCCTTCACATTTGAGCCTGCTACAGCTGATAAACTAAAAACTGCTGCATACAAACAGAGAGCTAATACAATACCAATAAATCATTTACATCCTAAAAGTAGATCAATTCGTCTATCTAGGAGGGCTAATAAATGCAGATGACAGCAAAGAAAAAAACACACAGAGGAGGACTGGATGCACTTCACAAGCATTTGGAATAATGAACAGTATATGGAGAAACAGAGAATTAACAAAGAAAACCAAGATAAAATATACGAAATGATGATACAACCAATTTCCTATAAATGGATCTGAATGTTGGACAATGCAAACACAAGATGAGGAAAGAATTCTTACATAAGAAACAAGTTGGCTGCAGAAGATCAGAGATTTCAAGACTACAGAAAATAAGAAATTATGACATAAGACAATCATTAGGTATCCAAACAATTCGGCTACACAAAGTCGTTCAACGAAGACTCCAATGGCTTGGACATGCAGAGAAAATTCCAGTTGACTGAATCCCACACAATGCACGATTCGAAGGAAAAAGAAGCAATGGCCGACCAAGACTATCCTGGATAGATAAAATAAATGAGGACATAACATCACTTTGACTAACACTAAGGAAGCAATGAACTTGACAAGTGACTGAGGACCATGGAGATCATTTACTCGTACCCATCACCACCAAAAGGCTGGCATCAGGAACCTATCATCATGATGATTTCAAATGGTAAACCTACTTGCTGCTAAGCTTAGCTTCTTCCAGCAGCTGTTTGAAATGGTTCTTCTTCTCATGCAGTTGGTTGCGCTTCTCCCTCTTCTCCTCTTCGGCACGCTCCTTGACGTACTGATCGAACACCTGCTTGCGTTCCTTTGACGTTAGAAGCAGGTAGCGTGGGTCAAACACAATTTTGTGCAGCTCCTTCTCCCAGGTCTTGAACGCAGATACCTGAAACAAAACAAAAAAGAAACTGGACTGTTAAGTTATTTACTAATCGCACTTAATACTCACACAGTCAGTAAATCTGCACGAGACAAATTGTGCAAGTGAACAACTTGTCCAGGGTCATTAGATGGATACTGCTCAGCAGCTGCAAACCTTCCACTGATGGATTATAGTTACAGGGTGCTACCAAACAGACCACATGTTGCATCTGTATTACTACATCTGTATTTATGTACCACCATGACCTTAAGACAAAGCACAACGATGGAGCTAAGCTATTGTGCATTAAGAGCTTGACATGAGGAATGGATTGAACTTGCACACTGGACATTGCAAGGCAAGCATTCAGCAAAACAGTTGAGATATGAAATACAAAAAAGGAAACAGTAATAGCTCAGGGAGGATACAATTGTTTGTTCTCTCTATGCATTTAACTTCTACAGCGCCTTTTCCTAGATCAATACAGCAACATCAACATATTAAACATCGATGAGATATCAAAAACATGCCTCAAACACAGCATCATTTGGTCAAGTTGTTTACCTCTTTCTCAGTAAGCATATCCCTGAATTGTTTCATGCGTATTTCGAGTGGAATGATTGCTCTCTCGCGCGCTGCTTTCATTTCTGCTTCCATTGCGGACTCTTTGCCGGCATCGATCAACTTCATCTCTGGTTTTGCATCCTCTGATTTCTTCGGTTCTTGACTTGGCTGCTCTAGCCTAGAGAGTTAAAGCAAATGCTTTTTAGGCAATGCAGTGCAATATGAAATATGCTCTTTCAAGGCTGCTAACTATAAAAGCAACAAACTTGTTTTCAAGCCGTTACAGAAACTAGTCAGAATTGTGGTCCCAACGTATAATGAGGGGCACAGATACAGTGATAGCAATCCAACAACAGAACACCTTAACCTCCCAACTTATACTGATATTCATTTACTAACCATCAGAGGATGGAGGCTTCAGCGGACACCAGGTGAGGTGGTATTCCATGTACTGACACCCATCCCAGTACTGACCCAGCTCTATTTGTCTTTAATACATTGGACATGACAGTGTTTTATCAACAAAACCAGGTAGCTATGTGGAGCTGCTCATAGTGATCATGAACTGGTCAAATTTTCATCAGATTATTTTTTAGGAAATTCATAAAATATCAAAAAAAATGCTGCATATCTGTTTACATTACTGAATATCTTAAAAGTTTGCATTCATCTCAACTCATGATGGTAAAATTCATAAAAACAACAAAGCTGCAAAAATGAGTTACAGACTGGATTACACGTCAAGGTCAGGAGGACTCTCAATTGCAATCACTTGTCTACACCAGGGAAGAACAAGTATCAAGACTCAAATCAAGAAATCAATTAGAAACATAACTGGCAACTTACTTGGGCTTTTTAGTTTCTGGTTCTTCAGACAATGGTTCTGCAGCCTTCTTCTTAGATGTGACCACTGTAACATGTAATGTACAAAGTATGCACCCATATGGACTTTTATAAAGTGCATTTTAGCAACCCCTTAAAAGCGCTATGTACATGACTACTGTCTACGGGATCTGAACAAGTGTGTCTTAACATAGCTGGAAAAATTAACTTGAGCAGAGTTTAAAGGGACAGCTCGAATGTCAACGGGAAGATTGTTCCAAAGGGATAAACCAACGCACAAGAGCGTACAGTACAGTCGTGTTGATGTACTGCAGTAATGGACCAGAAGACCAACATGGGCAGCTGAACTATGGATTGGTGAACTGACTGAGCTGCAACTTAAACAAACAGCTGAAGTAAAGCTGGATGCGAGAACCTGGTGCTGTGATGACTCGGGTCAGATCAGCATTTACATAAGTACTGTTGTTTCAAGATTACAAAAGTTGTACTGCGAATCTGATGGCCTTAGACGCACTTGCAGATACCGTTAAAATGCTTACAAAGCGTGACAACAAATTGATGCATGGAGACAACGTGTCCTCCTTGGTTGATCTAATTGAGGCAGATTTCTATTGCATGATTCTCATGCCAAAAATGTATCAACCGCTGGTCACTTCAACAGTCAAGGAACCAAATATACTGTAACTATAATGTAAAGTCTTGTTCAGAAATCACTCACTGGTTAGGCCTTATATCTGAATTGCTCTGATCACTTAATGTTTCAGACGCAGTTCAAACTTACACACTTAATAAGACAAAAACTCCAAAATTAAGATAAAGTTTAGCCTAAGTAACATAATGCAGAACATTTATACAGCACAAATCACCGAGTCCCCTGTACCTGCAGCCTCAGGGGGTGTCTGAACCATTTTCTCTACATCAGCACGACCAATTAGGTCCTCAGGTCGTTCCCATAGTGACACTCTTTGGCTTGGGTTGTAGAAGAAGACCCGACCATCTCCAGTCCACACAACACACCTAAAACCATTACAAACAGATTCATCATAGTAACTCAAGCTGTCAAATGGTCATCTAGTCTTTATCTAATGCTCTCTGACAATTCCTTGCGATTGTTTTATCTAATGAAATCTAATCTTGAGTTTTTTAAATGTTATATAATGTAATCTAATTCTGACATTTTCCTGAAATGTGGTTTTTCATCTATACTAATTATCTCTTGTCAATAGTTAACCTAATTTACTCTGGAGCTCTCTTGTCAAATTGTTTATCTATTCTAATCGTAAGGGTTCTTGTCAAATGGTTCACCTAATTAATCTAAACTGGAGATTTCTTATCAAACAGTTTATCTAATCCAACTTAGTAATCTCTAACCAAATGATTTACTTAGTGTAATCTGTAATTTTCTTATCAAACATCTGCCCAATCATACCTGGATTTTCGCTGATGGTTTATCTAATCTAATTCAATCTAACAACTTCATAGTCACCAAGGCAACACATGATGCTCAATTTGTCATGTCCTTGTAACAGCATGGCTGTGTTACGGCACAAAATAAATTGTCATCAGTATAATTATTATTGATATACAATTTTATACATGAAATTGCAGCCAAGTACCCGTATCAAAATTTGCTTAACTATCAGTTCATTTTTAGAAAGAACCGAGCATAGAAATCACCAAAGTGACATGAAAACTTGATAATAATAATAAAAACATTTCATAAAGTTTTTAAAACAGGACAAAGCAAGGTTAGAAAAAGCACATCGAATCTATCACCAAAACATTGTCCGATGATGAAACTGACCATGGAGATCCAGGCACTGGAGTACTCGATACTGGTTTAGCTCTTTCCGCAGCCTTCTGCTCTTCCGTCATTTCCAGCTCCTGCGGCTTTGGCTGAAATTAGCATTTAGAAACATTTGCCAAACATGAAGTTCTTCAATTTAATTAATTCAATCACAGGACGATTCCTAATTTAAATCTAAAAGAGTTAACAAAGGTTTTATTATAAATGTATCTTTAACAACATGATGCAATGGCACAAATCATACATATTATATTGACATTTATTGGTCCAAACTCTTGGCTAAATTAAATTCATAACTTCAAATCTTTTCTTGAAATTCAGATTTATTGTTTAAATTTCTTGCTGAAAATCACATATATCACATCAAAATTCTTGACTGAAACTCACAAATACTGGTCCAAAATTCTTGAAAAAAGATCAGGTAAGGCAAACTGCAGCAGGTCTCTATCAACGTTTAGTGTTTGTGAATATGGTTCTGAAGTCAAATCGGAGTTTTGGCTCCATCACAAACCTGACAGCACTTCAGTAACTAGGCATCCCTTCCCTGGAGTAACGAAAGAAATGCAGTGTAACCTGTAAAGTTGATGTATTATTATAATAGTGATCCACAGAAGTTGTTACATTGTATAGCTTGACAGTGACCTAAAAATTTCAGCAGCAATTCAGCAACTGGGCAGTCTTTTGTCCAGGTTCAACAGCTTTCCACCAAACAGTATATTTTGCATAACATACCTGCATGTAACACCTAATAGCAAAGGTGATAAAACAGATGAGTGGCAGAGAAAAGCACTGTGCCACTCCATAGGCAGCTTCTGTGCTTACCTCTTCCTTTATTTCCTCTTTTGCTTCAACTTTCTCAGACTCTGTCTCCATTTTCTTCTCCTCCTTCTCATCCTCTTTCTCGTTATCACTTGCATGATTCACCTCGCCGTTCTGCTCAGAACCAGATGGCGCTGTCAACGGCTCGGCAGTGCTGGTGGTTTCCATGGGCGTTTCCATGGCATCAGAATCCTGTGTTGTTGATGCTGATGAGGATACTGGTGTTGGTTGCCCTGCTGTTGTTGTCTGTGATGGAGTTTCTGATTGGTTTTCGACACCGGAGTTAGGAATGGCATGAGATGCTGAAAACAGATGTAGAGACAGCCACCACAGTTCATAAGTGGAGTGAGCTACCATATTTTTGGACTAACTGTTTATATGGACTTCTAGAGCTGTGCCTTAATGAAGGCACAACCAATGTATGAACTTATAAACAATTTTCGACTATTGCAGCATGTAATCAGCATTGCTCAGAAGATGAATTAAAAGGAGATATTAATGATTTGGATATTGTCAGAAGGCAAACAACTGGCATTGTTACTCAAATGAAAGATCTCCAGAAATGATGGAAACTTGTGTGCCATAATAGATCGCAGGCCAGGCATCTCCAGGATGTTGTCAGTTCTTAGTCTGCAAAACTGGGGCAATTTGACAAATCCCATAATGAGAACAACTGCAAAAAAGTCCCCCTTGATTATATCAGTCCAATTAATACTGCCTTTAAAATCACCATCCGAGTCCAAATGCTCAAAAATCACACGTTATGTTTCCTTCACTGCTGTGAGAAAATCGCCACTTTCAGTCTGACATTTCCACCACTGTTCCGTGCGTGCATAAATCACCCATGGGAAAGTTGTAGTCCATTTATTGCCATAATTAACAATGCCTTTGCCTATACAGGAAGACCCCTGGTTCACCAACGTCAACTGCTTCAGGAAGCTCACCTACAAAGTCAAAATGTTGTGCCTACAACTTGGACAAAGTTTGTCAATGTCACAACTTTGTGCCTGTGGCATGCCAAGAGTTAAAATGTCTTTTTCCTGTTGAGGATCACTAATACATGCTGTCAGTTAATAAATATATCAGCTCTAGTACTGTTCAAAATAGTGTCAATTTACGTAGTCTTACATTGGATAGGAAGCTCAAAGTCTGACATGAAAGCACTTGCACTGTAGCATGCTGTCAGGCAATGTCCAATTACTTTGAAAGGCTAGACTTCAACGCAGTTAAGGGTAAAAATGGATGTGAGTTGATACCAGTCAATTTATGTACCTAGAGCATTAGTATCGAATGTTTCGGACATTACTTTAAAACATCAACAGCATGCAACTGAACACATCACGGTAGCGGGTGTCTTGGCTAACTGCATACAATAAACTATGCTAACTACACCAACTGAACTAGGCTCACTGGAAAACATACCCTTAGGATAACTCGACTGGGTAAACTGTGCTCACTGGAAGAGAAACGTGAGCTGACATGCTAACTGAGGCACCTCTCGCTAACTGGACGAAGTTTGACAGACAATGTAACCAACCTTCCCAGTCGACGAGAGGCTTAGGCTTCTCCCAAGTGGACTCCGCTGTCCTGCTGTTGTAGTAGTAAGACTTTCCATCAGTTGTCTTGTGCTCCGACCATTCAACAACCTCAGGTGGCTTTGACTGAAAACGCAATCAAGGTGCAACTTAACACCTAGTATTTATCATTCATTCGGAGAATTCATTCACTGTGAGAATTTATATAGCACCTCTTCAAGATACCTACTCAGAGGCGATCACTGCGCTAGCCTAAATGTGATGTTAAGTATCATTACGAACCAAATATTACATCAGTTAGCAAAACAATGCACAGTAAACTAGAAAAGTCACCAGTGATAGACCCACGCAAACACGTGGAACTAACCAATTCATTTCTTATTTACATGGCACAATTTATTTACATTTACGTAACACAATTTATTGACACTTATAGATTACAGTTTAGATTAACAATGACTTATGCTATGCCATTGTGCATGTATGGACCGACAAAAGGACCCTACGATGTGAGTCTTTTAGAAGGCTAATTTCTCTGCATTACACAGACAATGCTCCATATCGGATTCACATTTGATGCTATTAAATTGCAAGTTTACTTTGCAAATGTAACAACAATTTGTATAGCACCTGGCTGCTGAAATGGAGGTGGCATAACTGATGTAAGAGGCGTTGGCTACTTTGATGGTGTTTTACAGTTTTACAACGTCACAAGATAAGCAATAGATCAACATTATAATTTTCACAATCTCTATGATCAGGTTTCTCAATAAACAAGAACACTACACCAAAAGACATCTGGCAATGCAATGCATCAACAGATTAAAGACTAAGTTTGAGAAACATTTCTCACCATAACTGGAGGCATCATCGGCATTGGTGGCTGCTGAAATGGAGGTGGCATAAATCCAGGCATTCCTGGCATACCGGGCATTCCTGGCATATTAGGTGGCATGAATCCAGCAGGTGGCATGAAACCTGAAAACAAAATCACAGCACTAAAAATAACTGAAATTAATCTGTATACTTCAACATTTGACTGCAGTGGTTTAGGCCTTGGAGATGTTCTTAAACGGTGCTACACGAGTAGAAATATACTGCTAAATTGAATCTTTGATGAGTCACAGTGTTGGGGATAAAAGATGTTCTGTTCTAAAGCAATATTTAATTCACAGCATTTATATATAGCATTATTTATAAGATATCTACTACAAAAGCCCAGCTTCAGCAAGAGAAAAGATTTCAAGTGTTGATCACAGATGCAAATAGCATCTTTGGCTATATGTACACACAAATTCCAAAGGAAGGCCAGTTTAGGTAGGTGGAATAGCCAAGCGAACCAAAAATTAACCCAACCTTGTTATGGGTTCAGTAGCTTGACAACTGTCAATTTCACAAGGCATACCAGGATGAAAACCCGGACTCAGAGGTGATAACCAAGTTTTAGCAATCTGCCACTGTATATATGAATTCACTGCATTGAAATTACCAGACGACATTAGTTGTAACTCATCATTTCAATGCAAATCAGTCCAGGAACTATCAATTAACTTGGGATGCAACACAGTCGCTGGGCTCTGCAAGTGTCTAGGGGCCTGCCAGTGGAGCACTGTTTGCTGGCTGATGAACATTTTATTCTTAATGACGATAACATCATTTAGGCAAATGTAGGAAGCACACTTTTGTCAGGTACTTTGAAGGCACTGTTTTACATGTATGGGAAGGGTGCTGCACTACGTGTTTGGACTACTACAGGCTGGTTATTTATATAGCACCTTCAGTGCCTCTAAACGGCACTTTAATCCAGTGGGACTCTGTCACTTGAAGGGCAAAGACTTCAGCAGTTGAGTCTCAATACTGACAAGGAATTTAACAGACCTGGTCTCATCATTGGAGGAGTGAAGCCAGGAAACATTGGTCCACCCATAAACGGTGGCATCTGGACTGGCGATTGCATGGACTGGGCAGGAGCAGAGGTGATGGCTGCTGCAGTTACGCTGCTTGTAGAAACAGGTGCCATGTCTGAAGGCTTGGTATTGGAAGTTGCTCCTGGTGAACACAATCCATCACCAGCTCCAGCCTGGTTGCTCTGGTGGGCTGTAAGCAGGCAGCAAAATACAAACCCATCTCAATTTGTATTTATACAAATCACTTAATCTGTCAGCATCACATCAACAAAGCCAAACTGAAGCAGCATGTACATTGTACAAGTGTGCACCTAAGTAGACATCTATACCTGTATATAAAATTTATACACTGTATTTTACTGGACTAACTATATTTGGCAAAATCTCCATTATAATTCTTAACACTTTGAACGCGGGACCATTTATTACCACGTCACGGCAGTCCTACGCCGGTGCACTGCAACCACTGCACTAGGCCAGGGCGCGGCAGCCCTATGCCCAATAGACTGAGGTACGAGTTATTTCGTACATCAAGTCTTGGCCCACAAAATGAAATACGAGTTAACTCGTACCTCGCGTTCAATGTGCTAATTGCACTGCTACATGGTAAAATCCTGTTGAAATAAAACTTGTTGCACTTTTTAAATTAAAGATGCATCTGCTGAAGTTCATGTAAAAACCACAAAGTTATAGTCCTTAAAATATGGTTTCATTGCATTACTCTCTTATAATATAAAGTAATCATACTCAGCACTACTGCTCAGCTACTCAGCAAAGTCTATTATATAGCTTGCACCACAATCATTTGCTAGTGGATGAATGTTTTGTTCTCAACTATTTAAGGTGGTGAGCAGCATCCTCAAGATGATCACAGAATATGCTAGAAAATCTTAAAAATCTATGTAGCACCTTGACAGACACAGGAAGTTGGTTCTACCTTGTGCAAGGGCAACTTGTGCAGCTGTTGAAGCAGTTCCGCCTGTCATGGTTGGCCGACTGCCTCCCATCTGTCCCCCTTGCATCTGACCAAGGGCCATGGCCTCAACCTCTGCCTGCGAGATGATCTTCACGTTCTCTGGTTTCGTCCAGGCTGACTCACGGGTTTTCGCATTGTAGAAGTAAACCTGAATCAAAGAACCAAAATGTGTAAGTCATCAAACACAATATATCTTAAAACATTCTGTATCACACTTTATCGGCTTTCAAGTGATAGTCTCAGTACTCACTACTCAGTCTTCTGCAGCTGACAATTTATTTAGAAAGGAACAATTAAGGCCGAACACTTTCAAAACAATGCCTCATAAGACATGCTACATAAAAATCCAAAAAGTATAATATCCATTTAAGGGCAGCATCAAGTATGCAATGTACGCATACATATGTAAACTAATGAAACCCACTTGTATTGCATTAGATCAGGCTGTACAGTTGAGGCTCAAATGTACTCTAGTCTAATCTAACTGAATGCAGATTGCACTTAAATAATGATCAGGACAATATCAATTCACTGGATACTAGACTGCTTTATGTCGTTTTGTACAAATTATCACACAAGACAAATGCAATCTCTTGTTAGTAGACTATTTATGACATCTGGAATGGCAACATCTCATCTGGATTTGGCAAGGAGAAAGCTCTGTAAATAGCAGGAGAATGGTCCTATATCTGAAAGACATTTTAATTTTAGCTCATGCACAAACATAACATCAGAATAAATTTTGTAACAATACGAGATACCGTAAACTCCCTCACCTTTCCCTCAGCTGTCTTCGTTTCGACCCACACCTCCTGGTTGCTGTCACCTTGAGGCATGGACGATTGCATCTGGTTTCCTGACATGCTGCCATCAGATGAGAATGGTGGTTGGAATCCCGGTGGTGGCAGCGAGAAGTTTGGTGGAGGCAGGCCAGGAGGAGGCATCATTGGTCCCCTCTGATATAAAAAAATTACTCTGTTAAAGTCAATAACACAATAACAGAACCGTGTTTGAAAACCAATCTTTCATCTTAGTTGGCTGATCATTTTGGAGTAAAAGGTGAGTTTATTTTCACAGCTGCTCTATAGCTGGGTTGACCTTGCATTCTGCAACAACGTCTGTGTTTATGCATGCAATTACGCAACTGGGAAGTTTCCCGTTTATTTATGATTGTATTAAAAAAGACAAAAAGCTTCAACAGAAAAACTTAATTATCAGGTACATGCACGTATTGTAATGTAATAAGACATTTGCCTAGGCACCTGTCAAAGATGATCATAAAGAATTAGACAAAACCTGTCATAACTGTCATATTACCTAATGTAGTATCCAATCTGATGCATTCAGTTCTAATCTCAGCCAAAGACTTCTGCTCTATTTCATCCACACTGCATCAACTGAGGTGTACTATTTAGCCATTTGGCGCTCATAGTTAGCAAGCAGCCCTCACACATCCATACAGAATGTTGTGGGATCAAACTGATGACCCTGGAGTCATTGGCAATTGACCACATGATCTCCAAAAGGTACACAAAGCTTCTTTCATCACTTCCACTTTTGACGTCTGCTCAAATTGTACCAAAGGAGTTGATCTGTGCAATCAACACCTTGCACATATCAAAAGTAGAATTCTATAGCTGCTGGATTGTGAACTACATGTTCATGATCAGTTTTGGACTTGGCATGGACAGTTTTTCAAGAGACAAGCGTATTGTGAACAGACAAGATCAGGTTCACTAGCTTCCAGTTATACCAAGAGACACAGAACACCAAAACCATCTCTCTGCCACAGCTTACAACTGCGCATCTGTGCAATAGTTTGGCAAAATATCTCCTGTTGTTCCCCTTTTGCAATACTTCTCCATCAGTGTCCCACCCTCTCTTTCTCTCTCTGTCCTCTTTCCTTCATGAATATAGTTACAAGTGCCTTGATGCAAGCATACACTCATAAACAAAATAATGAATAATGAACATAAACTAACCATTCCACCTGGCATCATTGGTGGCCCCATGCCGGATGGTGGTCCCATTCCAGATGGGGGCTGTTGGCCCATGCCCCCTGAAGACATTGGTCCTGGTGGGCCCATCCCTGATGGAGGTCCCATACCAGGAGGCCCCATGCCATGCTGCTGTGGCCCGCTCATTCCAGGTCCCATAGGACCCATACCTTGTGGAGGGCCTTGCGGCCCCGGTCCAAAGTTGGGATCAAATGGTGGCCGTCCGAACAGTGAGGGTGGTCCACCTCCACCACGAGGATGCGGTCCTCTCATGCCCGGTGGTGGTGGGCCTCGCATACCTGGTGGGGGTGGGCCACGCATTCTTTGTTGATTTGGACCTCCTGGGGGTCCACGAAAGCCAGGCGGTGGGCCACGATGAAATGGTGATGGAGGACGGCCATTCGGATTGAAGCCCCTACAATGGAACAAAATTTTCAGGAAATGTTTTAAAAGAATAACAACAGCAAATAGACACATAAGTCAAAATCATTTCTGATCATGTGTGGATAGTCCTAGCCACTGGCTCCACTGTTTATTGGGGCATTTTAGACCATTTCTCCTGGAACACATTGTTACAAACAGCTTGCTTTAAAAAGTCACAGGATTTCATCTTACAAGGTGCATTTCACTGTAAAACATTTCCTCAAACATTCTTACACATATATTGGAAACAGACCCAATGCAATGATTTTTTCACTTTGCCTCTACTTCACACAGTAAAGTTTTTTGCAAAGTGTCATATCGTCTTTGTTACTCAGTGCTTACTTACTAGTGGACCTGGCAGTGCTCTATACTCTCCTAGTCAGACGATGTTTATGCTTGATGCAAGATCAGCCACAGGCAGTCCAATTTTGCTCAGCATTCATTATGCATCTATTTAATTGTTAATATTTCAGATGGATAAATCTTCTGTGGCGGAAGATTCCAGTGCAGACGTAATATTTTCCACATAATTCTGCGGCGGAAGACCTTTGCACATGCACAAATTTCAGCACATGTGCATTGTTAAAATGGAATTGATCGTCAACAATTTGTTGCTTCCTATCAGTTGGCGTTGGTTAGGCGTCGTGAGGGTAAGGGTCAGTGTCGTCGTTAGAAAACATGTAAAACCTTCCGCCTCAAAGTAATTTCTTCATGCGTTTCATGGCAGAGTGTTCCACCACAGAAGCACCACGCATTCCAAATAGGAGCAAAGCCAACAACAAGTCTTTAGTCATAATTAAAGAAATCTGGCCAGTGTCTGAATGTTGAACCTGTCTGATACACTGGTGAGTACAAAAAAGCTCCATAAAGCTGAATTTAAAGCACTCGCCACTTGTACCCAAAAGTCTACGTCACGTGAACAGTTATAAAAAACTACACGAATAACAGTAAACAGACTTTGGGGCAATAACTTGCAAGACAACAAAATTTAATATCGTTATTACCTTGGCCGTGGTCCTCGAGGACCAAAACCTCTATCCCAAGGACCCGGTCCGCCTGGTCCTCCGGGGCCCCATGGTCCCGGCATACCAGGACCAAAGCCACCAGGCCCCAACAGTCCCGGACCCATATTCGGTCCACCCGGTCCTCCTGGGCCTCCAGGGCCAGAAAATCTGTTCACTTTTACATCGCGATCTCGACTGTTGTCGTCGTCTTCGTTGTCCATAGGCTCAGAGTTGTCCATTTCGTGGACATTTTCGTTCTCTTCGTCGTGAAATTCTGTCGATACATTCTCGTCGTCCGCCATTTTGACTAAGATGGCGATCATCAAGCGAACCTCGTTCTCATAACTAAGCCTCGTTTCAGATTCGCGAACGCACTTCGTCAGTGCTACCACTCTCCATTTTCTGAAATCCCAAGATCTTGGGAAAATTCCCAACGAGTGGTAGCCCTGCACTCCGTCGAACCCATTGATCTAATCGAAGTAATATTAATATACGTCGATGGATCTCAGTGGTCGAAAACCCTATCGCAAAAGCAGCTGTAAAATTTCAGTTCTTGTTAATAAGAAAATTGTTAGGCGCGGAAAAACAGAAATGTGCCTATTGTATTGTATTTGACATTTGTAAAGCGCTTCTATAGACTTACAGTATAAGCTATAGGCCTAAACTATTCAGAGCTCTCAGCCTCTCAGCGTGGGAGCCCGGGGAAATAAAACGTCTTCGGACAGATATGGAAGAGACCCATGCCAGTATCTTAAATTATAAAGGATTGAGATGGAGGGGTCATTCCAATAGGAAGGGCCTGAGCCCTGATGGCTTTGATAGCAGTACTTGCCCGAGGGACAAATTAAGAGACCATCGAGATCTGCATATCGGAGGGGCCTGAGAGAGACAGCAGAGGTGGGTTTACGTACGCCACGGGCGTATTTATCGGTTTCAACCCCCCCAAAAAAAATTACCGAAATTTTTTATATGTGAAATACAAAAAACTTAACTTCCGAAATTGTTTCCTGGCTACGTTACTGGTTACGCATTAGGCAAAATAACAGAGATATTTAGGAGCCCGACTCTGCCGTCATGCACTCTGGAAACCAAAAGGGAAATTCTTGTACTGAATTCAAGAAGCGATGGGGAGCCACTGCAGTTCCTGAATCATTATGAGATTTGAGCAATGAACCTGGCGATACAGTTGAGGACCGATTGGAGGGACGAAAGCCGCACTTTGGGAACACTGGCTAGCAGCGAATTACACTAATCAATGCCGCAGCAAATGAAGCATGGACTAGCAGTCAAGACGGAAGAGGATACCACCCTTCTAATGGCTCTCAAGTGATGGTAACAGCCTACAGGAGCATACTAGGATCGGCGGAGTTTCTGCGAACATAGCCTATGGTTGCTGTCCAAAGTCACGCTGTAGCCTACGGGGGTTGCTGATTTATGTCCAAATGTGAAATGTAGACTTTACTATGGGATCCTAAGGTCGGGGTTTGAACCCCCAACAATTCTCACCCTGAGGCGTTAAGTACAGCCCGAGATAATTTGCTGGACAGCAGCAGATAGTGGCCATCAAAGGTTATAATATCCAGACCATCAACAAAAGCTTTTGTGGCAGTGTGGTAGTTCGCCATAGACTGTCAAAGAGTGCCCAACATTTTGGCATTCTTTACTGTTAAAACTGCAGATGTGGCACCCCACTGGCCCTGTATATGGTGAAATCATGCTCATCCCAGACAAGTTCACATCATGCCATGACAACAGTCAACAGAACATTGGTCTGGTGGATTTAAATTGCTGGCCTGCCACCACTGGCAGCGATGACCGCCATATCTTTGCTGACCGGCACCGAAATCCCAAAGCAGTCTACCATGGAACAGATGCAAAATGACCTGCAAGCTGACTGATGTCTACATCAAAACCACTACCTGTCGATCTTTTGCAGCTACCGTAAATTACAGATGGTTTTGCAGGTTCCTCCATGCCAGAGTAAACTCCTTACTTGTCACAAGGTTGGTACATCCGAGCAGTCACACCTGGTCTGCACCCACACTCTGCGGTTAAAGTCGCCAGTCAAGTTGTCCTGGACAATTGTGCCTGCACGCTGCTTTGCTGTAGCCTGAGTGCTGGTCACAGACACCGTTAGGTTTGTCAGCTCCTGTTGACATCATCCCCAGGATGATGTCAGCTTGTTACAGGGGCTTTGTTGCCCAAAATTGGGGCTGGCTGCCAGTCATTTTGCTCGACGGCCCAAGGTGAATTGGTTGAACCTTTTGAATGCACTTTGACAATGCAAGGTTGGGCCTCCTCAGTAGTAGAGCCAACCTCTTAGACTTCAACTCGTGTGGTGTTTTATCAGCAGGGCTGCTCCCAATGCACCTTTAATAATTGCCTCGACACTATTCTCTCTGGACTATATTGTGCCAGAAGCGCCTCGTGAACAAGCACCTTCAACAGGCAATGTATTAATTTAATGAACAAATTATTAAATTTATGATGAATGAACAAAAGAAGTTATAGTTAATGGATCAAATTACAAACAGACATTCATACAGCCTCATAACTTAACAGAAACAAAACCTAGAATGCACAAACTCTAAAAACACTTGAACAATGCTAAACAATTTAACAAATTTGGAAAAACGTGAAGATGCACCATAAGTAACTGTCTCATATAAAATAATTTCATCCACACACTGCTGCCGTCAGACCAGTACATGTTAAAAATTTATTCTGTATATTACTAATATTACAATAATACCCCTAAAAATAACAATAATAGTAAAAATAGCAATAGTAGTAACAATAACTAAGAAACAAAAAAATTACCAGTAGTAATCATATTTTATCCAAAGCTATTACGAATACTTATAAATTACTATTATTATATTATTAAATATTAATTAATCAGACAGACCATACAGCTACGTCAATGAGGGTGAAGTGTGCCACCATAATTTGTACCCAAGTGGTAGTTGCCTCGGACACAAGCGATGTATGGAGCAACGATGGCAGAATTGGAAAGCTGGACAACAGAAGCAGCCCCAAAACTACTGGAGACCCCCTACTTGGGGCAAAATATTTGCATGGCTGTTCAATAAGGAAATACCATCTACATTTCACTATTAAGAATTTTTTTAAGACACACAGAAATGCGAATCTGAGATGCATTATTCACCAGGCTAAGAGTAGCTAGATGTCCAGGTATATGAAAGCCAATCAGAAAAGTGAGTTCTGAGGCGTTTCTTGAACAAAGAAGAGTTCAAGCATTGAAGAAACATATTGGTAATCACTAGTCAGTTCATTCCTTGGGGCAGAAACATTGAATGCACAAGAGCCCATGACAGTTCTGCATCGTGGCTCAACCAAGAGACTCGTAACCAAAGATTGCATACTGGGAAGGCAAGGTATGCAAGGAGATATCAGCATAGGCATAAATTTGTATTGTGACAGTGGTGTCCAGTCATAACCACTTTTCTAAAGTTGTGCTGACAAGTTTTTGCCAGTGTTATTTTGAAGCAAGTTCCATTGGATGCAAATGATTAATTCTACTCAGTGTCTCAGTGTCGTCAACATATTAAAAAATGTAAACATGTACTTTGTTATCTGCAAGTGATGTCAAAGTGGCAGACAAAGCATACTAAATTCATATAAAGGGTAAGGGGAGGGAAGAGGGAGAAGGGAAGGAGAGAGAGGGAAGAGGATGGGAGGGAGTAGGGGATTGGTAACCACCACTTCGTGAGGCAAAGTTATATACTCTTAGATGTCAGTGGTTGGAATGCTCATTGTAAGGGTTTTACAGGTCAGACAGGCTAGTTTAAATCTTATGCTGAACCACAGTTATGTCCAGTTTGAATAAAGCAACAAGAGCAGAAATCTTGAAGAGGCGCTATCAAGTGCTCATACATACATACATACATAAGTTTGAATAAAGCAACAAGTAAATCCGAGAAGACACAGAAAGCAGTTGCATCAATGTGCTGCAGTGTCTTTGAAAAGTTCTTGAAAGGTGCTACATAAACATCGATATACATAATCATAAATGTTGTAACTCGATCCCTAGTACTGAACTGATTTGACTGGGCTCTCTTAGCAGGAGTAAAGATAGATGGGACCAATGTGGCCACTGGATTTGTTAGGGCTACCTAGTAACCTTGGCAAGTGAAGGTCATATATATATTGCAGCCTTGCCTTACTAGGCCCACACCTCTGGATCCTGGAAGTTTCTGAGCACCAGTAATTGTATTCTGTAAGAGGTACTATGTGTCCTGCTAAGTCTACTCATATACTGCAGTATGCTCAATTGGAGATAAAGTGATCCAGAAAATGGTCTGCCATCCAGCCAACAAGCAGAAAACACAATTGTGAAGTTCCATCACACCAATCTCTAATTGGTGCGATGCTTCCGTATGCATGACCCAAAATCTATCTCTAATAGTCTAATACATAGAATCGAAACGTTAAAGCAGAAACTAAAATTTCCTAAACAATCTGATCTATTTCTGGCCAACAGCAGCAAACTAAAAGAAGTTCAAACAATCTGGCACTACAAACTGCCCATTTACTTTAAGTTTCATTTTATTATTTATTTCCTGAATTTACAGTTAATATCAGCTACAACCAAACAAAACCTGCTAGAATATTGTGACCGGGTATCATTACAATGACTGATTAGGCAAGGTTTCAGCAGTACATGCATAACAGAAACTGGAAGGATAAATTCACTAGATTCGATTCGATTAGTCAGTGTTTATAGATGTCTGTTCACCAATTAAATTAATTAATTTATTAACCTTTTAGCAATGGGGGACTAGCAGTTCCTTTAGTGTCGCCAGTATATGTGGTCAAACTTTAGACAACTGTCCATGTTCACCAATTAAATTAATTTATTAATTAACCTTTTAGCAATTGGTTAATAAAGAATATACCTACTACATCTACCATAAATAAATCACACAATGTGCCAGTTCATTAGGCCTGAGCCCAATTCACTTTGGCCCACATCTGTGAACAAGCTGCTGGCTCCAGTGACTTAGCTTCCAAAGCCCTGAGGATGTTGTCAAGTTCAAGGAAGCCACAGTTGATTAACCATGGTCACCTCACGAGTGAAAATAATATCCTGATGAGGAGCAAGCAGTCAGGGATTGATGAAATTCTCATCACGGATGTAGCACAGCTGTACGCTTCGCGTCCTTGAGTTGGCGTCTTTTTGAAGGAAATCCTCTTGAAATAAATTATGTCGCGTCTCCGTGGCAACAGACTGGAAAAAATTACAAAACTTTATTTCACAATCTGACTGTTTGCTCTGGAAAGTCATTTAACTCCACTGGAATCAAGAAACTGATCACGTCAATGACAAACTAGCACCATAGGTTCCAAATGTGTTAGTAATCCACCAACATAAATGAAGACATAACAAAACGTGGTCTAAACATGGCTAAAGCACTAGAGTTTATAAACACTTAAAAAGAATAGAGATCATTTATTTGCACTCATCACCACCAGATGGCTGACATCACGAAATGATGATGATTATGGAAAAAAAACCAATCATGCTCGTCTTGAGAATAAAACCGATTCTCTTAATAGGCATGCAAACAGACATGTTCAGTTAAATACAGTTTCATTGGCACCCTACTGAAAGATTGATTTATTGGTTTGCTGTGGATATGAGATAAAGAACTGACCAGTCGTGAGGTCACCTTCTTTGGCAGCTCCTCCTTCTCCGACCAGACATCTTTGCGTTCCAGTGTCAGCACGGAACCATCCTCGAACTGTACCTGGTCAGTCAGAAAAGATTGCTGAAACTGTCTTGAACTTCATAACCAAGTCAATCATCAATATCAATTTATGAGCTTGCAAAGGCACATCATTTTCAGTGGCATAGCAAGGCTTATGGGGGGGCCCTTGTGCAGAGCTTCGGTGGTGGGCCCCTCCCCCTTGAACCCTCCGATTTCAAACAAAAGACGCTGTGCAAAAGGCGCTGCAGCATACAACATAAATAAGGTCAGATAATCAAATTGGACAAGTCCCAAGTGTCAAGTCTACTGTCTACGGCATTTAAGGTCCTCCATGCACGGACCGTTCTAGCCCGAGATGTTTTAGATCTCTGAAACAAGCCACCTTCGGGATGCGAGCCGCAATCCGCACGCTTTCTTGCACAGAGGAGCTTGAGACGCAGCTTACCGTACATGTAGCTAACTGGGCTTGGTTAAGTTGATTTTATTACATTCTGAAAGGAAAGGCCCTCTGACGGTCTGATCTGACCGCCGGGGGCCCTTGTGCCTGTGGGGCCCTTGTGCTTTGCACAACCTGCACAACCCATTGCTACGCCACTGATCATTTTACAAACCACAATAAAAACTCGTCATTCATTCATCAACAGCATTCTTCTATTTCCGGTCCAGTCCGGTGATAGAGGAAAGTTTCTTAATCTAATGTAAACAGAAGATGGTTTTCAGCCCACGATGGATTGTTGACAAGGAAACGCTCAAGAAATGGTTGGAACCAGCTGAGTGATAAGCGAAACTCAAACTGTAGTCAGAAATCATAATCTGCTGAAGAAAAACAGTTGAAATCTGATTGGTCAGGTAAACCTGTAACCTGGCAACTGTGGCGGAACAAGTTGAAACAGACGAATCAAACGTAGACTTGAATGACATCAAAGAACTGACAGAGAGTTACTACTATGCTTAAAGTCACACAAGATACATTTGTACATTCTCTTGGAATAAATCAGTTGAAGATTTCAAGTTGGTGGCTTAAGGATCCATTTACCTGATAGAGACATACTGCGTTTGTTCCTTTGAAAGTGGCATCGTACAGTACACCATCCGTCCACCGAACTTTAACTGCAGCTCCCAACAATGGTGGCTCAGCAACAGAACAAGGTGGCCACTGTTAAGAACAAGAACAGAGACTTTAAATTCAGTACAAAGTTTTGCATAAAATCCAAACTACAATTACAAGCAATGTAAAGTAAACAATAATATTTACAGGAAAAAGAGTAATGTAAAATTAAAACAGAAATTTAATGAAAAATAGTTTAAAAAATTTGTAATCTGAAGTTTTACAGGAGAGCAATGAAACAGGTAAAAAAGATAACAGTACCAAAAATATTTCCTTGCTAACTTCACTTAAACGACAGTAAACAGTAAAACAGGATATGACCAAAATGATTAAACAAGAGCTTGACAATCTTCCACTGTATATAAGAACGAAATGTTCAAAATAATCCAATGAAAGTCTAGTGGTGGAGTTAAAAGACAACACAGCTTTGAATAACGCAGGAGTAGAACCAGCTGAAAGAGAGCCGACATGTTCTTTGCATCGCACTAAGGCCTGAAGCTACGTATGACAATGCAAATAGCAGTATCACTCTGAATCATAAATTGTAGATAATTTCAATTTTACCATTCTTTGGTCATAACTATAACAAGAGCTGACGTTTGGTCAACAAGCGTTTTCAGCTGCTGGACCTAAATTTTGGAGCTCTCTCCCTTTCTCTGTTTTGATCAGGTCACTTATATCATTTCATTCTTAACTTATAACTTACCATTTTCAAATTGCTCATCTAACATAGGCTGCCTCTGTCTTAACAGACTGATCTTTTGGATATTGATCTGATTACAGCTTGGTTTTGGAGCTCCATTGGTTGATGCCTTGTGCATTAGACACCAACACAATAGACATTATATATTACAATCAATGGTCGAGACACAGATGCACCCAGTGTCAGTCTGATCATCAAATAAACTCAATACTTTTAGATAGCAAACAAGAAAGGTAGCATTAAAACTTTCTAACAAAAGATCACCTCAATGTCTGCTGGAAATGTGTCATTGCTGAACGATTCATCTTCAAACTCAACCCGGAAGAAGACCTGATTGTTAACCCCAATCACCAGACATCGATAGTAACGACCATTCTTGTGCTTTGCTATGACATGCTCACCTAGAGCGATTTGTTGTATATTTCGATGGACGCTCCTCTAAAATAACACCGTTTACAGTAAAACCCAAGCGAGTGTAAGTGATCAATCAATCCGTCAGACTGGCAGTCTGTCCATCATTTCTTTTAAATGCTATATAAATGTTTATATTACTTTACTTGAGTTGTGCACTGACTTTGGAATTTGTGTGTATCTAAGTATTAAATTTAGCACCTATTTGTACCTACCAAAGGCACACAAATGCCAAAGTCAGTGCAGGACTGACTGATTGATCAGTTATAGTTATAAAACATCCACATAAATTACAAAAACAGTTACAGAAAGAACTATCAAAATAACTGTCACAAAATATTAACAGAAATTTAAAATTTAACAGTTGTAAAACAGCTAAGATACTTTCAAAACAGTTACAGAAATGACAAAAAATGACAGTTACAAAAGCAAAACAGAAATTTCATGTTATCTTTTCCTAGACATTTACAAGAATTTCAATTACACCTTCAAAAAGAGCTTTAGAAATTAGTCAGTCACAGAAGTAATTTTGAAAATTAGTTACAAATACAGTTACCAAAATTACAGAAACAAAGTCAGCAAAACAGTAACAGAAATTACAAAACTCTAAAAATAAGAACGAAAACACCTGTATCATGCAGTTACAAATGCAGTTACAGAGTTAACAGTGAAATTTACATTATCAATACATTTACTGAAACAACTACAAAAGCTACAGTTACAAAAATGCAATAACGAGCACAAGAACAGCAGAAAGAACTGCAGGAGAAAGAAAATGAACTGAATCAAGACCTCTTTTGGCTTTGGTCGACTGTGTTTCACGCAGGTGACAACGATCGGCTTTTGTTCACTAGATGCACTGGAGATAGAAAAGTGAGCATTGGCTGTCCAACCGCACGTCACATGGAACGAAGTAGAACACCTCGCACTAGAGCACTGCACACAAACTCCCAGGTGAGTTGTCACGGGTAAATGACCACTGGTCAATGGCAGACAGTATGCACACCTCTACAAACAGATAAGCAACAGGTAATAGTGTGAGACAGATGCCAACACTTTACAAGAACAAATTATACAAAAGAAAAGAGGACATTGACAGTAAACCAACAACAAAAATAACAGTTTAAAATAAAACTTAACTACATTAACAATAAAAACATAGCATTTAACTGTGATAAGTACACTGTCAAATGTATGCCACAATTTGTACATAGAAATTTATATAGCACCAGTAATCAGAGGTGCTCAAAGGAGTCGCATGTCTACTCCTTGCCGAGATGAAAATTACAAGGCTGCAGATTGTATACACTGTCCTTGGATCCCTTACTCGACTATACAGTGGGACGCCCATCCCTACTCAAAGGGTCATGTAGGCCACAATGACATACAGAGAAAGTACTGTCAAACATACAAAATCTGCAGCACAAAAAAAATATGTTTTGATATGCAAACTTAGCAACAGTGAACTCCAACATTTCGGAAATTACAAAGAAAATTCTGCATGCAGGCAAATTAATAATTCGTCGAAATGGTGCAGAAGTCAAACAACAACCGATATGGTTGGTGACATGCACAGCACACTAAGTGTGCCACATTTACCTCACACAGCATACTACACAACAGAAAGTGGAAATAATCTTCGCAGAACTGACCAGTTTCCTGCGGACAGCTGTGATGTTTTCTATGCGAATGGGACGTCTCATGGGTATATCTTCAAAGCCGACCTCACCAATGACGAGAGCACACGTTATGTGTGACCATCGTCCAGTCGCCGTCCTCTTCATTGCACCGCCTCTCAACATACACAGGCAACATGCCTAAACAACACACAGGACAGCAAAACACTCAGGTTACGTCTCGGTGTTCTGTCAGATCTTTGTTATGTATATTTCAATCAATCAATCAATATGTACTTAATTGATCACCATAATACAAGCACATAGTTTAGACAGTCATGTACAATGGCAGCAATGGGTAAACTCAAAAGAACATAAGGTTCTGCTAACAGGGTCGCCCCAGTTACATCAATCATTAATCAGTTAGTATGTTTTGTTAATCATCGCATGATACAAAACATCTTCAATCAATCCATTGCTATGGTGTCCATTAGGGTGGTCCACGACACAATGGTAAAATTTCATCTTTATCAGAACTTTGCTCCACAAGTTTAAATCTGTTCTACCTCTCCTAAGTAAGATGCGGACCAAATCTGAAGCAGATTGGAGCAGTTTTAGAGGTCGCTCAAGGTCGCCAAACATTCTCTTGATAATACCATGGCATAGTGAAAGTTATTGACTGTTATCTGCTCAAGAAAATATTATTAGAACCGCTTGCTACTTAATTTTGAACTGTTGTTTTAAACTGAAGTTTAGAAATACCAATCTAACATTATTAACTATCCTTTGATGTAGCATGCAAATGTTGGAATTTTTAAAATTGCTTTTAAGAACTCTAAACCTTTGTACTTAGTCAGATTTATTAGTACATTGGTGAATTTTAGGAATTGAAGAGAGTTGACTGTAGAGTTTTTGACATAGCTCATAAACACACTAATGGCAAAGACAAGAAGCAGTGCTGAAGTTTGGCTTATAGAGAAGGGCACAGAAAAAACTGTCTGGGTCCCATCTTCCAACAAAGGTTCCATCCGACGATCATACTACAAGAACCATGAGGAGCAGGTGATAGACTTGCAGTATACTAGTCATAGGTGACGGAGAAGAGATATATACTGGGAGTTCAAAAAAATAATTGGCGGCAGAACTGGTAACGAACAAGCTGAAGCCTGCCTGAGGACTCCGGATGACTGGGGTCTTCGGACTTTGGAGTCTAGTTCGTGGTATATGGTCTATGACATCACTGCCAGCAATACTCGCCTGAAGAATGATGCCTGCACTTTTATTGAGAATTCGAATTTAGCCAGAATTAACCTGGATGACTTGCCGCCATCATGTCATGGAACTTCCTCTTGCTGTTTTCGGCTCTACTGGAGGGTCTGCCATTCCTATGCTCAGCAGGTTCCAGCAAAGCTGGCCACACATTGACCAGGCGACAAATGAAATGGCTTCCGACGACATCTTTGATGCACACACTTCTGCTCTTCGAGAAGAAATGGTGAAATTCTTCAAGGCAGCTCTTGAAGGGTCACATAAGAGAGAAGACTTCGAGGAATTCTTTAAACTCAGTATGATCTTCAGGGTGGTGCAAAGGGAGCAAGAGTTTCCTTTCAGGCACCAGGAGCATTCCATCATGCACGTCTGATTGTGAAAGCTATCTTTAGCATTAAAATATTTCTTTCCCAGCAGCTGTTCTCTCCAACTGCCAAAGAGAAGCACAGTGTAATGGAGCTGTTTGTGAGCCTTGTCTATGTTCGGTTCTGGCATGAAGCTCCTCTGCTTATAAGAGCACTACTCAACGATCTACTGCTGCTGGAGGAGCTCAGTAAATATCTAAATATGAGAGTGGCAAAGGTTGCCTCGACCGCATTCGGTAGGCATATCTGGTACGTTTAAGAAATTTTCGTCAGCACGTCCTTGTTTGACGACAGAATTGGAGTGGATGTGAAAACACTGATGGTGACAAACCGCCACCTTCCACAGTCCATCAATTATGTGAAGTGCCTCGACCATCCTCCTGAACCCCTCAGCTCCCTTGGCCTTGCATCTTCCGTCACAGAGAGAACTACTGTCATCGTTGACATTCTGAACTTGAATGGAAAAGAGAAGGCCCAAGGCTTCCTGGTTAAAGATCCTAAGGAATGATGCGATGATCAGGGCTTCTCATTTGAGGCGATCGATCGATCGATCTCCTTGGTCGATCGCCTAGCGAGGGTCTGGTGGATCGGTAAATCGATCGCGCAAATCGAGCGCGATAGATTTACTCCAAGAGGAAACTGGAGCAATTATTTTATTTACCTAATTTACATTACTTTAATTTTTGCTTACTAGTGGCAGCGGTGAATGCGTTCGGAACGCAACGTTTGGAGACCTATAGGCCCTAATGACTGCTGAGTGATCGCTCCAATTTCGTGTAATATGATTGGTTATAAAAACACGGTGGACACCTCCCGCGTACGTCATTATTTCGGAAATTATTGAAAGCAACAATGGCGGCGACTCTGCCGAAGTGGAATAATAATGTACAGTTTAGCAACGGCGCTCGTTTTCGGTTGATGGCCCTAGAAATGAGCTCCCTGTTGCGCTCCGCCTAGTGAATAGAGTTCCAACGGTCATGTAGCCTATACCATCATTCTTTAATAACTAAACGACTGTCTTATTTAGCCATGGCTGGACTATAGGAGCGCTTCTGTTCAGTCGATCACCTTGAAGGGGCGCTATATGAAAACTAATTAATAATACTACCAATAGTAATTATCACGGAACTGAACTGAGATAGGCCTACTAGATACTAGATTAGTACTATAGCCTATAATAACTACTGTTATATGCAGCCATACGAATACGATACACAAAATACAATGTACACAAAAGGCTCTCGATGTCGATCGCGCACCGATCGCCTATGCAACCCAGCGCGATCGATTTTCAAATCGCCTTCTATTTTCAAATGAGAAGCTCTGGCGATGATCACTCCTACCAGGACCTCATAAAGGCAGCGTCAGTCATGACAGTTATGAACGACTCTGCTGGGAGAGCCATTGGTTTGATGCAGCAGTAGAATTAATCGTTGACAAAGAATGAAGAGCAGCAGTTCCTTCTTCAGCTCGTGAAACGCTATAGGAACACCTACCCGTCCTGCTCTAAGGCCACGCTGATGAAGATGACAGAGGACATAGAATGTGTTACTCAAGAAAAGTTCCAGTGTTTCCATAGCAAAATTGAACATTTTTGAACCTTTTCTTATTTTCATTGCTACACTATATGTTTTAATTCAACTCAAATTCTGTTTTCTGTTCTTAGTGCAGATTACCGATTTTGTGCTTAATATGGTGAAAATACCCTGACCTTGAGCGACCTCTAAATACTCATCAATCGGTCTCAAATTTGGTAGAGGTAATAGTGGGTAGCCATAGAACAAAAGGAGGGTTGTGGAGCGCAACTCTGAGAAACTTAGTGTTTTTGGACCACGCTAGTGTCCATAGATAATCCAACAAGTCTCTTCAAAAACAGGTTGTCAACAACGTAAACTAAACCCGTAACACAATAGACACCGTAGTACATGCACAAAATTTCATTATGCACAAGGGAAAAAACAACACAAAACCATTTGTGAATGTTATTTATGCTGATAATGTTTCTCTGTGAAAAGTTTCCAGTTTACCATGATCTGCTATAAGTTGATAATAATATCCCATTGTCTTAACCTTCGCCATGTCTATTTCTATACATAACAAGTATATCTGGTCAGCACATATTGTAATCATGGTCACATATTTTTACTAACTTTGTAATGGCAACTGCTCTTACCCTGTAAAACTGTACAAACTTGCGAATATTTCATAAGAACTACTATTCTGCCCTCCAAAGCCAAAACGCAGTAACTCGGAAAAAAATTTTTTTCACTTTTTTACATTTTTCCACTTAAGATGTAACTATCTTCGTGTTAAAAAATTGTCGAAGCTGTATTATCACTGGTTTCCGAGATTTAGTGTTGCCAAAACGCAGTAAGTCGGATATTTTTCACTCGATGCCAAGCCAAAACGTAGTACTGCGTTATAACCACAGTATTCTGCTGCTCCTACAAACGAATACCAAGCCAAAACGCAGTGCTGCGTTATGGCTTAGTAATAAGTCATCGTTTAGGCATTCTGTTTCCGGTTTTGTTTACAATTAATGAGCGTGAAACAAATTTATCAATCCGAATTAATCTGAAGTAAGTTATATAAAGCGTTTTTAATTGTAAAAGTATTTAATTGTTGCAGTCGTGAATTATAATTACGGATTGTAAAACAGTCTGTTAATTAATATTTTCTATATTTTTAGACGATGCTTGTATCACGGTTACTTGGGTTTGACTAATACACGGATGGGACAGATGGTTACTGAATTATTAGGTTTTTCTTTTACATGAAGTTTTAAGATATTTTACTCTAAGTAGTAGCCTAAGTCGAATTGTAGGCATGTTTTAAGTAATAAATTCAGACACCAATATCGTTTGATCAATTTAAAATGTAGGTATCCAAGTCGAACTTCACATGTAGGCCCTATTAATTATACAAAGAGCATTAAGGCACTCTTCTCCAAGAACCATTGGTTTAAATTCCTTGCTTGTTTATCAATAACTGAATTAGATATTTCGCTAAGAGATTTGTGGTATGTAAGTTCTTACGAAGAGATTTTCAAATTAGGCCTATAGGCCTACCATTTGAACTAGATAAGATGTTTGAAATATGTCTTACACTATATTTTGCTCAAATTTATTGCAGCCTTCAATGTTCTTTATTATAAAGGATAGATTGTAGCCTAACAGGAGAGCTGCCAAAATTTTGAGTCTGGCTTTAGAAAAGTGTGGACGAAAACGCAAGGTCAGAAAACCGGAAAAAAGCTCTCACAAGCTTAAAAAACAGAAAATTAGTTCTACCACAGATTACCCACGTCAACGTTCGACGACATATGCATTTTCAAAGTGAAAAAGTACCAAGAGATTCTGAATACACCTCACTTTTAAGTTTGGGGAGTTAAGTTACCTAAAGTGACCTCTAAATGTGGAATGTTCAATTGTTTGTTTCAAATCAATTTTTTCAATGAATTTGATCAAACATTATTTTCCAAAACATTATAATTATTCTATCTGTAAATATCTGTAAAGCAACAGTGAATAGCTATTATAATTTCCATGACAAAATCTAGTTAGAGTCTAATTTTTATAGCTAAAGTCAATATTTTTACAATAATTTTTTACTAATTGATATTCAAATTGAAATTGATGTTCAAGTTGTTCAAGTTAAAACAAAGGCAGTTAATAATAATAATATAAGTTATAAAGTGCAATCCTTATTACCATTTCACGCTGAATAAAATTGATAAGCCCAAACGCAGTAATGTGTTTGGCTAGTTGAATTCCCATGAAAATGGGAATTTCATGCAAAGCCAAAACGCAGTACAAACGATTTTTGAGTATTTTTATCGAAAATCACTAATATTAAAAAAAATTTATTTCAACAATAAAATACCCACAATTTAATACATTTTATGGTGTAAATTGTTTTTGGATTGAATAGATAAATTCGGAGATTTTTCTAATAAACTTTCAAATCAACTTTCTGCAAAATATTGGTTTTCCGAGTTACTGCGTTTTGGCTTTGGAGGGCAGTATTCATCATCTTTTGGCTACTCGAAATGTTGTGTGTTTTGCTGATAGAATAATATGAAGAAACAATTATACACTGCTACAGTGATGTCTAAGATGAGAAATGGAATTTTTCAACCTTCTGAGCAGTTTTTTTAAAGTTGTGCAACAAGTGGGTTAATTCTACCATTTACAATTCATAGGAGATTCTACTGAAACATGTACACATGCATGCTAGCTTAACCTTCACATGCATACACTTACATCCTGGAAAGTTCCTCCTATGCACCGGTCACATATCCAATTACTCGGGTCCCCACCAGCAACATTCATCTGTCCATAGCATGCTGGAAAAGCAATAGACATTCTTTAACAGACATTTTTAATCTAAACTAATTCTGTGATTTAACCTAATTTGAGTACTCTTCACTATCAATAGCCTGCCATCTCTGAAACAAATGCTATATATCAGGCTCACTGTTTCCATAAACCTCAATATTAAACACAAATTGTGTCGCAGGAATTTTCCCTTTTGGAAACGTAACTAATCAAGATATGTTACGGCAGAATTTTTGCTAACCAGTTCTTTTAATCTAATCTACTCTGCCTAGTGAGGCAGAATTTTATCAGTTCATCACTTCTAATCTAAAACTAATCTAGCCTAGTCTATATCAAACAGTCTGGCACTAAAATATCTGTTCACCAGTTCTTAATTTAATGTTCTATAATCTCTAGTGAGCATAAATTTATGCCTCATGCATTATGGCAATGGTGCCAAATAAGTCATGAGATTCCTAAAAGAAACAACCTAATTATAACACTGTCTCATTACAATGCACCTTTCATACAGCTGACAAATTGTAAGTATCTTGCAGTGTATTTTCACAGTAAGAAAGCAAACGACAACTCATACTGACACGCATGAACGCAGACTTGACATCGACAGCAGACCAAAAGAGGACTCTCATTCCCAACCGATGCAACAAGTTCCCTGCAGGGTTGCTGATGGCTCCCCAATTGGTTTGTAGAACTCTTCATCTCCGGCCGTGCTGAACCAAATGCAAACAGTTCCTCAGGAATGCTGGGCCTGGAATGCATCGGACGTAATGATGTATGGGGATTTCCCATGCCACCAGAAACACTGGAGCTGCTTTCCGACAACTGCAAACAAGTTTAAAACAATACATGTTGTAAAGTAATTATGGTGGGATAACCTAAGGTCTATCTAATCCTCAGTAAAGGTAAAATAAGGAAATTAATCTTAAGTAAGATACAACAAGGTCTAATCTTTTCCAATAGACTAGGTAAGGTATAATATAATTGCTTAGGCCAGTGGTTCCCAAACCGTGGCCCGCGGGCCAAAAGTGGCCTGCCAATTCTTTGAATGTGCCCCGCGAAAGTCACTCAAAAATTTGGAAAAAAATTTACTTACCTTGTTTTCTTGATTTGAGCTTCTAAAAATTTTTTAAAAAACGAAATAATGGAAAAAAGTAAAAAAGTAACTATTATACATGAGTTTTGCATGGGGCGCGGGAGAGGGGGCGCAAAATGAGGCTTCTGACGAATTTGTTCACGAAAAAGACGGAAAAGCAAAAAAAAGGTCATGAAATTTTGGCGGAAGTAAGAAAATTTTTTAAAGGAAATTCTTGCCCCCGGGCGCACGAACCCCTAGTTACGCCACTGCAACTGAGGGCGGCTCCTCAGATCTCTGTGGCCCGCCATAATATTTTAAAAGTAAGACTTTGCCCTCCATCAAAAGAGCTTGGGAACCACTGGCTTAGGCATACAAGTTATAATAAAACCTAATCCTTTATTTGAGATAAGGTTAATCCATTTGTTAAGAAAATGCAAGGCAAGCTAAGGTCTAATCTAATCTCTTAGGCAAGCTAATGTAGTTAAGGTTTACTCTAAACTTTTATTTAAGGTCAAAATTAGTCTAAAGTAAACATTCCAGTAAGGTAAGATAGGTCTGGTTTAACTGTTTTAGAACACAACATCACTATCAAGCATTCAATATTTAATAATGGCTCCAAACGGCATCATTACAATCGTTTTCCAGTCTAAGTGATTATAACCTCATCAGCTGTACGAGTGAAGAGTGAACAGACATTGCAGTACGGTGCAACAAGACCATGCTTCTTGTTATAGTCAACTTCGGCGGCCTGGTCTTCCGGAAGAAAATGGAAAAGCGCAGCCACTTGCGCCAGCTGAGGACAGGTTTTCTGGACGTTTGATAATACTGGAAAGAAAGTAAAAACTAAAATGCAATTTATTTAACTAATTATGGTCATTAAATCTGAATCTAAGACAAGTGTTCACAACTTGTCCGGGGTTGCAGTCAAATACATTTTATTATTCAGTCACGTAGAAAAATAAGTTATGTTGTTCAGCTAAAGTTTTGAAGGTTCTTCAGGCGCTATATAAGTTTATAGATATAATACAATACAAGTGCTTTTGACAATGCAGCGATTTCAGAGCTTGAAGAAATCGATCAACTGCAACAAACACTGACTTTAGAACAAATAACTAAAATAATTAAATAGCTTTGACCAAACTACTTAATGTTTTAGCTTTTCATGTGTTGCTACAAGTTTCTCTTATCAATGGCTTCATTTGTAGTGTTAATAATTTCATTATGTTCATAACATTTTACATGGATTTCCAATTTAGAATCCTGATTTTATTTTTTTAAATTTTCATGTTTAACGAGAGTGTGTACTAAAATGTATGGAAAACCAATGCAACTCGTCGTTAAAGGGTTAAGCAACTTTGAAACCCATTACAATGCAATGGTCAAATTCACCAAACTCAAAATAGCACCCAAACAGTTACTTTACCACAGTGACACCTGTTAAACAAACTACTAAACTGCATGACATAATGCAGGGCTTATTCTAAGGAATTTTCCCAACTGCACATGAGGGACAAATCAGGAGGTCCGGAGCATCCATGCGCAACCACGGTCTAAAAGTTGGGTGGGATCTACTAGAACGTCTGAGAGGGGAATTGCGACTTCGACGCGAAGCTGCGAAGGGAAGAAGCCCCTATAACGATTAGGGTACGGGGGAGCTCTTGAGATCGGTTTGGGGCGGAGCCCCATTAACCCATTTTTAATGCCAAATGGAGCACATTTTGGGCTCTTGTCTACCTCAAATTTTTAAATGATGATTTCAAGAAAGTTTCTAAATAATCTTTATCTGTGAACAATTTGAATATTATGTGTGGAAACTGAGACTATGGTTTTGGCCCGTCGTCTGGCTGCTAAGCCTCAGAGCTCTGACGTTGAGCGTCTCATCAACACAAACTCAGCTTTAAAATCTATCGGGAGAAGCAGTATGTCGGTCGATTCAGAAAATGATACTAGTATATTTATCACAATATATCGCCACTAATCGAATGGGCCTCTATAGGGCTTCCGTGCTTGTTTGGCTGCAAAAAAGAGCGCATAGAACTAAAGACACACCAAAAGCAACAAGACAACTTTGGTTTAAGGAGATATTTGCAGTTTTTGGAAGCGAACAGGCAGAAAGCGACGACTCTTTTGGTCAAGATAACACCGCCACTGTTGCGAAACCAAAAGCATTTTGATCTCTGAAGTTAACTATGCCCGCCCATGTGTGGAATAGCTTTGGAAGTTGGAACTTGCAATTTTTTCTTGTATAGGCCTATGCCTTGCCAAGTTGCAGCCACAAAAGCAAGGAAGCCCTATGCCTATGGTCCGACGACTTAATGTTTCGTTTTTAACTTTTTTAATGTAACAAACTGGCAACTGCAGTTAGGCTACTGTTTGTGTTTAATCTCGTTTCACTAAACGTTATTTGGCTTATTTGCGGACTCGGCGAGCCAGTAGCTTGGTTTAAATGTTCCAAGTCTTTATCTGTATGTTTGTTTATGCCTGTAGCACAAACAGTCAATAGAAGTTTAAAAGTTAATTCACTGCACTTAAACTTGTCTCATATTTTACCACTGGCTAAATTATTTTGTTGGTTTTTACAATTAGGTCTACAAAAAGTAACTGCACAAAATCTGATTTTTAACTGCACAAATTTCTTTTCCAACTACACACTTTGTGTCCAGCTGCACGTTAGAATAAGCCCTGACATAATGTTAAGTACGTAAATATATAATGATCACGTACAAGTTTTGACTTCGTTGTAGTTTTTGTTATGTATTTTTTAGTATTAAAACAGTGAGTTTGTATTAGTACTAGTTACAGTTCTACCTCTTGAGATTTAGTTATATTCATTAACCCTATACTCCTATAGCATGAGTTTTAGTTACAGTTAATATTTGCTGTACCTGAAAACCTTACGATTTAACTAACAACACATTATCATTATTGGAAAATTCACTAATCACGTCTCAGTGATCGTGGTTGTAGTTAACTGAGATCTGCCCAACATCAATCAGCAGGAACTGACCAGGGTCCTTCTTGGCTAAGCTTCCTTTTCTCTTCCGCTTTCTGTGTTCCGCATCTTTTGTCAATTTCTCCAACTGCAAACAAATACAGTAAATTCAGCAAAGCAAGGAAAAATCACAAGATAATCTCAGTCATTAGAGGCAGTGTTCAGCGTTACTGCATTACTTATAAGGCACGACTATAACTCATAGTTTTTGCTAAATACTAGTGCTTCAACATTTCTTTACATGTTTGGAAGGGTTTGACTTGAAACAGCTCATTACTTTCCCTACACATAACAAAAGCCACATACTAGATGTCTTGATAACTCATTCTGATACACAATCACATCATTCTGCTAGTTACTCCTGTTCAGTATAATATCTCAGATCACATTTTCATCTTTTCAACATTTGACTAACCATTATAAACCACATCCAAATCTGCACCTTCAATAATATGTCAAAGCATGAACATATGTAACCCCATGCCTAAATTCTTGAATTGGCTTCCTGTTCAGCAAAGGATTTGTTTCAAAATGGAGCCCATAGTTTTTAAACCACAGAACTATGGCCAACCACACTTAAACTCAGTCCTTATTCCCCAGACTAATTACCATAATCATTATTCAACAGGTCACCTGATTATATAGTTCTCTGGTCATGTGTAAAAGTAGAACTGTTCTTTCGGCTGGAGGACCTAGATTTTGGAATTCTCAACCTGTATCTGTCTGTTCTGCTCAATCACTTACATCATTTTGTTCTCAATTTAAGACTTACCTTTTTCAAATTGTTTATCCACTTAGGCTGCCTCTGTCTTAACAGACTGATCTGATTATTGTCAATGTGAATACAGCTTGATTTTGTGCAATTGGCTGGTGACTTGTGCGTTAGACACCACAACAATATAAGTTGCCGTAATTATAATTACACAAATACACAGGTACTATCGACATCAGACACAAATAACCTTCGACCTGGGAACAGCTGGGTGAGCTTATCTTAAAGAGGTGCCATATAAATTCCATAATTTCCTGACCAGAGGCAGATTGAGAAGCAACCTGACAACGTATCAGGAAACTAAAAGGTCAACTAAAATAAGCCCTCAGGAAACTAAAAGGTCAACTAAAAGATATACAGCCCTGCCCCAGTATCCCCATTGCAAACTTCTGGATCTGCTGGATACACTACTTAACATAAAGGTTTGATTAAAATTACCAGATTCACAGCATTTAAAATAGATTACCTTTCTCTGCATCTCTAGTTTGTGTTTGGCTTCTGACGAGACTAATGTGTCAGAAGCGACATCAGAAGGAACTTTATTCACTGTCCCATTTGCTTCACTGCTATTCCACTTCTCATACGCCTCCACAACCTCCTCTTCAACTGCCTCTTCATCGATGAGAAGCAAGTCGTCTTTGAAGTCTAACAATGGCGATCCAATATCATACGACTCCAAGATGTAATTACCAGGTAATGTACTCGCTAATGCATTGCCAGTCGATGAAGCTTCTGGACAGGGAAAAGTTGATTTAGACTGGGCAAAATTCGAAGCTTTCTCGTAAAGAAAACCTAGGTTTCTTCTGCTGTCATCTGGTAGTAGAACAGGAAGAGCACTTGAAGTCACAGTTCGTGATCTGAGCGAGTTTTCAACACTGCTATTGTCAATGCTTTCAAACAGCAAAGAATTGTCTAATGAAGATAAGTAGTCCAAACCACAGAATCCTCCTCGGTCAGCTGAATTTGAGGCTGCATTGAGAACGTCAAAAGATATATAGGAGTGTTCGGAAGTTACCAAATCGTAACCGCATTCATCAGTCTCCAAAGGCATCGTGTTTTCCAACAACTCATGTTGGCCAATCAACTTCTCACCTGATGAAGAGTTGAATCCAACGCCATGCATATCTTTAGAACCGAACGTGTTAACTTTTGTTTTCTGCCTCACCGATTTCCCATTAACAGTTTGCTGATTCACATTCGAATGCCCACGCTTCAGGTTCTTTCTTTGAGTCTGTTTGTTTTGTCTGATCTCAGAATCTGGGATGATTGGCATCCTGATGACAGGAGCAGCAGCATCTTGAGTCTGACTTGCGCCCATCATGGTCACAGACGGAATCTTGGAACTTGGCACCTCTTCCTTCCCAGGTACCACCTGAGCAATGACTGGATGACGACGACTCACCTTGTGACCTCTGCTGCCATCTTGTGCCTGACTGGAATAGTTACAACACAGCATAAATAGACATGTCACCATTTCTGAAGGTTCTTAAAAAGTGATATATAAATATTCACGTGCTGTCATCCAGTGTGCAGCAAGTGTGGAAGTTATATTCATTATATATAAAAACTAAATTAAATAAAACTTATTAGCAGTAAAATTTGTGTAGCAAATGCAGTGCTAGGCTAACCATAGCACCACTTTAACCAGATAAATAACAATGATGTTGTCTCCTTTTTAAATTGGATTAACACTTACTTTCCCACATTGCTTTATAAGTGTTGAGATGCCACTTAAACATGTGTTCCAAAAATGAATCATTGAGAAATTCTCTCTAGCATTTGTTACAATAACACCTCAGCATGAATAAAGCATACACCACTAGCCTACGCAACAGTCATTTAAAAGCAATTTATTTCAAAGTTTAGCATTCAAAAAGTTCAATTGAAATGTCTTGAAACAGTTGGCACATTTTAAGTAGAGACATTTTTGCCACTATAGTATTGCCAAGAGAAATGTTGTCAATTACATGGCAGTACTTCTTCAATTCATTAAACCTGTTTCTAGGATATGCATTTGTTACAAGGATGGCATCTCAGGTTGCAAGCTAATGCATGTGCATTGTTCAGAATTGGTGCAACACCAGTCAGGAGGATTTATGAACCTGTCTTGTTTTCTCCATCTGTCCGTATAGCTGTTTAAACTGCTGCAGAGGTTGTTCCGAGTCTTCTTTTCTTTGAAGGACCATCGATTTTCCATTTAAGAGGATGACACCTTTTATGGGGCACCAGAGAACCGCTTACTAGTGATGTGATTTCTCGTTCTCTTTTCCATTTGGTTGATTATCTTGGTTTACCTGAATTACTGATGTTGGTGTGCCCCTTGGAATTATATTCCTAGGCAATTTTCTTTCAATCAGCATCACATTTTCTTGCCTCCCTTTTTGTGTGACTTTCTCTCGCATAATTTTCTGGCTTCTGTTGTCACTGAGACTATTTATTGGTGGCTCATCATCATCTCTTCTACCACAGAAGACATCTAATTCCCTCTAATGTTGCCAGATCATTTTGTGCAAATGTAATATGTGTATTGACCTTACAAAACTTTTGCCGTCTGCATCATTCCAACTTATGGCAAAGAGCAACACACAGTCAGAAAAATATGGTACATACATACATATGGTGCTTAATTAATGAAAAAATAAAGTGGCCAGAGAACCGCTGGCTAACTGGCCAGCTAACATCATGTGTCAAGGCCAAGAAAAAGAGGTCAACAGATTGAGCAATGGTAAAATATTAATAACGCAATTTACAAGTCAAGTAAAGCTAAAATTGCAAAAAGGTTTAACTTCAATGAACAACAAACAGATAAAATTAGGCTATATAAACACACTTGTATTCTTTGGTACAGTTTTTGCATTTCTTCCAAACACAAAAACAAACTGGTTGGATCTACAGTGTCAAATGCCAAACAGTGATTGTTTAGAATAAGACTAGACAAGACTACATACATCCCAGCAAAGCGAGTGATCTGGTTGGGCAAACCTTAGAGGGCTGCAGACTGCTTGTCTTGATTGGAGCTCAGTCACTGCTAGACTCTTAGCTCCTGAGCTGGCAGGGTAGAGCTTCCTTTGGTCATCCTCAGGATGTGACCCCACATCAAGGCCGGCCTTCCACAGTTCATACTTCTCTGGCTGATAGTTCTTGATGAAGCAGTCCATGCTGATGTGAACCATCTCACTGTTGCAAGTACACTAGGACAACACAACAACCACACGACAACAATCAAGTGACAACTATTGTCTGATAAAATATTGCACAATGATTGGTTCACACATTATTAATATTATTACTTCGATGTTTTATCATTATCGTTATGTAACTGTTGTCCCATTGTGCATAGATTGCAAATGGTGTATTAATACTTACTTACTTACAATCATTTAACAACAGTCACATGACATGAAGACATTGCACCACATTATGAGACGATGGTCATTTGACAACCATCACATGAGGCTATCGGTCACAACCTAACGACTGGCCCCAACATCTTATAAAATAAATACAGATAGACAGACAAACAGAAGGATGGACAGAAAGACAGCCAAATGCATAAATAAATGTATGCAATTGTGCATTTATGCACTAAATTTACAGATAGATAGATAAATAGATAGACAGATACATAAACAAACAGTCAGACAAATTTACCTGTACACAGCGCTTTCCGTACTCGATCCAGCGAAGGGAGGCAAAATTGGTTGATTCAGCGCAGTTGTAGCCGTGATTATAACCGGAATGATAGCTGTATGGAAACGTTATCATAAACTCACCGGCTTCCTGAGTGATCTAATAACAATACAAACCAAACTCAGATCACATACAAACTTCAATGAAAAATGAATCATACTTGGTAATAAAAATCTACAGGTTATAAACAAATCACAGTTATTTGTTGCTTGTACAGCCAAGCTGTGTGTGGTGGCAGCAGTGGAGGATTAAAGCTTGCTTGTGTTGAGGCAATGGTATTTCAAGTGAAGCAACATGTTGTAGCAGTTTATCATGCATGTGTGTCGTGGATCCCAGGTTTAACAATGCCATCTTATGGCAAAAAAGGCTGTTGACGTCGTCAAAAATTATTTTGAACAGTTTCCACTATCTGCATGTTGTATGAGGGATGCCAGCATAAAAACCAAGAGGAGCACGGGGGATGGGCAAGCCTATACAGAAATCTGCCTCTGGGTGGGAGACCTAAGGCTAAATCCTCCAACATTGGCAGATTTGGCCATAGGTGTAGAGAGTTGGCTGCCGTATCCTCCTGGTATTATGCCGGCGCCCTTCAGACCAGACCCATGCATGGGGCTGCCAGAACGTTGCATCCCTCAACAAATGTCTTTCCCCACGCAAGCTATCCTGCATCCTGCAGTGGCTGGCGACAGTTATCAATGAATGTAACACACATATCACGAAATTTAACTAGTCTCTAGAAATCAATAACAAATTAGGGGGCTGTCTTATTTACCCAGTGTCGCACTGACGGGCTTTTGGGTATCCGTTCAGATTCGGCTTGAGCACCCGGGTTGCATTTTACTAAAATTTGACAGCCCTACCAGGTAAATAAATGTACCTGAGCTAAGTGAAAAAATTAATCAGACCGCAATGATGCATACATGTGTGAATTCAGTAGCAGACCAATCTCCACCAGAGTAAGAATACAAACAATATTCAATACAAAAGCACACAATGCAATGATGTAGCCATAATTAATCAGTGATGATGTAGCCATAATCAGTGATGAAGTAGCCATAAGCAGTGATGATGTAGCCAGATTCAGTGGAAAGCCAAGGAGAAATGGAGTCAAAACAAGATTTTCAAAGCACTGTTTTCAGTTATGAGTGAAAGGCCTACACAGAAATTGCAAGGGGAGTAGATTTGGTGAGCCAGGTGTATCCGTTGCCTCAGTTCTGGCAAAAGTTAATTAATTTTAAAAGTACCATTGTCTTATCAAACAACACATGACAAAACACAGCATCATTCACTCACCTTATTAAATGGTATTGAATAGCGGTGCAAAACATGAGGTGATATATGAGTCATCTTGTGCCGTAAAAATGCAGGACACAGCTTAGCTTCGCTCGGGAAGAAGCCTTTATAAAAACAACAGTGCAAAGAAACTGTTACTGGTCAGTACTAGAAAAAAGCCTTTAGGTAAACAACTGCTCCAATATAATCTGACCATATCACCGTTGTGATAATAAACAAGGTAACAGTCGATGGCAGTTCCAGTGAAACCACTTTCAGAAATTGCAATATGCTATTTTGGGTGACCAAGTTGAAGCACATAGCACTAGATTACTACCATGTCTGTTTAAACCTTCTATGTCGGGTAAGAATCTTGGAACAATCATCCACTGAATACATTCGTTATTTCACATGGCTCAGTTCAACATAGTCTGTTTTACATAAGTTATGCCTCTTCAGACAAGTAGATTAGTCATAACTGCAACATCTTTGAGAGCTTTTAACAGAAATGAATGCACATGTGCTTTGATACATGCATTTACATCAATGTGAAAGTGGCATCACTAGAGTGGTTTAGACCAACCATGTTAAATAATGCAATTTTCTCACCATTTCCTTTATATTTCATTGACAAATTAAATTTAGTAGTTTCTTGGAATGTGCTCCGGATATATCAAAGTACTCTTTTGACTCTTTTGGGCATATACTTTCAAACTACTTAAAAACATACTTCTTCAGAACTATTAGATCTATGATTACTACAGAGACTGTCAGAGAGGTACTTAAAATGTGATAAATTAAACACACACACACACACACGCACAAATACGAATGATCTGAAAGTGACATACCAGCAGCAAGTCGTTCAAGACGACGTCCATGTTCAGGAGGAACAGCATACCACGACTTTGGAGCACCATAGTGCAAATAGTTTATACTGTAGAGGTCCATGTCTTCGGTATGCCAACAGAAGGACGTTTTCCACATACCAAAGTACAAATAGGCGGTGTTCACCCCTTCGATCGTTACTGAATACTCGTTGCTCACTCGATCGAGTATTGTACCAAGGCGGTTGATGTTCCATATGCCTTGATCCACATCATAGAGGCTTCCCGAAATATCAGCGCCGTACAGTGGCGGATTAAATGTCACGTTCTTCCAGAACTTTCGCTCCAACTCGTCAAGATCGTTGTAGCGTGGCGTCCGATGTCTTTAACATAGACACAAAAATCCATACAAGTTATGTACATAGGTGTATGTGTCATTTTTGTACATGTATGTTAGGTAAGTTTTATGTAAGTATTTATGTATGCATGTAAACATGCGTCTGCATGTATGAATGTTGTTTGTATATTGCATGTATTTATGTATGTATGTATGCTCATATGCATGTATATGTGTAAGTATGTAAGATGCACATATGTTACATGTAAGTTAGTGCACACCAGTATGTATAATTGCATGTCTGCATGTCCATATGTAGCAGGTATATAAGTGTACACTATGTATGTTTGTACATATGTATCCATGCAAGCACGTATGCACGAAAACATGAAGACATGGTATCTTTTTAGTATTCTTTAAAATATGTAAGTGTCAGAATATTTGTAAAGCACTGTCTCAAAATCTCTCAAAGAATGTACAAGACTGTACCAAAACAAACCTGTCATCATTGGAGAGTTTTGCAAAGTCTTTGAGTGCAATTGGCTTCTGTTGGATGTTATATTGTTGGTAGAGTCCTTTATTGCCAGAAACACTTTGTAAGATTGGAGCAGGTATGGTTAAGTCGATATCATCATAACCAGACCTACGAGGAATCCATTCTTTTGGAGGTACTACCTGTAAGAAAGATTACAACTGGTATGCAATTAACCAGCTATGCTGTAATATAACAAGTTGCAATTCTTCTCCTGAATGAAGTATCATTGTAAGATTTCTCTCTCTTGAGGGGTTACACTTCTCTTGAATAAAAAACAATTTATTAAATCTAAAATGTATGTACATATGTTTGTGCCTGGCTATATATTCAACAGTCAACACTCCATAAGAACTTCACAATGGCACCACTAATGTTACTAAAACTGCTACTACCAACACTATCAATTTTAACAGGAATAATATTACTACCAACAATAATACTACTTTTGCCAGAACTTGATGAGATGCAATTTATTGTTCCATATGATTCTGACATTTTCAACTGACAAATTTTAAATCTTGAGTAATAAGGAAAAAAACAGTAATAATAATAACACAATTGATAATATTAACAACAGCTATTTCAGATGAATTTTGTTTCTCATCAGACATTTTAAATTCCTGAACGATCAAAAAAATAATGAAACATTCACGTTGTTGCACCGTATAGTCTACCTCCAGTTTTTAAATCCTAAGGAATCCTGCTGTCTTGGACTTAAGAAAATCACGTTTATAATAATAACAACATGTTCCAATCTAAGACCCTGGCATTTCAACACAACATTATTCCTATTTGCAGTATTTTATTGAGCTATGCAAAAAGAACAATTACATATGTTAATTAAATTTTGAATGCAGTTCATTAAATTAGGTGGCAATAAAAAAAGCAGATTCGATTTCAGTAGATGAGTTTGGTTACTTTGGCCAGTCCAGCTTTGTGTGCCCCCTGCTGCTCGATGTATTCAATAAAGCGAGGAAAGTCCTTGAATTCATCCATCGTTGGATGAAAAACTTGGATCTTTGGACGATTACTGCCACCACTTGACGACTCCATTTCCCACTATCTACAACATTATCATAATTAAAATAAAAAATAATACAGAAATAAATATAGTCATATACAATCAGATGTAGCACACTGCAATATGATGTATTATAAAGTAATCAAAAATAAGGTAATCAAGTGTAATATAATCACATGTAATCAAAATCATGGACAATCAGGTGTAATATAATCAGACAGTATGTAAACAACTGTAATGTATCCAGACTCAATATAACAGATTTAATATATTCAAATGTAATATCATGTAAATAGGTGTAATATAACATAGATCTATTCCCTCTCTCTGTCAGTATTGAGCAATTCATAAAGCACAAGAACATTCAAAATGTTTAAGGATGCCCTCACAATGAAAAACTTGGCTTGAAATTTATTCACATACCCTGCAGTTTCACATGCAGCAAATATATCACTAAGCTAAGATCGACTTTACAAGCCAGCACAATTACATAATTATGTTAATTAAATTTTGAATGCAATTAATTAAATTAGGTGGCAATAAAAAAGAAGATTCGATTTCAGTAAATGAGTTTGGTTACTTTGGCCAGTCCAAAGCAACCAAAAGAACGAAGATTTGGCAAATGGAATTTCCTGCAGAGTACTGAATAGCAAATTCCACAATCTCTGTAATTTATGCACAAATAAATGCATTTAACATTTCAAGGTGGGTGAATAATAGAATAGAATATTCTTTATTGTATGACCAACTGCAAACCACATTTAGACCTACATGAAAGTTTAAAGGATTGCTTTCTCTATTTCTGGATTAGACTATTTATACACAGTTCATGTCTAATTGACTTTAATTGTACCACGGTACTTCCACTAATAAAGCGACTCATAAAGCTATAATGGCAAGCTTATAGAATCGGGGGCTGAAGGATATAGTGCGTAAGTTTACTGGCGTCGTGAGTGTCGGTTAGGGTCAGATTAGGCGTCGTGAGGGTCGGTCAGGGTTAGTGTCGTCATTAGAAAACCTGGTACCGTCCGGCGTTCGCGCAGCTTGCCCAAAGATACTGTATAATCCTTCAGCCCACGATCCTATAAGTTTGCCGCTATAATTGCCAGTAAAATAAACAGTTCAATTTGCAATAGTCGTATCGCACAGTTCTTCTGGATAGCCAAGTAGGGCTTCTATGGCGTCTGTCACGTTCGCCACTCGCTCTCAAATTACTATATTTCATCTAAATTAAAAAAGCCATAAGATGTCTTACTTCTGAACTGTATAAAATGGGCACCTCCAAATGACTCAAATTTTCGTAATCAGCCTGGCGGGTGATAGTAAATTACGACAACAGAATTTGTAAAATTTGAATGTTATTTAACGAAACCTATTTCGTTCGTTTACAACTATTTCAGCTCTTAGCTCCTGATCTTTTTTCATAGACTACACACTTTGATACTACACCAAATGACGTCTTAAGCAATGAGCGCCATCTATCATAGGCCGTGCATCTATTCGCTAAATATAATTGATTGTAGGCCTAAATCATATATAGTATTCTATTGTATTGTATTGTACTTAAACATGTATAAAGTGCCTCTCACAGTGCACACCAATCAGAGGCGCTCCCAGTGCGAAAGTCCTCGAGAATAAACTTCAATATAAAGACAAGTTTTGAGGTAGCGAAAAGATGTTTCAGGACCATCACATAGTATGGTGGTGCGAATAAAGGGGGAGTTGTTTCCATAGCGAAGGTCCAATGCAGGCAAAAGCACGGGACTGATCTATGGCCGTTCTCACACGATATTGTGACGATAATAGATCTCGAGATTTTTACAGCGACATTTCTACAGCGCTAAACGAGCGAAGTCAAATGCATAGTAGGCTAACAGTTAGCCTACTATTCTCATTGGTATACATTGGCGGCACCGAATTGATGTCCTCGTTCTGCGTTATCGACTGCTCGACGACATCCGATGGCAGCAAGGAGTCAACGGATTCCATGGCCAGCAGACCAGCATCAGCATTCTCATTGGCATACATTGGCGGCACCGAATTGATGTCCTCGTTCTGCGTTATCGACTGCTCGACGACATCCGATGGCAGCAAGGAGCCAACGGATTCCATGGCCAGCAGACCAGCATCAGCATTCTCATTGGCATACATTGGCGGCACCGAATTGATGTCCTCGTTCTGCGTTATCGACTGCTCGACGACATCCGATGGCAGCAAGGAGCCAACGGATTCCATGGCCAGCAGACCAGCATCAGCATTCTCATTGGCATACATTGGCGGCACCGAATTGATGTCCTCGTTCTGCGTTATCGACTGCTCGACGACATCCGATGGCAGCAAGGAGTCAACGGATTCCATGGCCAGCAGACCAGCACCAGCATTCTCATTGGCATACATTGGCGGCACCGAATTGATGTCCTCGTTCTGCGTTATCGACTGCTCGACGACATCCGATGGCAGCAAGGAGTCAACGGATTCCATGGCCAGCAGACCAGCATCAGCATTCTCATTGGCATACATTGGCGGCACCGAATTGATGTCCTCGTTCTGCATTATCGACTGCTCGACGACATCCGATGGCAGCAAGGAGTCAACGGATTCCATGGCCATGCTGCAGCAGACCAGCATCAGCATTCTCATTGGCATACATTGGCGGCACCGAATTGATGTCCTCGTTCTGCGTTATCGACTGCTCGACGACATCCGATGGCAGCAAGGAGTCAACGGATTCCATGGCCATGCTGCAGCAGACCAGCATCAGCATTCTCATTGGCATACATTGGCGGCACCGAATTGATGTCCTCGTTCTGCGTTATCGACTGCTCGACGACATCTGATGGCAGCAAGGAGTCAACGGATTCCATGGCCATGCTGCAGCAGACCAGCATCAGCATTCTCATTGGCATACATTGGCGGCACCGAATTGATGTCCTCGTTCTGCGTTATCGACTGCTCGACGACATTCGATGGCAGCAAGGAGTCAACGGATTCCATGGCCATGCTGCAGCAGACCAGCATCAGCATTCTCATTGGCATACATTGGCGGCACCGAATTGATGTCCTCGTTCTGCGTTATCGACTGCTCGACGACATCCGATGGCAGCAAGGAGTCAACGGATTCCATGGCCATGCTGCAGCAGACCAGCATCAGCATTCTCATTGGCATACATTGGCGGCACCGAATTGATGTCCTCGTTCTGCATTATCGACTGCTCGACGACATCCGATGGCAGCAAGGAGTCAACGGATTCCATGGCCATGCTGCAGCAGACCAGCATCAGCATTCTCATTGGCATACATTGGCGGCACCGAATTGATGTCCTCGTTCTGCGTTATCGACTGCTCGACGACATCCGATGGCAGCAAGGAGTCAACGGATTCCATGGCCATGCTGCAGCAGACCAGCATCAGCATTCTCATTGGCATACATTGGCGGCACCGAATTGATGTCCTCGTTCTGCGTTATCGACTGCTCGACGACATCCGATGGCAGCAAGGAGTCAACGGATTCCATGGCCATGCTGCAGCAGACCAGCATCAGCATTCTCATTGGCATACATTGGCGGCACCGAATTGATGTCCTCGTTCTGCGTTATCGACTGCTCGACGACATCCGATGGCAGCAAGGAGTCAACGGATTCCATGGCCATGCTGCAGCAGACCAGCATCAGCATTCTCATTGGCATACATTGGCGGCACCGAATTGATGTCCTCGTTCTGCGTTATCGACTGCTCGACGACATCCGATGGCAGCAAGGAGTCAACGGATTCCATGGCCATGCTGCAGCAGACCAGCATCAGCATTCTCATTGGCATACATTGGCGGCACCGAATTGATGTCCTCGTTCTGCGTTATCGACTGCTCGACGACATCCGATGGCAGCAAGGAGTCAACGGATTCCATGGCCATGCTGCAGCAGACCAGCATCAGCATTCTCATTGGCATACATTGGCGGCACCGAATTGATGTCCTCGTTCTGCGTTATCGACTGCTCGACGACATCCGATGGCAGCAAGGAGTCAACGGATTCCATGGCCATGCTGCAGCAGACCAGCATCAGCATTCTCATTGGCATACATTGGCGGCACCGAATTGATGTCCTCGTTCTGCGTTATCGACTGCTCGACGACATCTGATGGCAGCAAGGAGTCAACGGATTCCATGGCCATGCTGCAGCAGACCAGCATCAGCATTCTCATTGGCATACATTGGCGGCACCGAATTGATGTCCTCGTTCTGCGTTATCGACTGCTCGACGACATCTGATGGCAGCAAGGAGTCAACGGATTCCATGGCCATGCTGCAGCAGACCAGCATCAGCATTCTCATTGGCATACATTGGCGGCACCGAATTGATGTCCTCGTTCTGCATTATCGACTGCTCGACGACATCCGATGGCAGCAAGGAGTCAACGGATTCCATGGCCATGCTGCAGCAGACCAGCATCAGCATTCTCATTGGCATACATTGGCGGCACCGAATTGATGTCCTCGTTCTGCGTTATCGACTGCTCGACGACATCCGATGGCAGCAAGGAGTCAACGGATTCCATGGCCATGCTGCAGCAGACCAGCATCAGCATTCTCATTGGCATACATTGGCGGCACCGAATTGATGTCCTCGTTCTGCGTTATCGACTGCTCGACGACATCTGATGGCAGCAAGGAGTCAACGGATTCCATGGCCATGCTGCAGCAGACCAGCATCAGCATTCTCATTGGCATACATTGGCGGCACCGAATTGATGTCCTCGTTCTGCGTTATCGACTGCTCGACGACATCCGATGGCAGCAAGGAGTCAACGGATTCCATGGCCATGCTGCAGCAGACCAGCATCAGCATTCTCATTGGCATACATTGGCGGCACCGAATTGATGTCCTCGTTCTGCGTTATCGACTGCTCGACGACATCCGATGGCAGCAAGGAGTCAACGGATTCCATGGCCATGCTGCAGCAGACCAGCATCAGCATTCTCATTGGCATACATTGGCGGCACCGAATTGATGTCCTCGTTCTGCGTTATCGACTGCTCGACGACATCTGATGGCAGCAAGGAGTCAACGGATTCCATGGCCATGCTGCAGCAGACCAGCATCAGCATTCTCATTGGCATACATTGGCGGCACCGAATTGATGTCCTCGTTCTGCGTTATCGACTGCTCGACGACATCCGATGGCAGCAAGGAGTCAACGGATTCCATGGCCATGCTGCAGCAGACCAGCATCAGCATTCTCATTGGCATACATTGGCGGCACCGAATTGATGTCCTCGTTCTGCGTTATCGACTGCTCGACGACATGCGATTCATTCATTCAGAGCATTTATATAGCGCCTCTTCAAGAAGCTACTCAGAAGCGCTCCCGGCCCAGCCACGACTAAAGAAAAAGACTTGAGGGACTTGTAGAACCCTGCCGGTTGGCTCACAAGTAAAGAGCGGAGCTTAAGCGGGAGGTCATTCCAGGTGGAAGGTCCCACAACCGAAAAGCACGGCGCTGCTTAATAGCCAAGCGTGCCCGTGGAACTAGGAGCTCACCCCTCGTCGTAGAACAAAGTGCCCGACGCGCTACAACGTCGGACACTGGGCGGCAAAGATCACGCAAGTAAGATGGAGCACAGCCAAGAACGCAGCGAGAAACTACAGCAGCAGTGCGGTATGAGATCCGCTGAGAGATAGACAGCCAGTGCAACACATCACGTATGTATGCAGAGACAGGAGAGAACTTAGGAAGTCGTCCAATGAGACGAGCAGCCGAGCGTAGAACTCGATCTAGTCGCCCCAGAACCCCAAGAGGAAGGCCAGCAAGTAGGGAGCAACAGTTGTCAATTCGACTGGTTACAAAGGCGTGAACAAGGACCACGACCGCATCATGAGAGAGAGAGAGAGAGACCACTCGAAGCTGACGAAGCTGATAGTAACAACTCCGTGCAACCAGGTTCACATGTTGAGACAAAGTAAGTTCAGAGTCAAGAGTAAGCCCCAGATCACGAACTGTGACGGAAAAGGTTATGCGAGGAAAGAGCAAGGTAAGTTGGGAAAAGTCGATACCCTGAAGTTGCCTACGGCCACCCAGCCAAATAAGTTGTGTTTTAGATGGATTTAAGAGTAGCCGACTGGAGGCCATCCAAGAAGAGAGGACATCCATAGTCAGACACATCTGGCTTACAGTAGCCACCGCATCCGCTGAATGGGTGTGGATGTAGGCTTGCACATCATCGGCCATCACCGATGGCAGCAAGGAGTCAACGGATTCCATGGCCAGCAGACCAGCATCAGCATTCTCATTGGCATACATTGGCGGCACCGAATTGATGTCCTCGTTCTGTGTTATCGACTGCTCGACGACATCCGATGGCAGCAAGGAGTCAGTAAACAAGTAGCCGTCATTGTGTACACTTTCCCTAACTGTGGCTGGCTTTGACGCTGTTCTAATTGAATTTGACTTTCGGCTATTGGTCATCAAGAAGTTGTCATATTTTGCTGGTCTCTTTCTAATCCTTGACATGAAGCTCTCTTCATACCGAGTTTGCTTGACGGTCTTCACCTTTGTCCTCCCCTTCTTGTCATTTGGACATTGACGGTTTTCCCTCAAAGGTGATTTCACTTCAGCTGCAAGTAATTATCGGGTTTGGGTGAATAATATTGTAATAATATTATTGTTACAATTCACCAAAACCCGATAATGTGTTTACATTACATTAAACAACATTGTGTGGACAACATGAAAAAATGTTCCAAGTGAAGTACGTGTTAACCCTTCTGAATGAATCAAGAGATGAGAAAATGACCTGTCATCTAGTAAGTTCAGACATTGGCATACCATAAGATTACCAGAAATTCATGAAATCAGATTACTGACAAAATGGACCATACCCAGTATGGACCGAAATAAAAAGTAATATACTTTATTTCTTTATATACCTTATTCCCATTTTACGGAGCAGTGAAGGATGATAAAATTAATATTATTATCGGGTCGAGCCGATTCGATTAATCTGGCATATTGACAACATCTGAATAACAGTATTCAGCCAAATTTACTGAATAATATTAATAATAAGTACTGTTAGTAACAGGCTATCCCAGAATGTCGCTTGTGTGTAGGCCTACACAACTACACATGACTAAAATGTGTGGATAAGACTGGGCTATACGTACACGCGCGTAGGAGCATTGTCAGCAGCCTGTAAGGACATGTGGGCTAGGGGATAGACCACTTGGCCACGCAGCAGATTGATCCAATAGAGATAGCCCATTTGTTCACATGACAATATCCTAAACTTTCATTGGATATAAGCTTAGCCCGTTTGACCTATAGGTGACTCATGTATAGACACATCGATTTGAGCAAGAAAATAATTTATGTAAATTTCGAGGTTAGCCCACTTGTCCATAAGGCCATCCAACTATTGTAGACTCGATCTGTGGGGCAGCCGGTGCACGTGCCCCAATAATTGAGGAGGGGCATTTCCCCCCAAAATCCAGAAGAAAACTACTTGAAATTAAAAACTTCTTCAGAAAAAGAGACGAAGAACTGAATTACTATAAAAAATTCCATAATGAAAACAGAGATTTATTTACATCTTCAATATGAAAGAAATTTAGGCCTAGGCTTACATAAGCAAAAACGCACCCATTTAGGCCTAGGCAAACAGAGGAAACAGAAGGACGAAGTATTAAAGCGGAAGAGGAGTGACGTCTGGATTGTGAATTTACCAGTAGGCTAGGCTAATTAAACTACAACGAGCGATCGAGACAGCGAGTGCATAATCGTAATACATAGGCCTACTAGATGATTGCCGGTCCTAAGACGGTGAATATTCCTCCCTTCCCGCACCTCCCCTACCCCATAACCTTCCTCTGCCACTCCTCTTCTCCCCACCGGCCACCACTCTCCTACCTTCCCACTCTTCTATCCTCACATCCACTTCCTCTTCTCCGCTCTTTACTCTCCCCTCCCCATTCCCTTCCCCCCCTCCGCTCCCCTCCACTCTCCGCTCCAATAAAATGAAATGAGTCTAGCTTATTATGACCTTCATAACGTATACGATATTTCATGGCGTAAGATTATAGCAGCGCCTCCTAGCGAAACGAAATGTGTGAGCGCAAGAGAAAATGTTCACTTCGAATTCATGACTTTGTGATTTCATGACAGCGCTATCGTTTATTATAGGCTATTAATTCAAACTGACACGCCGTAGTATGATTTCAAGTCTTAGTATGAACGGACGATCACAAGTTATTACAGGAGTCGAATTTAATTAACTGCTTGTATGGCATCCATGCAAGGCGCCCATCTGTCCTACAAACGCCACATAGCGAATGGAAGACTGAGTGGATCTTCGGGAGGGTAGCGGGAATCGGTCCCGCGTCCACGCTCATCTTCAGCTCTTTGTGCCGGAGTGCTACCATTCACGTAAAATTAACCCCTATTTGTAGGCCTGTAGCGATACCGACGCTGTTTTATACACAGACAAGAAGACAGTCTTTTTTGTCAAGTTTTGCTTCAAACGAGCTCCAGTCGGAAGTTGCAGATCTAGACATCAACAACTAGAGAACCTGAAATAGCGAAAACCTCGCTGGATGGAATGGAACCCTATGAGTCTGGTTAAACCAGGGTTGCTTCCCAAATAATTTCGAACTATGACTATAGCTATATCGATCGGGTGTCCGTGACAAGTCTACAGCTTTGTCCAGAGCTCCATGCATGTTTGCCCGACCTCAACGTTTAACCCTACTCGGCCTGGAAAGACTTCTAGAGTGGCAGAACGGTCAAGAGTCCATTATAGGTTTGGTCTCTTTGACGGTCAACAGAAATTTATAGAGGGCCAGTCGGAAGCTGCAGAGCGTCTCGATCGCTTAGACAAAAGCTAATATGGGCATTCCATATATCGCGAGAGGTCGACCATTTACTGTTCATTCAATTGATTATAATACATTTGAATTTTGAATTTAGACCTATAGGCCTACCAAGCTCAGATTTGTCTTCACGCCAGTCCTGTGAAAAATTCCTTGCCAGTATTTCCATTGGCGTTAGATGGGACCCACATTGGCTCTAAACGGGTTCCATATGGGAATATGGATCCTAAAGGCTCCATGTGAGCATCCTGGTAGGCATTCCATGCACTAAGCACTTCTGTAAGATACTGAGTCTCAAACGGCGTTATATACATGTACTTCATTCATGCTAGAAATTGCTGAGCAAATTCTGCTTTTAGACAAAGTAAACCTCGAAATGATGCATAAGTCCAACAACCGGCGTGGTGTAGCCTACCATGTAGGTGTATAGCGCCACAGCAAACCTCTCATAATGATGACTGACTAAATGTGTAGGCCTATAACACAGTAATCTAATAAGGAAACTTTTCAATTACCGGTAATACCTACAGACTTTTAAAACAGTGCATTGACTGAAAATCTTATAAACTTCAATTATTGAAACATGTCAAATCAAGTAAAAACCCATCGAAGATAAACTGACTTATGTAATTGAAGTAAAAACTACAAGGGCTATTCACTTAGTCATGCAGGTAAATGCAGTTATTATCGATTCATCTGTTCATAATATACTCTGTCCCAATTCGTCTGCTATTCATCAATCCATTCATCTATTCACGTAGCCATTCGTACATCATTAATCAGTGCTTGACAGATGGAGATAAGCACTACTTCATTCTCTTGCATTGTTTTCTCAATAATCCTTGCAGACTACGTTGATCTCTTGTAAGCAAATGAACGCATGCAGCAGTCACAATATTCATCCACAGCAAATTGGCAGCAGTTTGAATGAACACATTTGGTTCTGATTTGTCAGTAAACTGGAAGTTCGTCCAAAGTCCGTCCATATTTCTCTGTGCGTATACGACTGTCTATTGTGTGTGTGTCATTTTGTCTCACAGTCTGTATGTTTATTAAGTTTTGTCTGTCTTCTCTATCTGTATCTGTCAGTCTGTCTACTTCTTTGTCCATCGTAAGTGTCTCTGCATCTTGATGGAAGTAGGCAATGAAGAGACGTAGGAAGATCTAAGTTTAGTTCCATAACTGCGCCGATTCGTTGTTTTCCAGTTTCAAGGCGCCACGGGTGGGTCGTTGTGCCGGGCATCTATAGTTCGTTGTTGCGTAGCAGTTCGTGAAAATGCACTTGTGTCCTTCGATCAGTCACTTTGTGCTTCGATACACGGAAGGACTGCGTGACAACCGATTGGATTGTCTGCAACGGGATACATTCCATTGTCAACAAACGGGTATAATAGTAACTGAATTAAACAATAAATAAACATGTATTCGAATGAAACCTCGAATCTGTGGGGTCGTCCTAAAGGACGTCCGCAAAAATGACCTACTTTGGCCGCGCTCTCTCTCACTTGTCCGCATTTAGCTGTAAACCCTCCCTCCCCATTGCTGACGTCTGCATCGGACTGGGTACAAGACTCCTCGGTGTGGCAGCATGAATTCGTTTACCCATCAACCGACGTTTTCTTTCTCCTGCTTTTTTTGCATAACAAACTCAAATCCATGCACTTTTTAAAGTAACCATCATTCTTTTTCCTATTTTTCACAGTACCTGTGCACACTGATGAAAATGGTTATTGAGCTGTCTGCAACAGAACATCACTAATGACGAATCAATTTAGGACGGACTGTCTGCCACCTGACTGAAGCTGGTGTTAAAGGCACAGGTTGTACTGAAAAAAAACTAAACTATGCATCAAATTAAGATGCGGACGTCCGCACCCCTATGGGGTCCACATTGGGACGACCACTCCCTTCCCCTAATTGCGGACGACCACTCCCTTCCCCTAATTGCGGACGACCACTCCCTTCCCCTAATTGCGGACGACCACTCCCTTCTCCTAATTGCGGACGTCCTTATAGAGGAACAGAGTTGTAACTACAGTTAATACGCAATCAGCAACTGTGTTCATCCTGTCTATGTCTAGCTAAAAGGTTCAGAACAATAGGTCTACAGAAGAAAAATCCATACAGAGAAGATGTAAGCGTGGTAAAGGGACGCCGAAAGTTAGATGGAGAGTGCAGCACATGCACTGGCTTTCATCAACAGCTGCTTAAGCCAGCAGCTGTTTACCAACGAGTCCTCAAACGCATGGAAGTAAGGTTAGGGATAATGTACAGACTTGGATTAAGTTAGACAACATAGGTAACAAACAGTGTTGGGCACAATACTATTTTGAAAATACTAAAATTCTATTTTCAAAATAGAAAATACTATTTTATTTTCTATTTTCAAAATACTTTTGAAAAGTATTTTGAAAAACTATTTTCAAAAGTATTTTCAAAATACTATTTTATTTTGTATTTTCAAAATACTTTTGAAAAGTATTTTGGAAAAGTATTTTCAAAATACTTTTGAAAAGTATTTTATTTTCTATTTTCAAAATACTTTTGAAAAGTATTTTGCCAATCACTGGTAACAAATCAATTATATAGCTCCTGTGTGGCCCTATCAGCTGCGGGCACTAGAGTGAAAATCTGTTATCAGATGTTGCTGCTGACTCAATCAATTTTGAGCAGCTCAGCATAAACCGACTTACTCTCAGTGAATCCTCAATGACTGCTCGCCTCAGCTGAACAATGTAGTCCAGGAACAGAGAATAACCAAAGACAATGACTCTGAAGGCAATGATGACGACAATGACCATTATCATGACTTTGACTATGAATTTGACAATAACAATGATGATGACGATGATGGTTATGATAACAAAATTATTATTATTATGATGATGATGATGACTGCAATGATGGTGACGATAATGGTGGGCCTACAATGATAATGAAGTTGAACATGCACACACCAGCGAATTCAGAGGGGGACATATGCCCCAAACATAACAAAAAGACTTTTCCAATTATTTTTCTGATCTCTTAACTTTAAACTCCTCGATCGGCCATTATGACTAATCGGTAAATTAATTCTGGCAACAGAACTTGACGGTCGACAACAACAAATAAAATAAAATAAATTGAATAAAATAAAAATCAATAAATCAATAAAAAAGTCAGCAAGTAAATAAATAATGGAATAAATAAACAGATTATAACAATGAATAAATTACTGAACGAACTAGATTGTATGCCACGGATATCAGTGATATTGTCCTTCAATACAGCTTCCAATCAACAACAGTTAAGGGATCAGGCTAAAAGCATGCCATGCAGAACAGCTTAAATCCTGAAAGTTAAAAATTGCACTCAAAGCCTTGTATGAAGGGTGGACAGTTTCAAGGGGCACTACACCTGTGGACCTCTATTTATGTGACGTGTCCAAGCCAATTTCAGCCAGATATGGTTACCACAGAAGGCACTATAGTGAACATGCACACACTGGCGAATTCAGAGGGTATGAATTCAGACGTATGCTCTCTAGTATTTTTCTACAGTACGTTGGACCCTGTACACGCTTAAGAAATGGTTATTGAGCGGTTTACAAGGGAACAAATTATTACTAATGACCAATGTTCCCTCTAAGCTGTGCGCGTGTGCGTGCGCACAGAGGTCGTGAGACGAGTGCACACGTGATAACATTAACATGGAGCGCACACACCAAAAAGTTTGTAAAGGTTAGGCCACATTACAATAGGCCTATATCTCTGAAACACTCATATTTTAATAATAAATCTATCTTTACATGTAAAACTTGTTACATTTCTTAACTCAATACTCTGTTTTATAAATTATTTTAATTAAACAAATGCAACAATTTTAAGCAACGTACATGTAGGCCTAAAATAGTGAGTTGAAGACACGATAACGTTGATTATCCGCCGAATCCACAATGCGCACGGAATTTTGCTCTCTTTGTAAAAATGTTGCACAAAAGAAATTTTATGCGCATTGTTTACACAGACTCCAAGAAATTAGAGGGAACATTGCTAATGACAAACCAATTTAGGACGGACTGTCTTTCATCTCACACAAGTCTAAGGCACAGGCTGTACTGAACAAAATATGCATAAAATTTAGATGCGGACATCCACATTGGTCATCTTTCCTCCCCTTGTCCGCATTTGTCCTCATTGGGATGATGACTCTGCCCTCCTCTCCCCTCATTGCCTACGTCCATTATAGACGACCCCTAATACACAAGGAAATTGGCTGAAAAGGCAAACCGTAATAATCGTAATCATAAACAAGGCTCCTGCAGTGTGGCAGCACACAATCCCTGCAAATATCTAAAGTGCTACTCTAAAACTAAGCACAGGGCACCAGCTTATTCATGAGTGCTGCATCGTATCAGAGGGGATGCCTAGATAGCTCAAGGTTGCTAGGGAGACCGACTTAAGGGCGGCTTTGGAAATTTTCTGGACATGAAAGTAGTCTTTGGTCCTTGAACATCTTGGTAACTGAAAATTTGTCACCGTTAAATAGCTTGACAATGGAAAAATTTGCCCCTTGTCAACTTCTGGATCTGCCAGTTAAAGATATCCCTGAACAATTAAGTAGACTTTTAGATGCCTCTTAACACTGAATAACAATCCTAAGATTTCACAATCCCACTCAAGATAGATAATTGTATAACATATTTTAAAATATTACTAAAGCACATCACATAAAGAAATACACACACATATCTATGTAGATAAGGGGCCGTCCATAAATGACGTCATGCACCTGGGGGGTCGGAAATTTGTGACGATGTGTGACATGGGGTGGGGAGGGTCTGAGAGGTCGCACCAGGTCTTTGTAACTAAATCTAACAATTAACAACAATTTAATTTTAAGAATAACACCACTTATTGTGAGTATTAAATTTTAATTATTTTTTTCGGTATACGAGCACCATTATTAATAACTGAATAAATATTTGGTCACTGTTAGATTTAAAATACGCATGCTCATTTGTTCCAAGATCATTTTGAAAGTAATGGAAATTAATTTTATAGGGTCAGAGCTTTGTGACGTCATTTTTCAAGGGGGTGTTACTTTTTGTGACGAAGTGTGACGAGGGGAGGGGGAATCAAAATCGGCCAAAATTGCGTGACGTCATTTATGGACGGCCCCTAATGGGGAATGTAGCCCTTAATAGTTATAGCTGGAGTTACAGGGGGTCTACAAGTCTAATGCTGACCAATAGTCATTATCAACCAATTGCATTAACTTTTTGTGTGAATCCATTATCATTCGTTTGCTCAAATGCAGACCATAATTCCAACCAACTTTCATATATTCATCAGTGCACAGATTATTGCACAACATTCCCATAGTTTTAAGGGCTACTGAAGGCCAAATGTCATGCTCATCTAGAAATCATGCTATCAGCAAAAGCAAGTTAGTAACTGCCAAAACCATGGCAATTCCTGCTAATGAAAACGAGGGACATGACAAAAGATTAAGACTTAAACAATGCACATTGAATAAGGCTTGATACAGTTTATACCTAAACATTAAAAGTGTACACACACATTTTGAAAAACAAACTGCTATGAAAATGTTTAACCAAGACAAAAACAGCTGAGAACAATCAACATAGAATGTCTAAAAAAAGTGTACAATGACGATGAAAAAAGCAAAGAAAAGTATATATACATTGTACAATCAAAATGCACATAATGAAAACATATTCTGGTAACTAAGACAATTGTGCAGCCAATTCACTGACAAGTCCATAACCAAAAGAGCAAAATGTGGAACACCGAAAGAGCCAAGACTGAACTGCAAAATGAGAAGTAGCAAGAATGGACACAGAACTCAACACCTAATATTTCACAACTTATCTACTTGATCTTAACAGGCATGACAACACTACTAACCTTAGTCAACACTACCATACACTTCACTACTAACCGTTAGTTAATTGTTATTGCAGTCTTACTGACATTTAAAGGAAGATGAACCATTGGTAACATCAGTTAAATATTTCTTAAGTGATAGGTGATGATTCTTACTGAAATGTAGAATGGCTCACTCAAGCAAGGACCTTTTGACTTGGATAACAGAATTGTACAAAACTATAAGGATACTAAATCAGAATGATATAAAACCAGAATGACCAGAAAACCAGAATGGTACTAAACCAGAATGTTATTAAACCAGAATGACACAAAAACCGAGGAATCCAAAATGATACCTAAGCCAGGTATTCCATAAAAAATTTGTGCACTGACATACAGATACGAACAAGAACATTCACCATTGTTTACGGACACAGGGCAGGAAAACTGCAAAGACCGACCAGGTGTAAATTTGACTGAAACAACACAAGTACACACTAAAGCATGTTCTTCTCAGCCACAATTCACTTGCAAACTGTGCAGGCAACTGCAAACTCTAACTCTACGTGAAAAGCCCATTTAATTGAGAATGAACAAGTATCAATCTCAGACTTACAGATATTTTATGAAAGTCTTAACTTGTCAGGTGACATGGCCCGTTACCTTAAGAACAGATAATCATAACGGTAATCATAAAAATCTCGATTTTTTTAATTCGCTACTAGAACACTAGATGAGAATGTCTTTAAGAAAGCTCTCTAATGCATAGTATGATTTGGCCACTGCAAAAACGGCAGACATCTGGAAAAAATTTGTATAGGAACGCAAGAAAATTATATTAGTTAATTATCTAATTAATTTTTTGATTAATTAACTGCGGGTTAGTAGCTCTTGGAGGAAGCAACATCACCTGTGAAGCAACAGAGTACGAATTAAAACCCATAGTCATAGAAGATCAACTCCATAAACTAGAGTGCTGTTGTAGTTCGTTCTAAAAGCATAAGCCAGAAGTGCCAAATGACTTTTCACTAAATGCAAACCAAGTTTAAAACTGCACAAGATTTTTTCTAGCTTTCTAAAATTAGAATTGTAGAATTCTGTTGCAAATTACTACACCGTTTTGACCATTCTTAAATTTTCTGTCTTCCTTGTGTGCGTAAGTAAGCATGCATTACTTTGCTACATCAATGCCCTCAATACTACACTAATTATTCATATTCTGTAAATCACAGCCCTGGTGCTTTCCAAGTAATTACACTAGGCAGCACCAGAAACTCAAACGAAAAAAGAAAAGACATAATATAGTAAGCAAAGTGGAAACAATCAAGAGTGAAAATGCAGTCTCAGTGGAAAGCATCAACAATGAGGATGCAGTCTCAGTGGAAAGCATCAACAATGAGGATGCAGTCTCAGTGGAAAGCATCAGCAGTGAGAATGCAATCTTGGAAGCAGAAAGCAGCATCTTCGCAAACTCTATGCACAGGAAATTTCTCTTCATTCCTTGCATCTACTGATTGTCCCATTTCTGATCAATATCAGGCCAAATTGCAAATCAATCCTGACATCCACTAACAAAGCCTTAAGCTGATTGCACAATTCCTTTGGCTTGCTCTCAGCTCAATTTGTTTTCCTTTTGCACTCTTTCAACTTAAAAAAACTATTCCTTTGCCGATTTCACGTGTCTAAGTGGTCTATTGGATGGCTTCCTCGGTCTCAAATCCAACAACTGCATGTCCGAGCCTGCACAGCAGACTCTGTGCAATGACCCTAGACAAGCTGTTCACTCACATGTCGGTACCAAGCAGAAGAATTTGGCAGAGGTGAAAGCCTAGAAGTAAAGAAGAAGAGAAGTAAAGAATCTGCAATGCACCAGCCTCAAGCCTTGGAATTTGTCAACTGCTGGCTCACAGGCCAAAATGCAGAAAAAGAGCACCTTATCATGTTGTACATGGAATATGAAAGCTTCACTAACAATTTTTTCTTAAGCCTTTTCAAACCTCAAATGCATAATTCTTTTCACTTACTTTTTGCTGTTCGTCGACTAGCATTTTTGCAATCGCTTGCATTTGATTCTGACTTCATTATTCCGCGACTGTTGTGAATGCTTGAACTATTACGCGTCAGATTCAATTTCGACATCGTCTTAAGTCGACCGATTGTTAATACAATTTTTCCCATTGACGTCTGCAAAAGATAAGATGTAATGTAATGTAACTGAAAATTTATATAGCACCCTTCAACATATCTACTCAGAGGCGCTCTCCGTGGTAGCCTACATGATGTTAAATGTCATTACAAATACCAATATATAACAACGAAGACCATACATTACATCAGTTAGCAAAACAATGCACAGTAAGCTGAAAGTCACCAGTGGCAGGCCCACGCACACACGAGTAACCAACCAACGCATTCCCGTCGACAGCTGAAGAAGAGCTTTTAAAGAACCATGATAAGGAGTGTATTTTGCCTTGAGTAGTTGGGCAGCAAAACTGCATTGTATTGTATTCAAACATTTACAAAGCGCCTCTCGTAGTATGAACCATTCAGAGGTGCTCCCAGTGTGCAAGGCCATGAGAGTAGAAATAGGTTTTGAGAAAAGCAGAGGAGCAGCAATGGACAAACATATAGCACATTTTTAGCTTCTATATACTTTCAAAATGCAATGGTTATTTATATAGTGCTGTATGGCTTCTAAAATTGCACTTGTCATTTGCATAGTGCATTTGTAAAGTGTTAATTGCCTTGAGCAGTTTGGCTGTAAAAGTTGAAGATAATAATTATAACAAAACATATATAATAATTCTAGCACCCTCCAAAGGTTGAATTAATTGCCCTGAGCATATAGCGTTAAAGTAACTAGAATTTGATATATAGCGCCTTGAGGAGCTTCAGATTGCCTTGAGTAGTTGGGCAGCATAGTCTTGCGTTGCTGTTCTCATGTCATCACCATTGACGGCCAGAATCTGATCCCCAGGACACAAACGACCGTCTGCATCAGCCACTCCACCTTTCACCTGTAAAACAGCAGAATAACAACAACACCTAATAACACAATAACAATAACAACAGGTTTCCAAACATGATGACATATTCTCATACTGTTTAATATAATAATAGCTCTATTGAAGTTTCCAGGATTAGGATTAGATTGTTATGATTAGTATTAGAATACATTAGGATTAATTAGGACAGAAGCTGAACAGCTACAAGTACTTCAAATACTTCAAACAAATGCTCGTTGACTTGGTTTCAACAACCACCAATGGACGTGCTGTGTATTATGATAACCGTACTAAAGAAGTCATGAGATCTGGTTTAATGAGAAAACTGCTCTGATTAGATAATTGATGGGATTTTACTACACTAATCTGGCCAGACAGATTACAGCCAGGGTCATAGCAAAGACTCTTCATTAGATGTCTCAACATAGTATATCGACATTCCACATTGCATTCATTACACTAGTAGCTCTTCAAGCGCATCCAGTTTAAATCTTTTAACTCAGAATGCACTCGATGAACGAATACTGTGACTTTCACTGGGCTTCAGCAGGACAATCTTGATGACTGAACAAAGCTTTGAAGCACTGACCAGTAGTTCTGTGCTTACTGTCAGTTCTTTACTTTCACTTAGGTCTAACCTTAAGAATCATCCGTTTCAACATGCTTCCCACCATAGACTTGCTTCAGGTTTCCCTTATTTAGCAGATTTAAAACAAGCTTCTATAAGGATTTTTGACTACAGCTCATAGCCTAAACTTTAAACTAACTCCTGAAAGTTGTGCATTTTGCCAGCTTCTTTATCCAATAAACAAATATACATACGTACATATGAAGAAACCAATAAATGAAACCATTAAACCATCAACCAATAAGTTGATTTAATCAAGTCCAGCATTTAGGAATCAATTAGGATTACATTTGATCGAAGAGCACACAAGAGTACTGACAATGTCTGAGATGAGGATGCCGTGGTCATCCCTCCTTGAGATGATGCTCATTCCAAGTCCTTTGCCCGGTTTCTTCATCAGCTCCACCGTCATCAAGTCATGCAGATCGTCATCACGGTAGATGGCCTCGTCACGGAACACGACCAGTCGAACGGTCGTCGCGACCTGACGAAGGATATCGACAGCTCGACTGTGGCTCACGTCACGAAGGTCTTTCCCATTCACCTGGCAATAAAGTAATTAATACTGATACTAATTATACTAACACTACTACTAATTAATACTATTATTATTATTATTACTATTATTATTATTAATAATTAAATTTGTAATGCACGCACGGTCACACCGAAATGTGAATCTGAGCCATAAGGGAAGATGAGGTTAGATATCCATTACTACTAGAATTAATAATAATAATATTAACAACACTAATAACTAAAATGTTCCGTGTAGAGCAAATAGGGCAAAATGTGTCTTTTGACATGTCATCATTTCTCTTTCTCTGGCCGTCTCCCTAGCCTCTGTCTTTCTTTGTCCAGGTCCCTGCCAATTAATAGTCTGCCACTGAACCAGTTTGCGGACAGACATCGACACAGCGTGCCATACTCTGCACAATGCCACAGTAGCCCACAGTATCAGTGGTTTGAACAGATTGTATGCAGAACAACCGTGGCCCATAACCGTGGGTAGTCCTCCATTCGACCAGGATCTCTAGACGTCTGACCAAATGACCACCAGCTGAGCCTCACTCACCTTAAATGTCATCTGTTCTGATGTATCAAACTGTTCATCCTTTAATATGTAAAATGTACCCATTTCAATTCAAATCATGGGCATAGCCAGGAAGAAATTTTGGAGGGGGTTTGAAGTTTCTGGGGGTTTTCCATTGGAAATGGTCGAAAAAGTTCAGTTGTTTTTGTATTTTGCATATAATTGCAAAGAAAAAATTCAGCAATTTATTTGGGGTTTGAACCCATAAACCACCTTAAATACGCCCATGATTCAAATTCAAATCTAGACAAATCTAATTCATACTAATCCTATTGTAATTGTTATCGTAATCTAATAGGCACATTTACTATAAATATAATTTATTAATGATATTATTTATATCTATATTATTACCACCGCAATCTCAACCAAATTGACACAGTGTGCTGGGTTTGTAATTCAATAGTTGTGGTTTAAAGCCCATTGAGTAGACACTTTGTAATGACAATGGACAAGTTGTTTACACACACTGTCACACCTGTCTTTCATTCAGTCATTCATTCAAAAATTAATAAAGCACCCCTTCAAGGTAACTACTCAGAAAGGTAAGCTTTGGATTTACTGGCTTTGCACAGGTAGTAATTTCAATAAATAAATAAATAAACTCTCTCTCACTTCCAGAATCTGATCTCCCGGCCACAGCCTGCCATCTTTAGCTGCTGCACCGTTTTTATAGATTTCGTAGATGATGATTGCTTTCTGAAAGAATTTAAATGAATATGACAGAATCACACGCTCGAAAGTCATAAAGAAATATGGTCTTCCTACACAAATATGTAGGGCAAGGCAAGTATGTGTGCATGTATGCATGCGTGCCATTGTATATGCTTGTAAGTGGCCTTGGTCTTTCTGTGGCCTCATATTGTCTACGGCCCCTTGTCTTTTGTGTCCTTGTCCTCTCTGCAATTTTATCCTTCCGTGATCTTGTCCTTAAAGTGGCTCTGGCCTTGTCCGCTCTGAACACGACACTGTTTTGGACTGTAGTGAAGATTATTTCGATTTTACCACCAACTGAAATCTGCAAGCGACCATAAAATCTGCCTCCTCTTCAACCCCTTGTCATCTATGATCAACTCTGCTACGATCCCATTGCACGCCAGGCATACAGTGCGGCCTCATTTAAGTGCACAGCAGCCACATAAAAGACCATGGCATAAAACGATGACGGGCGTCTTAAAAAGTGAAATCAATACAACAACCTTCATACTGCAATGCTTAGGCTACAATTCAACAATTACAAAACGAAAAGATCTGTAGTTTGGACTAAACCAAACTGCTCAAAGCACTTGACTGTCTGGAAACTGTGGTAACTTAGGTAATGATGGTAACTGTGGCATATTTACTTATTAAGGTGATTTATGTAGCACTACTCTAATAATCGGAGGTGCTCTCTGTGCTAGCCTAAACAATGCCAAATGTCACTAAGGACAGAAATATCATCAGTACGCAAAGAAGCGCACAGAAAAGAGTCACCAGTGGGAGGCCCATACATTATGTGAAACCCAATGATTGATTCCCATCCAAAGTTGACAGTATCATGTTCAGAATCTATGGACACTGTTTCATTGACAGTGAGGACCAACGCCAGGCAGTACTGTCCATGACTCACGATAACATGACCACTGAGCAGGTCCTCATTGACACTGACCAGTAGAAGATTACGCCTGTCCAGTGCCTGCAAGTACAGCAGGCACTTGTCGACTGCCAGTTAGTAGATCGAAGCGAGACCAGTAACTGATGGTCAAAGTCACCCAAAAGACTCATATCACTCTTTCCCAGCTAAGACTTATGCCTCATCATAGATGACACACACGGCCTGCATGCTCAGAGCCTACAGTACATTAGGAAGCCCATCCCTCCACAAGCAGTCACATAGACAACACGTGAAGACAAGAATTGAAGAAAACTCCATTTAAATGTAAAGGATTCGCAGCAGAACAACGAATGTCTTACAGCCAATCCAAAACCAGTAAACGTTAGCATGTCACAAACTACAGAGCCAATTCTGCATTTGAACAAAACAATCCACCGAAATCACAGAGAAGGTGGACCAACGACCGGCATTTGAAGTCAAGACAGTAACTGCTATAAAAGCGATAATGACAGAAACTGTGGTAAATGAGTTAATGATGGCAAAGTGGTGAACGACGGAATGATAGTAACTGGTGCATGAGGCAAGATAGTAAGTGGTGAAAGAGGCAATGATGGCAAGTGGTGAAATAATGGTAACTAAGTAAGTAAGTAAGTAAGTAAGAATATTCTTTATTGAGAAGTACTAGCAAATGCACAGCACTGTACATGGCAAGATTAATACATTCAAACTGTGAGAAATTACATAACAACTGGTAAGGGTTAATTACCGGAACACCAATTCTGGTAGGAAAAGTAATGACAATAACTGGTAAACAAGGCAATGATGATAGCTGCAGTAACCAAAGTAGTTACAGTAACTGCAGTAACCAGTGTAATGGGGTAACTGAGATGATGATGGTAAATGGCAGGAACTTACTAATACTGTGTCGGATCCGCCGATGACCTTGATTCCAAGGCCAAGCTTGCCTTTGCGGATTTCGATGGTGCTGGTCTTACCGGAAACAATGGCACACGAGACCGGATCGTCAAGGCTGGCACTTCCGGAAGGATGAAGGAGAGGAGACGATGAATTGGTCGACGTCTCCGCCAGAGAGACTTCTTCCTCATCCGCTCGACCATTCCAGTTGCCTCCCCCTCCCACCTCAGGAGAAGCCACGATCTCCATGTCTTCAAAGTAACCGCATGTAACTTCACCTTAGATTCACATTTCGGTGTGACCATGCACGCATTACAAATTTAAGTAATAATAATAATAATAATAATAATAATAATAATAATAAGAACACAACATAAAGTGACCTTATGTGGCATAAAGTAATTGTGTGAGCACATTGAGGTACATTCCCACAATTACGGTACTGTCATATAGCATGATACTTCTTAGCAGTACCTATATTTTTCAGTTGTTGGTGAAGTAGAGGCAGAAAAAAGACTCTCAGGTTTCATGGCAGTGTAAATGCAATGAAGCATAATGCAAATCTAATGCAGCACAATGTTACTTAATGCACCATAAATCCATAATGTAATAATACTGCAAATAATGCTATACAGCACAATTTAATGCAGTACACTACTGTAAATAAATTGATGTGACAGATTTTGGACTAACGAAACCATGCAGATGCTCCAAGGCTGAGGTTTTTCAGGCTGACATTATAATAAGCCAGTCATGCAGCTAGGCTGAGACATGCAGCAGTCATGTCCAAGTCATGCAGCTAGACCACGATACACTGCAGTCTAAGACAAGCAGGCTGACTGCCTAAGTCACTCAGTATGCTAAGCTGGCTAAATCATACAGCCAGGTCAAGTGACGCCGCTATGCCGAGACATGTTGCATGGCGAGATGGTGGCTAACCTACCAAGTGACACACACAGTATAGGCTGAGACATGAAATAGGTCAAGTCTTGCAGTTAGGTCAAGTCACACAGGATGACTTTCCGAGGAGTACATCAGTTAGCAAAACAATGCATAGTAAACTAGAAGAGCTACCAGTGGGGAGCCCAACTGCACATGTGGAGTCCAACCGATGGATTCTTCTAATGCATGTCCCATTATACAATGGGATATAATGCAGTGTAATGAATATAATGCAGCAGAATGAAGTTTTAAATAATGTGCAGCATAAAAATTATATAAAGCAACATACAGTAAACTTTATGACTGCAACGTAAACTTTATGACTGCAGAGTTCACAATAATCATAAAAATTTACTTTAGCATAATCAAGGACAGAGCATAAATGCTAACATTAATAGCTTCCAATTTTAAGTTGAAGAGTTTACTATCGTAAATTGAAAAGTTAATAAGAGTTTACCACTGCAAATTAAAGAGTCCATCATAGTAAAGTGAATAGTTTTACGATTACAAAGTGCAGAGTTTCTTATCATAAACTGCATAGTTTACAACTGTAAAATATGGTCCTGAGAGTGTTAAAGTTAAACTGAAGCACTTATAATAACTGATCGTTTAGTGTTTACCGATTGATTTTGCATCTTGATGTTTGAGTTGAGTGCTGCAGCATCTCTCTCCGTTTCGTTGCGTCTTTCCAGCTCCTCCTCCCTCTCCAATTATTCCTATTCCTCCACCACTTCCTCCTCCTGCTTTTCCTCCCAACCCCTCCTCTTCCATTTCTTCCACCTGTGCCGATTTCTGCAGTCGACGACCTTTGCTCTGGCAGGTAACTGCACTCGAAGCAGAGGTGCCTAATGACAAACAATTTTTCGCCTGCACCTGCACAAGACAAAGCACTACATTTTACAAATAAGCCACACTGTAATGTATTTTAATATTACGGAATGCAATGCAATGGACGTATTGCATTGCAGTGAACTTCAATGCAATGCAGTATAATGCAATGTATTTTTCTAATTGTAATTGTAATCATAAATTTATATAGCACCACTTAATGAGAAACTCATCACAAGCGCTCTTGACCCTATAATACAAAACCACATTTGAATATAATAGTTTTATTTTAACGTGCTTATGGGACGAAAATGGTGTCCAAAGAACGGGTGTACACATCAGCGGGGCCAGACAGGAACTATTGGCGCACGACTCAAAAACTAAGATATTTTGGCCACATCATAAGACAGCCGCATGACAACATCGAGAGCAGCCTGATGACGGGTCTCGTGGAAGGGGTTCGAGGACGAGGAAGACCGAGAATATCATGGATCAACAACGTCCCTGAACTGGACTTGTGGGTGCTGGCCTAATGAACGTGGCACGCGACAGAAAACACTGGGCATTGAGAATCTATTCATGTAGTCAACCGTCGCGTAGCGACGATGGCAATATGACATGACATGACATGGGAAAGGGGCAGAGCAAGCGCTCCTGTTGTATGTTAATGGCTAACTAGTTTTAGGCTGACCACAGAGGAGCCTATTTAGAGGAATTTTACATGCAGGACAACCAGATCACTTGCACACAATGAAGAAACAGGAGGCCACAGATGAATGAGACTGAGAAGCCTAGCTCCTTCAGGGAGGGGGGGCACAGCCTGCAAGATAGTTTGCATAAGCATTAAAATATTAAACTATGTTTTACATAGGTAGCCAGTGCAGTTCCCCAAACCCACGTACAATGCCAATCAGTGGAGCCACAGCATTTAAAACATCTGAGCAATGGGAGAAAACAGCGAAGCCTGCATAAATGTATTACCATACTAGTCCAAACCTGGTGCAGACAACTGCATGCAACCAGTCACTGTGGGCAAGTTGTAAGCGAGTGGCATGCTGTGCGAATTGATGCAATGCAATGCAATGCACCGGCATCGGAACATTCACAAAGGAAAATGCACTAGGAAGAATATCAACCATTCCTGAAATATGGCCATTGGTAAGGTAATGCATTCAGCACATGTATCCACCAAATTGTATCTCTATTATTTTGTCCTGCCCTGTTTGTGCCTCTGTCTCTGTGTGTTGAGCTATGTGGTCTATTCAGTATCTCGCTGGATCCATAATCCAACGGTTGCACATTCAAACCTGATAAGCGGACATCGCATGTGATAACCCTGGTTGTTTATGCACAATTGTATCCCATCTCAGATTCAGACTTAGTGAGCACGTGCATGTATAATGTGCAATTCATTAATTACAGAGTTGCCACAAGGTTAACAAAACAAAAATCCATGACTTCCCATGACCTTTTACCATGACCTTTAAGGCTTATTTTAGATTGAAAAGGACCTACTTTCTAATTGTTTTATCATTTAAAAATATGATTAGAAATATGTCCATTAATGATTTGTCCATTTTCCATGACTTTCCATGACCTAGCAATTTTCAAATTCCAGGACTTTCCAGCACTTTTTTGAGATAACACCTGTTTTCCAGGTTTTCCAGGCCTTACATTTTTCAAAGTCTAATTCAATGAGTTGTTAAAATCGGTTTTTTTTGGCAATCCGAATTTCGGTTTTAGAAATCCGATTTTAAACCAAATTTCGTTTTTATTGGCCTTCATAGAAAATTTAATATATTATTATATATATAACGCAAGTTATTTTATATATTAGGTACCGTTACGTTAATAAACACCTTCTTATCTGCCGGCTATATTCGATGAAAACAATCGTAAACACTAAAGAAATGCATGAATTAGGCCCTAATTCTTTCTGGCATTTCTTGAAATTTTCACTACGAAAATGATTTTTTACAAAAATTCGAATTTCGTTTTGTCAATAATAAAAACCGAATTTCGTTTTCAAAACCGAAATTCGGATTTCCGAATTTCGTTTAACATCCCTAATTCAATTACTTTTCAGGTTTTCCAGGATCCGTGGTAACCTTGTAATTTGTCAAATATAAATAAATACCTAAAGTATGCTTATGTCAGTCTGCCTGTCTGCCTCAGTGTTGGTGTATGGGCCTGCCTGCCTATCTCTATGCATATATATGACCAGAGAAGTACTGGTCATCAGCTCCCATCAGCGGTCCTTCACCCTATAAAGGCTGGCATGATGGCAAAGCACTTTGCTTAGACATAACAAACCGCGGATAAATGGCAAGCACTGCTAAATGCATTTCCGAATGACTTCCGTAAACACGCACTGTTACTGACCTTAACAACAATTCAGAGCGCAAATTCTGCTAGCGTTACTCAAAACATTTGTTGATGGAGCAAATGCATCAGTCTTTCACACCTGTGTATAAACGGTTTCAAATTCCTGTGCATCTTGATGTGAAACTGAAAATTTCCTGTTGAGATGTTGTATCCAGTAAGTAATGGCTATTTAGTTGTTGGATAGTTCTTGTATTTGCACTTCAACAGAAGATTGGAAAATGCACAGACCACGTCTCTGAGAACCAGTACTGTTCGACAGAGGCATGAAGTACATGAACAGTTGAAAACCTCACCTCATCTCACCTCAGAGACAGAGGGATAAACATACAGCCAGGTGAACAGACAGACACACAATTGGGCAGGCAAACAGACAGCAAAGCTCAGAGGCAGACAGAGGAACAGAGAGACAAGCAAACACGCAGAGAGATAGACAAACAGCCCGGTGGACAGACAGACACAGCAGGGCAGGCAGACAGACAGCAAAAACACACACAGAGGAACAGAGAGACAAGCAAACAGGCAGAGAGATAGACAAACAGACAGACAACGTTACTAACACTTAAATCAAAGCATAGATGTTACTCCTACCAATGGTTTCTCAAGTGTTGGTGAAGATGCTGTGAAATGTGCCGGAATGTTTTCTTTAGCAGGCGAAGTCTCTATGATTTTCTAAAATTAAACAAATCTGATATAAAATACCTGATACAAATATAACAACGTGACTGCTCTATGAACCTGAACTGGCATTAAAACACATTTGTAAATATTCTAACACTATTGTGCAAAATGAAGCCCACCTGTTGCTTATTGAAAGAGGCATCCGTTTCCGTGGTTACCGTTTCCGTGAGAACGTGTGCCGGGCAAACCGGATCGTTTGTGGCAGGTGGGTCAGAAGATTCTGGAATCCTCTGCAGAGAGTCTAGCACTCGATTTGAGTCATCATGTATTGGAACATCGTCCTGATAACAGGAAACGCATGCCATGTCATATTAAGCAACGTGATGCACTGTAATTCAACCTTAAAAAATGTAGTTTAATGTAACGTAGTGCAATGCAACATTAATTTAATTTATTTTATTATTTTCTTTATTGCACTTATTATGTTCACAGTTGGTATCTTTGAATCTTATGTGCAGTACAAGTGTGCATGAACAACTTGCACAGAGTCACTCCACTGGGTCCACTCAGCAAACTGAACAGATTTTGCAATAATATGAATTACCCAACCCAGTGCACTAGAAAATAAACCGCCAACGTGTCAAACCCTGATGTAACGTAGCAGAGTCTAATTTAATGAAACCAAGGATTTACCAGGATTTAGTGCCTACCACCTGTCAGAGGTTCAAATCCCTGTGCATAGCCAATCATAAATCTAACAATATTCCATCACAATACCCATCAATCTATCCATTTGATTCATCAGCTTCATCCACTCACCGACTCACTCACTCACTCACTCACTCACTCACTCACTGACTGACTGACTGACTGACTGACTGACTGACTGACTGACTCACTGACTGACTGACTCACTCACTAAAACCCATCCATTTATCCGTCCGTTCATTTATCCATCAATCCATCCATCCATCCATCCATCCATCCACCCACCCACCCACCCACCCACCCACCCATCCATCCATCCATCCATCCACCCACCCACCCACCCACCCACCCACCCACTCATCCATCCATCCATCCATCCACTCACCCACCCACCCACCCACCCACCCACTCATCCATCCATCCATCCATCCATCCATCCACCCACCCACCCACCCACCCACCCACCCACCCACCCATCCATCCATCCATCCATCCATCCATCCATCCACCCACCCACCCACCCACCCATCCATCCATCCATCCATCCATCCATCCATCCATCCATCCATCCATCCACCCACCCACCCACCCATCCACCCACCCACCCATCCATCCATCCATCCATCCATCCATCCATCCATCCACCCACCCACCCACCCACCCACCCACCCATCCATCCATCCATCCATCCATCCATCCATCCACCCACCCACCCACCCACCCACCCACCCATCCATCCATCCATCCATCCATCCATCCATCCATCCACCCACCCACCCACCCATCCATCCATCCATCCATCCATCCATCCATCCATCCACTCATTTCAACCCACCCAAAATCATGGGTAACTGACACTTACCAATGACAATGATTTTGGTTTCTTTGGAATAAGCGTAATTCTGGAATTCTAGAATCAAAAGAATCGTAATAGTAATCGTAATCTTGAGATTTCTTCAGCGTCCACAAAAGCTAAGTTGCAGGAACCAGCATACTCACAGGCACTCAGTCAAAACAAAATCGACATGATCCAGAGAGTCAGGCAGACAGACAGACAGACAGTCACGGTGAATGGTAGAAGGAGACAGTTGGGGTTTAACAGAAATCAGTAAGCAGGTAAACAGTGTACAGATTAACATACTACAAGCAACGTTCATGTCAACAATTTAAAGGTATACATTCTCCATGTAAGGCCTTTATAGGTTAAAAATTTACAGGTAAATAGAGCATAGATAAACACTCTCCACATGTATAAAAAAATTGAGAGGAAAACATTTAACAGGTCAGGTAAGGTAAAAGCATTAACAGACAAACAAATCTTCCTTGTCATCGCAATCACTATCATCAGCATCATCAAGACTTCCTCGTCCGGTCGGTGTAGGGACCGTGAGCAAGTCCTTCGCACACAATTGCTCTGCAATATAATTTCTTCTGTGCCGCCGAGGCGTGTGCACTTCTGAGCATAAACAGAACAAACTTGGGCCACCTTTGGAAGAAGAAAGGCACGATATCAAATGCAGTTGTATTGTATTGTATGAAGACGAGAGCGTTAGCATGATGATGGACAGCCACTGTACAAACCCGATGATACCATTTGCAATTGATATAGTAGGGCCATTAAACCCTACACTGGACAATGTCATACTAAAAGTGCCACATATGTATGGCATATATATCATGGACGGATATAGGATTTGAAGAGAGGGGAAACGATGGCACATCTTGGTGGGGCTATAGGACTCGAAATTAGAGAGATGATGGCACTTCATCCCCCAACTTCAAAATCTAAATCAACCTATTGTTATATGCTTCTGAAGGCATGCTATCATGCTGCTGACTGAAAACTCTGGATCTGCCCACGGTGGTTATAGTGTATACTACCAATGGTGTGCCATCATCCCTCTAATTTTGAATCTTATAGGCAAATGCTACATGTATGTTTACCTTTAAGGCAACATAGTCAAACTATACAAGCAATGGTAATACCTTGTAGGTAACTGGTGGAAGACGCAGTGGGCTGACAGCCAGTCGTTCTGTGTAGTCGTCACTTCTAGAAAATAAGTCTTCAACTAAGAAAGAGCATCACATTTTGTATTCATTCAAGTGATTACAAGTAACACTTATAAACACAAATTGTGAAAGAGACACCTGGGAGCGCTGGCCAGCAGGCTGTTACAGCGGTTCCCTTTGGAAGTGTTGCCGCTCTAGCAGCCTCAAAATAATGGCAAGGACTTTATGCAGTTGCTGATATGACGGAGCAGACGAAAACAGCCAACCGTCCAGGCGACAAGGCGCCTCATGGACAGATCAAACTCCAGCTGGACGTCGAGATCATGCACAGAGGTCAAAGGCTAAATCAGGGCCCGCAGGCACTCAATGCGCCGGTGTCAAGATGGAGACATCGTCTGTTAGTCGCGCACCACAGGAAGTCCGTCTTTCTCGGGGTTGAGCCGCAGTCTATTGGCTATATAGACCACAATAGGCTAGTAAAGAGAGCACCACCGATTTGTTCTGTACTTTGAACGGCGCTATATAACTGTTCAATAACAATTACGATTATAGTTCATCTGACAAAAGTATTAACATCTGGCGCTTTAATCTCTCATTATTTATTTCATTTATACTCGTAAGTAATGACAGAAAGTGAAATACCGGACTAAGAGAATCTTGATGTGTAGCGAGGAGATGGCTTTGATAATGGCTGAGGCATTTAGATGACTGCGACCATATAACACCTGGCCGTTGATCTGAAACAAGTCATTATCATCAGTTTTATCACTGTCGTCATCGACATCACCACTCTCATTGTTATCCTCCTCACAACAGTCATCATTGTTGTCATCACTGTCATCAAATTCGTCATCCACATCATCGCCTTCAATGCCCTTCATATATGATTGTATGCATGCCGTATGTATTTGAGCGCCTCTGAATAGAAATCTGGAAGGGGCGCTATAACAAGTGTTCAAATACAATACAATATACAATACAAGTATGTACAGTGGCGTAATGAAGGGTTTCAGCGCCCAGGGGCATGATTTAATGACTGCACCCTTCTTTAATTTTCTTGCTGACTTTTAATCGTTCTTGCCATAGTACTGTGTACCACTGAAAGCTAATTTTGCACCCCCTCGTGCTGTGCCCGGGGGCGGTTGCCCCCTCTGCCCCCACTTCGTTACGCCACTGTGTATGTATCCGAATATTTATATGCAACCCAATCCATCCATCCATCCATCTATTTTTAGTGCAGGATGTGGTGCATATAATATCGGTATACAGGTCGTCAGTTGGTGAGTATGTAACGTAGGAAGAAGGGTCCGCCGTGTAATGTAATATTTATTACTTAACCTGTTAGACTATGACCTCTTCAATTTCTGTTCCTTATTAATGGCACTTACGAAATGTAAACTGTTTATGACTGTATTCACACGTGTACATCGTGTTCACTGTTATGGAATCGATTCTAATAAATTTGATTTGATTTGAAATGTCTGACTGCGTTAAGGTTGCACTGGCGATTGGATGGCTGGCAGGTCAGCGGGGCCGGGGACCCTATCGACTGAATAGGATAAGTGGTTGATGTGTCCGTCCCTCTGCCTATGTGCCGTCATCGTAGTCAGTCGCTAACTGGTATCTCAGACAGACTGGCGACTCAGCATTTGGGCGTCTCAAATTTGAGTGCATGCCTCTGAGTGCATTCATTCATTCATTCATTCATTCATTTCAGATATTTATATAGCGCCCCTTCAAGATTTCTACTCAGAGGCGCTCCCGACTACAGCGCGGACACTGAATCGGAGTTTCACGCCGAAGCGCATGAGCAATTGCGAGTGAAGGACTTGCCCAGGGTCCCTAGTCCCTACGCGCATGCTTCCATCAACTGATTGGTGCCACAGAAGTTAGCCCTACACATTCCATTATCAGTGTGTCATATGTAGGCTATATCTAATTTCTACACTTTCTTCATTAATTCACGTCAGATTATAAATGATACACAGAGGAGGTACTGTCAAATTTGTATCCTGCCTATGTTGCCATTTAATTATATTGAAATTATGATAAGTTTAGTAGAGCCATATCAATCAGTCGGTAAATGATGCAGAGGATACTGTAAGGGACTTAAAAACCAAAAACATTTCATCCCTCTGATTATCATGAAGCAAACTGTACCCCTGCTAAACAATCCTGCTAAGGATTAACAGTAGGTGGCTTTCAGTTCCCTAGCACAGAAGCAAAACTTCTGGCATGGTCATGAATTATTTTTCTAACATAGACAGCAAGTGTTAGGGCCCTAATCTTCTTGGCTTGGTGTCTCAAGCACTGTCTTACTCTGGTTCCAGTCTTACTTGTCTTCCCACTCTTTCTATGTACAAGTCGCCAGCCACTGTTCATAACGTAAATGCTGTGTAACTAAGCATTTGCACTATATGCACTAACAGTTGACAGTTTGTGTAAAGCATCCTAGAAGTACCTAATTGCTACTGATGATGCTACAGAAATTGTCGTAACTACAATTACAATTCCTCCCAGGCTTTTGTGGTGTTCCCAAGACTTTGTCATAGGTCCACTTCTCTTCATCCAGTACACTACATCCTTTTCTGTCTACCACCATCTGCTGAGTGCAATTGACTGGTCCAACATTAACAAGCCGTGTGACAATAGCACCTGGTGTACGCAATGCATGGAAAAGTACAAGCATTTCCAGCTCAAATGCTAAAGCAGGCTTATTAGTCCTACGCAAATATTTAAACAATCTTGGATGACAATGGATCTGCTTAAAGTGAAGGGCAAAGGTCAGTGTCCATCTGAGATATGCAAAGAACTCGACAGAAGTCAATTCAGTAGCATTTACCATTTACAAGAATAAATTTACCTAACTAAGGAAAATGGTGAACGACAGAAATTACTCTGAGGAAATCATTAATTGTGCAAATGATCAAGGAGAACCTGGGCAATGATTAGGACTTTACTTAAGAAAAATAGCAATTCCATCATCACAAATTAATTTTTCATAGATGGCATCAGATACCTAATAGACCTCAACATTTAATGATCATTTGACTAATGAGCAAATTTGACTAAGGGGCAAATTTGACCTCAAAAGTCCATAAAACCTTTAATGATTTAAAAAAATCATCAGCTTCTTAATTTGGAATTGTTTTAACTACACCTACAGATATGATCAGCATAACAAGTCAACTGCACAATAAGCATAGCAACAGCATTGATGAAATCAGTCCAAAAATAGCTGAAACAGCTATTGAAGATTCCAGAACACTGCTTGCCAATATAAAAAAAAACTGCTCTATTCTTGAACAGACAGTTTCGAATGTGCAAACTCACTTATCTTCAAAGTCACTAATTTTTATAATCTCCTGATTTCAGTCTCCATACCATAATTGTGACTTGCTCTGGCAAAAGGAGGCTTTTGTCCAAAAAATTAGTTTGTATATTTTGTGCTAAAATTGATAAGTAATAATTTCTGTTTAAAATTTTGAAAAAATTATTATTCTACATTGATGGGTTCCAGAGATATGAATTTTATAATGTTTTCTACTCGAAATTACAATATCGAGAAAAACCTATGCAAAGTTTATTATCTTAATACAAACCCTAGATAGATCGCAAAGTTTATGTGTAAATTTGTCATGAAATAGGTGAAATATTATTACAATAATATTTTTTCAGTATAATATAAGGTCCTGTTTATTGATATATGCCAAAAAATGATAAACGTTTGTAAAATTTACACCTGATTTGTGTTTTAGCTAATTTCTTCAGTTTTATCACTGGCGACTTCTGCCTCCTTTTGCCAGAGCAGGTCACAATTTTCATTTGTGCATTTCTTGTCATTCATATTAAATGACATCGCGTGCTCTGTGAATAAGAGCAAGGCGAAAGGACTTGTTCTACTTGACTTGTCTGCTGGCTTTTACATCTGTGGTCCATTTTCTTTGCTTCATCTTCAGCAATGGTTTGGGATTTTCGCTCTCAATCAAGATATTTAAACTCAAGTAGTGCTTTCTTGACATGTGGAGTTCCGCAGGGTCTGTGCTTGGTCCATAGACTACTTAAATTACAGGACTGTAGGCGCTCATGCTCGGGACTTGGAACTTGGGTCCATTCTCAATTTACACTTTTTATCACAAAAAAAATGAACGAATAGTCCGATTTGCATGAACTCTTTTTTATTCTATTTGTCTCGACGAGAGCTATATTGTGGAAAAATATTGATGCTAAATTCTGGATAATTCAAGGTCATTTCAAGGTCAGAAAAAAATGAAATCTAGCAAAAATTAGAGAAAAAAGACCAGATCTCAGCCAATAATTCTTGAAATCAGCTAATTCTTTCTTGTGTTTCTCTTCTAGATAAGGGCTACCTGGGACAAGAAACAAAGCTATTAAATTTAAGGCGATCCAAGGTTGTTTTAAAGTCAAAAAGGTCAATTTGAGAGGAAAATCAGGGAAAACAGCCATAGCTCAGACAAATATTGTTACATTTTAATTATTCTTTTGCCAATTTACTCACGCCGATAAGGGCAAGACGACAGTACCAAAAGGTTAAAATAATCGAAGGTCATTTCAAGGTCAGAAGGTCAAAATAAAAAAAGGACCATATATAAGCCAAATGTTGTTTTATTTGATTGATTCTGTGTAATGGTCATTGTTCCTTGATTTTGACCTCTTTACCTTGAAATGACCTTGGGTTCACCCAAGGTCATTTGAAGATCAAAGGTCAACATCAAGGAACAATGACCATTACACAGAATATTGTTTAATTTGGGTGATTCGGTGTTATGGCAATTCTTCATTTATTTTTACATGTTGACCTTGAAACGACCTTGGGTTACTAAAAGGTCATTTGAAGGTCAAAATCAAGGAACAATGACCATTACACAGAATCACCCAAATAAAACAACTTTTGGCTGAGATATGGTCATTTTCTTTTGATTTTGACCTTCTGACCATGAAATGACCTTGGATTATTTTAACCTTTAGGTACTGGCGTCTTGCCCTTATCGGCCTGAGCAAATTGGTAAAGAATAATTAAAATGTAGCGATATTTGTCTGAGCTATGGCTATTTTCTCTGATTTACTTCACAAATTGACCTTTTTGACCTTAAAATAACCTTGGATCGCCTTATATTTAATAGCCTTGTTTCTTATCCCAGGTAGCCCTTATCTAGAAGAGAAACACAAGAAAGAATTAGCTATTTCAAGAATTATTGGCTGAGATCTGGCCATTTTGCTCTGATTTTTGCTAGATTTCATTTTTTATGACCTTGAAATGACCTTGAATTATCCAGAATTTAGCGTCAATATTTTCGTCTCACAAATAGAACAAAAAAAGTTCATGCAAATCGGACTATTTCATTTTTGTGATAAAAGTAAATTGAGAATGGACCCAAGTTCCAAGTCCCGAGGCTGAGCGGAGTCCTGTACAGGGTCTGTGCTTGGTCCTATTTCGTTAATACACTATACGTCACATCACTAGTAACACTGCTTGGCAATCATTCACTGGGTTATCATTTCTATATGATATCATTTCTTATGATACCGACATCTACATAGCACTTGACAATTTGTCTCATCACACATCTAGCTGTGTCCACTGCCTTTGAGGTGGTGCAGGTTTGGATGGTGGGCCAGAAACTTCTCTTTAATCTACTGAAAACCTTGTGCACAACAACTTCTCAACAACTTTAATACCACAAAGTCAAACTGCTGAGAAATGAGAACTCTTTGTCTAGAGTAGGGTTGTTAAAATCGGTTTGTTTGGCAATCCGAATTTCGGCACCGAGCCTTCATAGAAAATTTAATAGGCCTATATTAATATAATGCAAGTTATTTTATATATTAGGTACAAACTTCTTATCTGCCGGCTATATTCGATGAAAACAATCGTGTCTACATGAATTAATTCTTTCTGGCACAAATTTTCAATACATGATTTTTTTTAAATTCGAATTTCGTTTTGTCAAAATAAAAACCGAATTTCGTTTTCAAAACCGAAATTCGGATTTCCGAATTTCGTTTAACATCCCTAGTCCAGATATATAATACATTTAATTTTGTATGAATATATACAACCCATATGCTCAAATCTTTGCATTGGCTTCCTGTTCAGCAAAGAATTTGTTTCAAATTGAGGCTCATAGTTTACAAAATACTGAATGCTGGTCAACCACAGTATTTAAAATCAATCCTTCTTCCCCAAACTTTTTATCATTATTCAACCATGTTATATGACCATCCTTTTCTAGTCATACCTCAAATTCTTAGGAAAAGAAAGGAGTTAACGAGAGAAGGACTGAATATGAACCTAAAGAAAAGAATGGTAAAAACTATGACATGGAGTGTGGTGGACCATCAGAAAAGATGATATGAGAATGTTAGAGGCTTTGAGATGTAGGTCTAGTGCAGGATGGCAACGGTCAGCTAGAATGAGCACAAAGACACAGGAAGAGGTGCTGCATAAGGTGGAAGAAGAAACATCTCTTATGGATTTCCTACTATCAGAGAGAGAACAGAACAAAGTGGATTGGTTACATACTGAGAGGGGATTCCCTAACGAGAACTATCATCGAGGGAATTAACTATAAAAATGAAAATAACAATAACGAAAAATCATCTTTATTTTCGAGGGCAAATGGAATAAGAGAACCGAAAATGATATCCAATTTGTCAGTTACTTTGAAAGTCTGTATTCATGAAGCTGGATGATGGCTTTCAAAGCTCTGAAAATTGGATACTGTAAACGCGAAGGATGGCCTTAAGCCCAGCAACTAAGTAGTAACTAAAATTAACGAACCATTAACTGTAACTTGAAGAAGAGACCTAAACCATTAACATAACTGTAACTCTTGGTCTGAACGAGTCACACTTTTTCTGTTGAATGGAGGGTAAGGAACCCCCTAGACGATTCACTGGATGATGGTGGATGGATACAGCCGACTGAAGGAGGAAGCCCGGCATCACGAGAAGTGGTGCATTAGACGTGTTCTAAGTTTGAAAAAGAGACTTAAAATAGAACGAGTTTTTTTCAGTTGGACCTAGACTACTCACCTGTGTCATTTGTTCTCAAATTAAGACTTAACTTTTTCACATCCGCCACAGACTGCCTGCCTCTTAGTCTTATTGGACAGATCTTTTGGACATTGATTATGGTCTGGTTTGGGGTGGGGCACCATCGGTTGATGCCTTGTGCATTAGACAACATCAGGATAGAAGCTACTAATTAAAAATTTTGTTGGGAAAAGCATAAAACGTTATCTTATTAATACGTAATTTCACTGTGGACATAAGTGACATCATTGAAACAATGTATTTGAATGCCTTTCCGTTTTACTTTTATTTCTCTTCCTGTTGCACCTATAGAATAAGCATCCGCGCAGTATAAAGATATTTAATGTGTTACTTGTTGGCCACATTGGGCTTTTTGTGAAAAAATGTTAACACTTGACATCACTTAAAAGGTTAACAAAAACTTCTCACATGTGTAATTGCAGGAACTGCCATGTTGAACACCATTAAAAGAAATTATATTACCCTGCTAGCAGGACTTATTGTCCTTTTGGTCTCGTCTTCGGATAATAATAATAATAAACAACAACAACAATAATAATAATAATAATAATAATAATAATAATAATAATAATAATAATAATACTAACAATAATAATAATAACAACAACAACAATAAAAACAGACAATTTCTAAGGTGCTATAGCACAAGGTGTGCCAAACCTAGGGATGGCTGTTGATAATTTTCTTTGAATGACTAGAATAGCAATTGTTATCAGAGTTCAATGAATGATGTCCAAGAAGTAGAGCACCTTTGAAGAACCTTAAAAAGACACTTCATCATTACCAGTATGGCATATCATCATTAACCATCATCAACACCTTGATCATCATCATTATTGCCACCATCATTGTCATCATCATCATCATGTTATTTCACACTATCCACTGCTCTAAAGAAACAACTTTCTTTTCATCTAATTAAGACTATTTGTAATTGAATATACATATCCCCATGCATCTAATTAAACTTATTTATCAAAATTCAGACATAAAGACATCGGATATATACCTTTCTTTTCGTCTCTGAAAATTCACAGAGCTTTATCCATTAGCGACAAATTATAAAGTTTTTTCTTTCACCAACCGGATTTAATTACGAGCCAAAGGCTATCAGGTCGACAGCAAACAACAAGAAAACAAGACATCACCGGACGCAAGGTGGCGTGTGCCACCAGCGCATGTGCTAGCCATCCACATAAACGCTCAGTGGAACAAAGACAGAGAAATGCGGAGAAAGAAACAGGTACAGACAGACTGATACACAGAGATAAGGAAAAAGAAACAGACAGAGGCAAACAGACAGAGAGACGGTAGACAGAAAGTACAGACAGAGAACACAGGAAGAGAAAATGGAAAGACCACAGAGTGTTAGAAGGAGAAAGATACAAAAAGAGATAGACAGAGAGAAGATGAAGAAGATAGCAACTACAGACAGCAAGCGAGAGACAGAAACACAGCTAAAGAGAGACATGCACAGAAGACAGAGATGGAGAGAGACACTGAGAGAGTCACACAGAAAGACATAGAGACCAGACAGGCAGAAGAAAAAGATACAAACCCAGACAAGGCATGAGGGCCACAGATACATACAGAGACAGACAGAGGGAGAGACACATACATACAGTCAGACAGAGAGAGAGAGCGGGGAGCACAAGGAGGAAACTGGACCAGACTAGACAGACGAGCGTTGTGGCATTTCTGAGTTGAAGCATTGGTAATTGAATTGAAAGCTCTCAACTGCAATTCCGTCCGATGCAGTGAGCAATGGCTACAACTCTTAACGCATTCGAACGATTCCATTCGGCAAAAGTAGGCCACTTCCAAACGGAATTACTCGGCTACTCCAAGAAGAGAAAATTACCCAGTCGTAATCTTTCGAGAGACGTCCTTCAGTTGAGAGACGCTTCAAAAAAATGCTTCAAACCAGTCTCTGTGCAGAAGTGTCTCAACAAGTATTGGGCAATTGCTTTTAGCATCTTCATCTTTCACATAATGCAGTCTCTTCAATTATGTATGTGTGCACGTATGTATGTAGGTATGCATGCATATATGTATGTATGCAACCATGTATGCATGTAAGTATCCATGTATGTAAGTATGTAACTATGTAGCCTGCATAAATGGCATCACCATAGTCAACCCAAGTACATATTCAATGAGTACACCAGGGAGTGGCAACTGGAGTTGTAAGCAGTATACAGTCCGAATCTGTTGTAGGTGGTAAAAGCATGTTCACAGTACTCATTATGTTCACAGGTCTATTCCTACTCCAAAGTTACACCCTGATCATGTACAGTAGTGGAGAAAGACATCAGGTTAATAGAGCTGTAGATTAGAAGCATCAACCCAATATATCTTTCCACAGCTACCAATCCAAATGAACTGGGTCATCCTGAGCTTCAGCCAGAGATGGATGGATGACATAAATAAGCACATAGCACCACCAATGTCTGAAGCATATCCTCAACTAAGGAGATTGTCTCTAGTCTATAATGCTCAGCAACCATCAACATACTGATGAGCTGCAACCATCAAAGAAGAAATGACCAGGTATATAGCACTGCAGAGGGATGGAGCCGAGCAGGTCCTTAAGAAGGAACCCTATAAGAGACCAAGAGACACCATGGACCAATCAATCAGACCATGTAGAAGGACACAATACTTTCTGGACAATCAATCACGGCAGAGGATGATCTATATGGCATAATTTTGCAATTGCATTGCGTTCTGACAATGTGTTAATGAATAAAAGAAGATTCTCTTCTATATCAAATTTATGGTCCTTGGACTTGTACGTGCAGTAAATGGATACCATCAAAAGAAATATAAAATAAAAATAATCAGAGGAGTTGATGGGAATATGTGTAGTTACGGTATGCATAAAATTCATCAGCTATAACGAAATCAGATTGGAAAGTGAATAACTCAGTGATTGAAACTGAAGTGCACTTCAAAAGTGTTTCACTTGAAAGAATGCACCCTGACATTCATATTGGGCGTCTCTCAGGGAGCGGTTTTAAAACTTTATTTTTTTTGTACCACCAGCTAAAAAATCGAATGTTGGCGTACCATCAGATCAAAAACACAAGCGATCGCAAAGTCACCTTGCAATTAATTAATAGGGGAACATTGTAAGTCCTCTTGCAGGGTCTAGACTCTTGAGCAGGTATTAGAGTTGTAGGTAGACAAATTTAAAAATTAATATATAATTTTAAGAATGTAATTATATCAACAAAAAGGAAAAGAAAAATGTTTTGAATTTTTTTGTGTACCACTAAGGGACATCACCGTTTGAAAACCGCTGCTCTAAGGCCCATATGATTACTCTCCAGGACAACATAGCTTTAAGAAACCATTCGAACCAGAACTTAATGAGAAAATAAATTAACTCTGAAACCAAGCTGTCTTCTCAAACTTAAATCAAAAGTTAAGTATCAGTAAAGCATTGTATAACAGCAAAGTTATTTTGAAATTAAAGTTAAATTATTCATGAAAGCCCATTTTTAAACACACTGTTCACCAACACTTAGACAATGCAGAAAAACCACCATTCACACATTCAATATTTCATCAGTCCATTAATTCATCAAATCATTCATTCATCCACTTATCCACCCATCCGTCCATCCATATCTGTCCCTCCGTCTACCTTCCTCACTCCCTTCTTCCTAACTCCGTCTAATCCTACCATCCTTCCAACCAAACCATCCACCATTCCATCCACATATCCCCTGCCTACCCATTCATCCACCTCTCCATCCATCAATACATCCATCCATCTACCAACTTACCCATCCATCCATCAGGCCGTCCGTCCAGTCACTCACGACCCACCCACCATCCACTCATCCTCCCTCCATCCAATCCCTCATTCAATCCATCCATCCATCTAGCGTCAGCTGCCACCTGTGTCATTTCGACGGATTATTTTCTCTAACTGCTCGATAATTTCTGACATTTGAGTGTTCACTCTGAGTTCTGCTGCGGACTTCGTACATTTTGACGGTACTTCTTCGCATAATAATATATCATCTTGCTCTACATGATCCATACAGAGGGATAGACATCTTGATGTGCCATCGAATCTCGGATCTACGGACCTGCGCACACTCCGCTGTCCATCCAGGTGATTTTGTCTCAGCGGAGGAGTGACGCCGATCCAGGAGTGTCCTCGACCGTCAGTCACTGGTTGCGCTTCCAACCATTCCCCCTCGATGACAAATACCTGTTCTACTGCTCGAAGGAAGGCCAGACGCGTGTCGCTCACCACCAATGTTGAACAGCAGTGCTACCGTGTTCTGCAGACTATTTACCGTCTGTCGCCCTTCCACACAAGCGACGCATTTGACTCGTCATCTTTGGATAGGAGTCCCGTTGCATTGTTTTGCTCACTGATGAAGTTGCATTGTTTTGCTAACTCCATGAAATTTCTGTTTTCACTGTAAATTACATTTTTTTCGGAAACTTGTTATTAACCCGGATACATTATTATTATAACAAAACATCATTGCAGACACGGCAACTTTGATTTTGCCCGTTTGGCCCATCTTGGAAGTAGCACAAATAAAGTTTAAGACTTTGTTCCCTGAAATATTATAACAAAACATCATTGCAGCATTTCCTTATCATGCTAATATCTATAACTTACTTTCATTGTTTTATCGTAGTCGCCATTTTGCACCTACCAGAGGTTTCAAAAGACACTAAGTAAATGCGTCGATACTTGCATACTTACATTGGCAAGGCACAGAGGGCCCGAGGAGCATTCCTACTTGAACCAGCACTAAATTTTATATCATTGCAAATTTTGAAATCCCAGTTTTGACCATGTGGGTAGCAAAATTTTGGTGCCCAATTATTTTTGAAGAGGGCTAATAGCTTCTTCAGTCTGTTTGTTGTAAGTCATCCAATCCAGGCAGTGGTTTGAGAAGTAAAATTTTTTGGTAAAAGGCATTGGAAGGAAACCATGAAAGCCTCAGAGTAAACAACAGTCCAAGTGCCAATGACTACAAAACAGAAGGTTCTTAAAATGTTCAGGAACAAGAACAGGTAGAACACCACTTGACACGATAATCCTGTAGGACACTGGGTCTGTATACAGGCCTAATCCAATGATTGAAGGTTTGTGTCTGCTGAGCAGACTCCATGCAACGACCCTGGACATGTTGTTTGTACACACTTGTCCCCACTCCATGCCGAACAATTAGATTTCCTTACATTGTGTGAAATGAGTGCAATAAATAATAAAATAAAAAAACTTTCCCTTGCTCCCCACTTTCAAAAGTCCTGGATATGCCAAAATTCCGTAACCCTCAAACCCGAGGTCAACGACGACAGTAATAACAGCACCTATCAGTAACGAAGCCAGTGCTATCGGTTTACACAGCGAATGACGGAGACACCAATTGAGTTAGCGCAACCGGAAGCCGTAAGTACGCAATTGCGTGCGCCAATCGAAAGCGTAAACCATTCTTCTAGAAATTCGCTTTTCCAACGGCGGATAGGTCTCAGCAGAGCGGAAGACACGGCGTAAAATCTTTGCTCTTAAAAGTTATGTCTACTAGCATAGACATTAGTGTTGTTAGAACACTCACAGACAATCACTCACAGACAATCACAGTTTCTTCCTGGAATCCTAGTGCTATTTTAAGTGTATTCACACATTCAGGCATATAAACAAAAAGACATTCATACTGTCTCTCTGTACCATACTAACATGTTCATGTAGACCCCAAATGGGATCTATATTCTTATATGGGTTTCATATACGGCCCATATGGGTCCCATCAAATGTTTATCAGCATTATGGCAGTCTAAATAATATTCGTGTCTGTCTGTCTGTCTGTCTGTCTGTCTGCCTGTGTCCATTACAAGCACATTTAATAATGAATGTTGACTACCTAGTTTCCTTCAATTTATCCTATAAAGGTCAAATTTTATTATCTGGCTATATGCCACACTGACTGTGGCATATAGCCACAGTCACTAAGCAATTACCTTTATTCAAAGTGTTCTGACTAAATCTGTGTCTGTTATTTCCAGATACTACTCTCACGAGTGTTGGCATAATGGAATTTAATCAGGCATGCAGACAATGTATCACCAGACACCAGAAACGCCATTTGCTGGCGACATAAACTCCGGCCAATGCTTCGTTTTCAAATGAAATTTCTTCCAAGAAATTACATGAATTCGATTTGCCCAATCTCATACGGAAGGCTGCTCAGCAGGCAGTTAAGGCTCAGTAGTAAAAGGCGCCATTCTAGTTCTGTTAACGTTTGAGGTAGTATGAATGGCAAGCATTCTGAAACAAACTGCTGCATGATAAGAATCCTAGCACTTCTCAGAGCACATGGCTGTACCAACACTGCATCAACTACCAATCTTGAGGTATACCAACATGTCAACCATAAAATATCTGGAAGATTAATAGCATTTTTGTTACTTGCAAATTAACCATACCAGCAATTTGCCCTAAGATATATAATATATTTAATAGTACTGCAAAAAATTTGCTTTTGTTACAGGTGGCCCGTTAGCGGGACCTAGGTCCAATAGGGTCGTAGTCCTATTGTTCCCCTTGTTGCTAGTCTGTTTTTTCCTTTGTACTTGTTTTTCGTTGTCAATACTGATACTTTGGTTTATGGTTATGGTAATACCATCAACTATCTGTCACACTGAAATTGATATTCATGGTTTACCAAACTATCAGTTATCACTAAGATAAGGAATACTAAGACTACTCTAATCAGCATACAGTATAGAATTCGGTAGAATGTTAGAAGACATTAGCCTGCTCAGTACAATGTGGAAAATGGTAACACAATCATTTATAGCCTACTCATTAACGTTTAGAATGTAATAGAACTTTAACTGACATTCTCAAGTATGATAATGTCAGTTATGATATAATGTATATTACTATGGTAGAACATTAGAAAACATTATCTTACTAATTAGGGTGTATACTAATGTGGTACTTAACATTGGAAAACATCAACCTACTCCAGACAGTGTACAATGCAGCAGAATAGTGGACGCTATACACCATTTATATAAAAAGATTTACAGAGAGCATTATTAACAAGATGTCATTGTGTGACATTTGAGGGACATTAGTCTTGGAAGCACTCTAGCAGCATTGTCCCAAGAGGCTGTCATTGCATCAAAAGAAAGGAACTGAATTGCAACACCCATTTTGCGCAACCTGTGACCTCTGACCTGGGGTTAACAGGAAGCAACACATACTAAACCAGGATACTGAAGAAAGACTCTTTACAGCCCCATCACTATTCAACGTGGTCATCTGATTGCCTTTCTCTGGTCATACTTAAAACTAGAACTGTTCTTGGTGAATGGGCTTTCTTGGTTGCTGGACATGGATTTTGGAGTATAGCCTACCCTCCCTGTATCTGTTCATTCTGCTCAATCACATGTCTAATTACTTTTCCCCATCGACTGATCTTCTGTATACGCTGACCTTATTATGACTTTGCTTAGGTGTGCCATTGGTTGATGCCTTGTGCATTAGACATCATCACAATACCAGTTGCAACTTAATAATAATAATAATAATAATAATAATAATAATAATAATAATAATAAATAATAATAATAATAATAACAATAATATCACATAGTCTCAGCTCTGCAGAGGCCGCAGGTGCTGCTGAAATAGCAGGCTTTGTGCCCTTGGCCTTTGAAACTCTTGGTCCAATTAATCACAACTTTTTCTTCAACAACTTTGATCACTGCCTTGCCCAGATAACTGGAGACAGCAGAGAAACTACGTTTCTGTACCAGCACTTATCTGTCGCCCTCCACCGCTTCAACACAATCACTTTTCACAGCACCTTTGGCACTCAGCACGACATCAACGAAGACTAGCAATCCCAGAATTATGCTATCCCCAATTTTTGAAATTCTAATTGTGATGTACTGCAAATAGAAACAATGAAAGGTGCAATCCCATTAACAACTTGATTTACAATCTACGTCGAATGGCGGGCGGACAACGGACACCTGTTCTGTGCGTATCTGGTGGTTCGAGATATATCCGTGTGCTGTGTGCTGCGCTGTCTTCCATCCGCAATGGACTGTTAGCTGGTGATGGAAGCGTGACCCATGGGGAGGGAGGGGGTGGGGGGTGGATCAAAGCGCCTATTGTCCTTCCTCCTCCCGCATCCTCAGCTGCATTTGCATAGGGAACTCTGAACTTGCCTCATCTGTCATAGCAAGGTGGGAATCTGATGGTTAGGCTCTGCTTCTGTGTTTGTGAGCCTGCCACTAGCGACTCTTTTAGAATCTGAACAATGTTCGCTAATTGATCGATGTTCTCGACATTTGACATTGTTTAGGACAGTTAGGCCCTCAGAAATTTGCGCCGAAAAAAGTGTAAATTTGCACCATGAAATTGCAAAAAAATGTGCACCAAAAACGACCAATTTGTGCGAATATATTGCTCGACACGTTGGCAATGTGCGAAAAGTCACACATGCTATTGCATGACTGCTCTGGTAACACACCGTCTAACGAATTCTGTCGCAGTGAAGTTTAAGACTTTTTCATACTCTGAGTCTGTGCATTACTAACAGAAACATCTTCCTTACTAATTCCTCTACAACTTCAATGCTATCGTCCCATTCAGTGGTAGCCATTTTAAAATGTCGCCCTATGCTGTCTTTGCTATGTTGAATTTACCACGCCTCGCAGTGGCTATTTAGCCATTTAAAGTCCAATTGTTCTGGTTTTTGCGCGAATATTGAGCACATTACTAATTTTTGTGCCGTTGTGCGATAATTGGATTCTCGGCCGAAAATTGCGAAGCACACTATCGTAAATTTCTACATGGCCCAGACAGTGCAGGAAAACACTTCTTATTAGTTTCCTGGAGTGTCACTATACATATTTCCTTGATAAATATATAAATAAACTGCCTTAAATTAACAAAACTAGATTTCAATCTTGGCAGAAACTTGATTAAAATTAACTAAACATGCACCTTATAGCCTAACCATAAAATTCCATAAGCTCAAATTTATAATTAATAAATTGTTCTTTTTAACCGATACTGTTACTAACTGAATAAAACTTGCTAAAATGACTTTGATTTTCAAGACAGGGAGTGAAGAGCAATGACAGACTAATATCCAAACTCCCTTTCTTACTAAAATATTTTGAGAAGCTGATGAATAAGCATTGATTGTTTTATAAACTGAATATATTGTATTGAAACCATTCAACTTCTATGGTTTTCTGGAAATATAAGACCACATTTATCAAGCTTCTGACGATAATGTAATTTCTTTATGACTTTTTAATTTAGTAAAACCCTTAAGTGCAGTAAATCAATTAGCCTTGCTATAAAAGTTAGAATTCACTAGGAATTGAAGAATGACGTGTGTTGTTTTTTTGTTGTCTTACACAGTACCTTAACAACAGACAGCAGGTTTTATGCAGCCCTTTGAAAATGTGAAATTCATTTAATATGGAATACCCCAATAATCTATTCTATCCTACATCCTCTTCTATTTTTATTTATGAATTACATCCGGAACTCATCTAAGCTGTTCCACTTTATTTTACTTGCTGATGACATAAATGTATTTGCATTTAATAAATCTTTGGATGTTTAAATCTGTAACCAAGGAACCTTAATCAGTTACCGACTGGTTTCATGTAAATTGGTTACCTGTTAATTTAAATAAGACAAATTTTACAATATTTTGTTCACTTAAAAACTTATACATCCACACTGACAATCAGCAAATTGCACAAGTAGCCCACTTTTGTAAATTTCTTGCTATCTTCATCGACAGCAACCGTTGTGGAAAGCACACATACGTATATTGTCAATCTGCCATTTTACATTGCAAACCATATCATATGTTCTGTCTCAGGTTACTTTCGGATTTATTAATAGCTGAATATGTGATGAAATGGTCGCCAGGTTTGTTAGATCCTTCAGGGATGCTTCTGGATGGGAACAAAAGCAGAGACCGAGACCACACAATGGACCGGGATAGGAACACAGGGAGGGGGCCAGGCAAAACAATGTCGGAGAGAGACGATGGAACAGAGACAGAGATATATAGAGACAGACACAGAGAGAAACAGACAGAGAGGGAGAGACAGTGACATAAAGTGGGAGATGTACACAGAGAAGAAGAGAGTGAGGTATCTACTATCTAAGGGAGATAGCAAAGAGAAATAAAAATGAAGAGAGATGAAAATGAGAAAAACAGAAATCAAGAGAAAGACACGTGTACAGAGACCAGGGTTGGCAAGTTGTTGCCACCGCCAGTTATAACCGGTTATTGCCATGGCTATAACCGTCCCGGCAACAACCTCTTGGCAATAATGGCAACAACCTCTTGGCAAAAATGGCAAAAAACTTTTGGTAAAAATAGAAACCATCAATTATTGTGGTAATAAAATATGGAGTCTTCACAGTTAGCATCATTTTTGATTTCTTCTGGCTTGCTACTTTACTGAGTTGATTGATTTAAATTTATCATGCTTTAAATCAATCAAGTTTTTCCAAATAAAAATCACCTGATTTAAATATCCATATAATTTCTTCCTAATAAAAGACATTTACAAGTTTTACATATTAAGTACAGTCAATATCGAATTGTGTAATTATGAATTAGAAATTTTGCCAAACCATTGGCTTTTGTACACTACTAATAAATTATATACTACCAGGTAAGTATATAGAAGAGGCATGACCCTGTTGACCTGAATATTACTACTGCAGTGCAAATGGCAGTTTATTTTGGAGTAGCTGAACTGTAGATCAGAATTTTTTTATCTTAATCTCATATAGTTCACTTTAACTACATTTATACTAAGGGGTAATATAGATTTACTACAGTACCGGTAGTTTTAATTTCCCACAAGAAACATTTATTATAACTATGCAGTCTGTGCAGTGAAATATGATTTTCATTTGCCTTTCCCTTACTTTACTTTGGAGAAAATGGGCAACAACTGGCAATAACCGGCCGGCAACAACTGGCAATAACCGGCAATAACCGGTTATTGCCACTGTCCCGGCAACAATAGGTTGTTGCCGGCATTAACCCAACCCTGACAGAGACAGAGTGAAGGAGATTGAGAGGAAGGAAAGGAATAAGGGACGGAGAGAGGGAAAATGAGAGGTAGGAGAACAGAAAGAGGGAAGGAGAAAAAGAAAAGAAGGGAGAGGGTGAGGACAGGAAATGGAGGGAGGGAGAGACAGCGAGGGAGAGAGACATATCCAGGTCTGTATCATACAGACAGACAGAGGCGGGCAGAAAGATAGACATGCATGCACACAGACACACAAAAGCAAGCGGAAGACAGACATGCAGGGCATTGCAGGCAGACATACACAGACAAAAGTAATGGGAAGTCACGCTGAGCCATCTAGCGGCTAATGATTTAAGACCATTCCGTCGTTATGCTAATCAACAATGAAGAATGTCCAGAGCAACAGATGTCGCTAAAAGCATTGCTTTGGTAAAACACTGCCACAGCGATTTGAATCAAAAAGCAAGCCAATAATTAATCGTCACAAATAATCAATTACCACAAAGATTGGTCACGAATAATAAACACAGGTATTAAGCAGGAACACAGGTAAATAGGTACGCATTAGTACAGTGGATAACATACTCAGAGGTGGGGACCATTGTTAATTAGTAATTGCTATCTGCCGCTGTCTAATGCACAAGGCATCAGCCAATGGCACACCTAAAGCAAGCTGTAATCCGGTAATTATCCAGAGGATCAATCCATGCAGTAAAACAAAATTCCAGCCAGTGGTAGATAACGAAATGACATAAGCAACTGAGCAGAATGAACAAATGCCGAGAGTGAGTTTCCAAATCTAGGTCCAGCAATAAAAAATGCTCCTTCACAAAGAACAGTTCTAGTTTTACAGATTGTATTGTATTGTATTGTATTTGCTATTTATAAAGCGCTTCTCACAGCAAAATCCTTTCAGAAGCGCTCCCAGTGCGAACAACCCCTAGGGAAAAGACAGGATTTTAGTTTAGAAAAAGATGAGGAGAGACTACCAGAAAGGATGACAGAGCGAACCGGTGGAGGAAGTCCATTCCACAGAGAAGGACCTATGCAGGCGAAGGATCTGGATTGAGCCATCGCAGTCCTGACACGGGGAACAAAAAGGTCAAGAGGACTCAGCGAAGTGGCAGAGAGTGGGCGAAGCATGAGATCGCAAAAGTACTTCAGAGCAAGACCCAAATGAGACTTAAGGACTAAAATAAGAACCTTGAATTGTATTCGGACAGATAGAGGGAGCCAGTGAAGTTGACCAGGGAGATACGATCAGATGACCTCATTGAATAATGATTGATAAGTGTGGGGAAAAAAGGACTGATTTTAGGTTAGGTATAATAGTGGTTGGTTATAGTTCAATGTTTTATAAACTATAAGCATCCATTTGCAACAAATCCTTTACTGAACAGGAAGCCAATGCAAGAATAAACACAGGCATTTCTAAGTTCTCAACTCATTGGAGTTTCATCATCTTTGACTTTGTGATACCAACCAGAAGGAAGTTAGAGTAGTCAAGGTGACTTGAGACCAATGTGTCTGCCAGATATATCCTAGAAGACATGGGGACATAATGCCTAATTCTGCATATATGTCACAAATGCACATAAGTGATATACTTACAAATACCATTTACACAGTCAGTAAGAGACCTAGTATAATTAAACATACACAAAATTACTAGCAGCTTCAGCAAACTCCAGGCATTTCTAAGTTCTCAACTCATTGGAGTTTCATCATCTTTGACTTTGTGATACCAACCAGAAGGAAGTTAGAGTAGTTAAGGTGACTTGAGACCAATGTGTCTGCCAGATATATCCTTGAAGACATGGGGACATAATGCCTAATTCTGCATATATGTCACAAATGCACATAAGTGATATACTTACAAATACCATTTACACAGTCAGTAAGAGACCTAGTATAATTAAACATACACAAAATTACTAGCAGCTTCAGCAAACTCCAGGCATTTCTAAGTTCTCAACTCATTGGAGTTTCATCATCTTTGACTTTGTGATACCAACCAGAAGGAAGTTAGAGTAGTTAAGGTGACTTGAGACCAATGTGTCTGCCAGATATATCCTTGAAGACATGGGGACATAATGCCTAATTCTGCATATATGTCACAAATGCACATAAGTGATATACTTACAAATACCATTTACACAGTCAGTAAGAGACCTAGTATAATTAAACATACACAAAATTACTAGCAGCTTCAGCAAACTCACCAAGCAGATTGCCCAGTTTAAAAAGATTCAAGCCTATGCAATTTCTTAAGTTGGAGTGGCCATTAGCAGAAATTCAGTTTTCAATGGACAAAACAGGAGTTAATTGGCCTCCATACAAGACTGGACCCAAATGCAGTGGACAACAGCTGCATAGACGAGCGACAAGTCAAACTGTCAAAATTTGAAATGTAGATTTGGGTATCATTAGCAAATAAACCAACGACTGCGCAGTGCAGTGTTCCTAGTGTTGTGGTGTATAATTTAAACAAAGGGACAAGTACAGAACCCTGCCGGCACCACATGTTAACAAAGCACTACATGAATAATTACCATTTAGACATGCTGATTGAGTGCTTGGACTAAAATAAGTATCAAACCAATTCAATGCAGGACTAGAAACTCCAAAGAAGTGCTGAGGATGCAGATTCTGTTGAATGAAACTTACAGTATACAGACTGAAATGGGGAGATTATAGTTAGTTAGAATACGATGAGTTTGCATATTATTCATAACTAATTAACTACCCACTCAAGAATTATAGATATGAACAACAAAGTTGAGATTGGTCTTCAAAATGAGTGGTCACTAGGGTCAAGAAAGGTTTCTCCAGCACAAGATGAACTATGGCATGAGTAAAAGAAGTCGAGAAGGATCCCTCATGCAATGAGAAATTAATAAACTGATGTAATGGTTGGAACTTGGATTCAGAACACCAAATCACATGTAATTTCTCCTACTGTAATAATCTATTCAAACCAACCACAAGGTTTTTGATAATGCAGAATCTTAGTTAAATATGCAGATTTGGCAGATGAAACTAGTTTTTACACAAGTTTGCACTGTTGTTTAAACTTAGTGTCAGTAGCAGCCTTTGGCAGCATTTGACAGTTTTGTGCTATAGGCAAGGACAAAAATGTCGTCCTTTTTTATATTTATAGTTAAATTTCAAGTAAAGTAAGCTTTTCTTGCTTTATTTTGCCGGAATTTGCCTTCCTTTGAAAAATGCCACTCTAGGCAGCCGCCTACCGCTATAGTACGCTACATATATAGTAGGCTACTCGGCACTGCTTAGTGTGTGATCCCAGGAAAGACGACTTCCAACTGACTTTCTGCAACACTTAGCTTCTGTAATAGCAGAGTCAAAAGAAGACTGGTATGCACTTTACTACTCTCTTAGTTCTCTTCATAATCATCATCATCATCATCAGTTATTGACGACAGAGATTTGGCGGCAATGGGTCCATGTAAATGATCGCCATGGATCATCCTCGGTCATTTGTCAAGTCCATTGCTCCCTTTAGCATTAGTCCATGTGATGTTAAGTCCTCATTTATATTGTCTATCCAGTGCAGCCTTGGTCTGCCTTTGTTTCTGCTTCCTTCGAGTCTTGCACAAAGGGTCTAGTGGATTTGCTCTTAGTTAAAGGAATTTGCCTGTCTTGTAGCTCAATTAAAATAGATTGGGACTGTAAAGCGAGCTCATTAGCTGTTTGTGCAGGAGCTAACCATAATGCAGATCTCCAGTTATTTATTATCCTTCAGTTTATTTAGACTAATTGTAGATCACTGGCAAAATAAAAAAAAAATATTTTTATTTCATTGTGGTTTAAATGGGACATCAAATATGAGAAGATTGTAATGTAATACCAAAGGTATGACAAAAGAAGAGAAACAGAACGAAGCAATTGTGAATCAGAGTAAAATATCAGGACTTATACAGTGTGGTCTTTGTCATGTATAAGAAAAGTAATGAGCTATTGCATGTCAGACCCTTCCATCAAATCAACCAACAATGCTTTTTAAAGAACCACACCAATACTAAATTATTAGTATAAAGTCATCCTAATAGCAATTTCAGAAGGACAGAAAACAACTCATTCAAGTAGCAACTGAAATTCAATCAGAAAGTCAGTCAAAGAGAAGAATGGTGGGTGATAACTATTCACAAAATGAAAGCACATCCCTCACCTTTATGACTGCAACCAAGCTCATTCGAGATAAGAATGGAGTGAGCGCAGAAATTATGTGTATCTATAGATTGCAGCTAGTTCTCATTAACAGCAATGGCATGAAAATCAATACAAAGGAGAAATAAATAGCTAAAACTTACTTCGGCGGCAAAAAAGCTATTCAGAAAAATGTAAGATCGGAATCGATAATATTCAACTACTAAAACTGCAAAATTTATTTTAAAATGGCACAAGAAACGTAAAAGCAATGCATCCATTATACAAATTTATAAGTATTTATTTATTTATTGCATCAGACAACAGAACAGATAACAATATACATCATGACAGAAACAGTTCAGCATCCATTATACAAATTGGTGTTCAAAGTCCAGCAAAGGTAGAAAAATGTTTTGATATTTCTGCTCAACTAGCAATGGTTGAAAAATGTTTTGATACGCTGCTCCACAATTAGTACGCTGTTGGCAGAAGATCAGACGCCGAGGGAGAGGACTGGCCACCCACCCTCATCTGTCGAGGCTACAAAAAAGTAACTAAAGCTTCAAAACTACGGCTTAAGGGTATCCTCTTCTTCCTGGAGTTACATTCCATTACATTGCATCAATTTATTAAAGTCATCATAATACAAATTTCAGAAGGACAGAAAACAATCGGAAGAACGAAGATACTGGTGACAGAAACAAGTGCTGAAGAAGGATCCTCTGTGGCTGACCCATCCTCTGGGAGGGATTTATTCAAGCCAGAAGGAGGAGGAGAGAGACAAGCAGACGGAGAGAGAGACACACACAGAGAGATAGACAAACACAGGGAGAGACGCAAAGAGAGACATTACATCCCTCTTTCCATCTGTACCATCCACTCATCCACCACCCATAGAATTTCTATAGCGCCTTCGTTAGTTCACTGACCTCCAGCAGTTCGTCTCCCACATGAACGAGTCCGCTGACGGCGGCCACAGTGGCTGGCTGAATGCCGACGACAAAGACGCTCATTGTCGCCAGGTCACGGTTCCCCGCCAGGCTCAGTCCAAGGCAGGCGCCACCGCCGCCGCCCCCGCACCCACCGTTGGCCTCTCCTCGGTCCAGTTCGACGAGGTGCAGATCGCCCCTCAGGTCCCCGTAGTTCTTCAAGACCTTCTCTGAAACATCAGAAACACAAAGTTCTGCGTCATATACGGCACAAAAGAAGGGATATTTGTTAAAAGCGCTATACAAATGCGAATGTCTGCGGTCTGGCAAAACACACCATCAAAAACAACAACAAATAATGTTGATTATGGTGATGATAATGATGGTGATAACAATACTAATAAATGTTATTTACCATCATCATTATCACCATAATCAATACCATCATCGTCATCATCATCATAATGATCAATAGCAACAAAAACAATAACCTTAATAAATGTGAGCTATGAAGTCTAGACATGAGTAGTTCCATTTTCACTTCGAGCAAGACTGACATGAGGAGGTTAGTAGTTGGACAATTTTCTCTGACCTCTTGTTCAGTACTCCCAGATTTCTGAACTTTTTATTTTCCAGATATTTTGTGTCGTTTTTGTTAGTTTCTCAGATTTTACAATCTTTTTCAGTTTCCAGAGCTCTTTATCATGGCCTTTATTTATACTTAACATGTTTAGTGAGATAGTTCCACCCTAAGCAGTCTTAGAGGAACTCAGTGGCATGGTCCCATATCAACGAGGCGTGGTTGGATTCACCCAAAATGAGTCCAGCCTTGTCATATTGCAAATTGCTTATGTTTGAAAGTCATGGATTCAAATCCTTGATGCCGTGCTGCCTAGCCTTATCACTAGGCAATAGCTACTGCAGACAAGCATCATGGGAATGATGGGATGGAATCTACCTCGGCACAAAATGACTACAATCAATCAATCAAACAGCAGCCACAACTGACAATCAGAGATCCACTGGAGTAGATCAAATGGAAAAGGCCATCTGGTGGACGAAGCAGAAGGATGCAGCGAGTGACACACATGGCGGTAGCCAAACATCGGCAGACAGACAAAGAGACAGAGACACATAGATGAACAGAGGCAGAGACAGACATGCAGAAAGAGACAGAAAGACAGAGATAAATAGAGACAGACAGACAGATTGAAGTAACGTAGAGAGACGTGACACATATGGGAGTAGACAAACATCGGCAGACAGAGAAAGAGGAAGAAACACCGAGATGTAGAGAGGCAGACAAAGACAGAGATAAACAGACATAAACAGAAAGACAGAGACAAATAGAGACAGACAGAGTGACATAATAGAGAGACGTGGACACTTTGGGAGTAGAGGTCAAATTTGATTCCAGTCAAATGCAAGCTGTCCCATTATTTGACTTTTCCTATTCGACGGTTGACTGACATTCAACTGACGAACAAATAAAACTGAATTTCAATTTTCAAAGCATCAGAGATTCATCCTTTGTGCTGAAGGATTAACATCCATTCAAGAGTATTAATCAATAACTTGGAGCAAACTGAATTTGTAACAACTAACCTATAGCAAAGTAAAGCTCCTCCTCTAATCGCTAATCCTAATCTAATCATAATATATAATCATAATTCTGATATCCAATGTAATTCAAATCCAATCCAGAACTAACGAAAACTTATTCAAATCTAATCTAAATCTAATTTATTCAAATTTAATTGAATCAAAACTGAATGTAATTTTCTCAAGTCTGTGTCAGTCTGCTTCTACAATTTCTGTCTCTCAACATTTACTCCTCTTTCTCTCTGCCTGTCTCCACTTGTCTTCATCTCTGCGCCGCTCTATGTATGTGTCTGTCAGCGTGCATGTGCAAGTGTGTGTGCAAGTGTGTGTGTCTCCCTCTCTCTCCCTCTCTCTCCTTCAGAGTCTCAAAATGAACCCAGCGCACGCCATCTCTCACTCCGGTCAAAGACCGATATGACATCCATCCCTCTCTCACTTTCAAACAGACATCTAAGCTGATAGAGAGTTGCAGAGGTCAGTCCTAACGTTTCCCTGCACTTCCGAAATGAGATTACCCACGGATCACTGTATTTCATAGCAATTGACTAATGTATAATTATGGTTGCATGGACAGTCTCAGAAATCTAAAAATAGTGGCAGGTGAACACAAGCTATGCTCTGCTCTCAAAGTAGAATGGTCTTTTACATGGGGCCCATGTGAGAATCATTCATAAGACCGAAAGCGGATAGTGGCTGACGCAGGGCAGCCCCACTCTTATTCTTCCTTGAAGGGAGGGGCTGATCCGTGGCGGCCACTATCATCTGGATACCAAGGCATCTGGGACTGGTAAATAGAGAAGCTGTCGCAAGTCAGCGCTCAGCCACAATGCAGCGGAAATGTCACTCAGCTGGTAGTACTGCAACAACCATCATTCTATGGTCAACACTTCCTCCAAAACTGGCATACAGATTACAGAGTGGGAAATGTCCAACATCAGTCATACTACAAAGAAACTGAACCAAGACTGGATCATCGCTCGTTAAGTAGACGGACGGATGCTGTCCGTGACAGATGTTGACGTCTGTAGGCTCAGTTTCGGTCACCGACAATTTAACGTGCAACTCAATCGATCTTAACACTGCAAATGCGAACCTTGTGGCGTAACCGAAACCGTAACACGCTTCCTGATTGAGTGCTGAAGCCAGACGACCCTGCTGCTGTAGGTCCAAGACGGGTACCCCTTAAAAACGACCTACGGTTCATAGAAAATTTTGAGACACCAAAAATGCCAGGATATCATCTACAAGTCGCTCAAAGCTAAGCCGAAAACCTTGTATCCACCTGACGTGGATTTTCAAACTGCAGGTCTCTAAAAACCAATTACCATTTGTTCATCAATGCTCATCGTCTTTGTCAAGGAGGCTTCGTAATATGTGAAGTATTGGTTGAGGTCTTTGCATGGACCCTCAAATCAAGAATGCATTTTCTGTTGTGGGCCATACCAATGACTCTTCTAGTAACGTAATGTATCATAAAGTAACACTTGGTTAGGTATGGCTACATAATGTAATCTCACATGAAAGCATGGCACGGCGGCCGATTGGTTAGAGCACTCAGCCTGTAACGCGGGGAGTATGGTTCGAGCCTTGCCCAAGGCAGTGACTGTGTATAATATTATTCATGTTTTATATTGCTTTCGACTGACAAACCGCAGTAAGATTACGTGTTAGAGTAGTAACAAATGATAACAAGTTTACCTGAGTTGAATTTAATTGTATGGCAGCCATGCAAGGCACTCATCTGTCCTACTGCTCATTTTACAGTCACCACCAAGGAAATTGAAGGCTGAGTTGACCTTTACGGGAGGGTAGTGGGTATCAATCCTGCTTCCTGCTTGATGTTCCGCTCTTTACACCAGAGTATTACCTTTGTTCCATCACCCACCCACCCCAAGGACCTTGGGGGTGGGTGGGTGCCCTTGTAACGGTATGGCCGTGTTACGGTGCAATATAAATTGTCGTAATTATTATTATTATTATTATTATTATTTGCGTAAATTCACCACTCACAGTTGTAGTCAGTGCCATCGAAATCTTGTCACATGGTCGTGTGCACTTCTGTACTTTGGAAGGAGGGCAGTTGAGGCGCCAGGATTTCATTTGGGGGGCTAAAGTATTAGCCCTTCCCTCACTCCCTCCTCCCCAAGATTTGCAGTAATTCCCCACTTTACAGTTGGGGGCTGAGCACCAGTTAGGGGAGCTAAGCTGTCCTTACCCCCCTGGCGCTTCTGTACTGAAGGAGGGCAATATCAAATACAGCTGTATTGTATTGTAATGTAAGATAATGCAAAGCAAGGCAAGGTAAAGCATAGTTAAGGAAAGGCTTGGTTATTAAATGTTGTATAAGGCAACATTAGGTAAAACAAGAATGGTATGCATATGTATGGTAAGGTATAGTTAGGTAAGGTATGGCTAGGTATAGAAAGGCATACGCTTAAAGAATAGAACAGAATACAATACAATAATTTTATATCAGTGGACCAATGGCATACCGCATTTTGGCTTACAGAATTGTTTAAATGCTATGTAAGGTAGGTAAGAGAAATTAAGGTAAGATATGGTAAGATATGGTAAGGTAAGATAGGGCAAGGTAAATTTAGCTAATATAAGGTATTACAGAACATTTAAATTAGGTAAAATAAGATCAGATAAACTAAGATAAGATAAGGCACGGTAAGCCTTAAGGCCACTAACGAGCAAAGCAAAGACTGAACCAGTCAGCTCTGAGCAGAGCAAACAAAGACCCTTGAAGTCAAATGAGGCAAGGCCATCATATATCAAGCTCCACAACATCTGTCATAGAACGTCCAGTGCCAAGGAGCCAAAGTGCAGAAACCGTCTTCCTTATTCCGAGCACAAGTCAACCTCAGCCAAAGGACGAAGGCAAAGAATCCATCCTCTGCTTGCAATTGTTTGCCAAAGCTTGAAGTGAAAGCTGAAGCCAGACTCCATGCACTACACAAGACCGACACTCCTCGCATGCAAAGTGGATACACTCATTCAATCCAGCACGCATGCCCATATGCACAAACACACAATAATGAAAACCTGTCTCTGTCTGTGGTCTTTCTGTGTAGGACTCTCCTCAGGTCTCCAAGGACTAATATAGACACAGATATATGGTAAACGAGCAATTACCTTACCTAAAGATGTCTAAATGAATTGTACAAGTATTGTCACACTGCACATACGCAGCATAAAAATGATAAACAACTGAATTTTCAAAATTTCGTCTATTCCAGACTTTTGCACAACACTATAGCTTACATAGATGTGTGTATATATACATCTATGTATACTAATATATACTGAAGTCATCTTGTTACCCGAATCCTTAGGGTCAAGAACGTGCTCCCATCCCATTGACTTGTACTCATGGAACAGGCGACATCTAGCGGTTACTCTCGTGGGACGGAAACCGCCCTCTGCCACCAAGATAGGAATGCGAAAAGCCAAGTCGGACATGACCGGAATGTGAAAGGGCCTACGCTGCATACGATCCATATACTACATCCATGTCGACAGAGGTGCGTTTGCTGAAAACGGAACCTTAGGCACAAACATGTTTGGGGCCCGTCTGAACTTGTAGGCTGAGAGTCTGAGAGAACCCAGGAAGTTGAACTTGAAGCCGTTTTGTGAGTTTTATTGACCCTGTAATTATGATTAGCTATAGAAGCCATGCTCAGGAATGTCAAGTTAGGGGCCGTCCATAAAGTCGTCACGCTATTTTTGACCATTTTACCCCCTCCCCCCTGTCACAAACTGTCACAAAACTCGGACCCCCTTAAAGTACGTCACACTTTCCGAAAGCAAGGCTAATACATAAACAAGGCTTCCAACAGCATTATTACTAGCGCTCCTAGAGAGTCTGAAAAACACATTCAGGAGATATGCATTTCATGATTTTGACATAAAGCCAGAAAATTTTGTGAGTTTTAAAGCTATGAAATTCTACTAAAAAAATAAAAAATAAATTATAAATAAAATAAAATATAAATGTGTGACGTCACACATGGCCTGACCCCCTCCCCCTGTCACAAACTGTCACACTTTCTTAAACCCCCGGAATGTACTTTATGGACGGCCCCTTATTTGATTTTAGTAAGAAAATATATAAGAATATTTATAAGTACAGTACTCGTTTGTTGCACTGCAATGCGGCAGTGCTATATTTATATACAATATAAAAATGCTTGAAAAAATTAATTCTGTGAAATTGAATAGGTTTTACTGTTTTAACAACTACAGTTGTCACAAACAGCGTAACAGAAATAGAAGAGAAAGTTTAAGTTGCCAACAAGTTTGATGTTATTTTGCACAAAAATGAATTATTAGCCCAAATGAACAAAACAATTAGGCCTATAAATTACAATAATTCACTTTAAGGTGAATGCTAAACTGCAAAAAAACCCAGAAAATAGGTTATATTTCGGCTAAAATAATTCAAAATTAAATTTTTTTATTATTTCTTATAGTTAAAACAAAAATTCATTTGTTTGGGACCCTCCGAGATTTGGGGCCCTATGGCGCGCGCCCGGAGCGCCTATGCGTAAACGCGCCTCTGCATGTTGGCAATTACGACACACATTTTAGTTATGCAGTTTAGAGTTCAGCCGAGTTTCGACGCTCTTCGCCGGCTGTGTAATTCAAACGGAGCCGCCGCGGAAGAAGGCCGAGAGGTGGACAAAGCTTTCAATTTCCGGTGCCTAATCAAATCCTGTCGTCGGTACACGAAACGAAGCGCCGATATGTTCCAGGTGAACGCTTGATCGACGCAGTATATGATATCCGAGCCCTGGCCTTGGGTCTTCAATGATCACGTCTTGGAAACTGTTGGTTTACGCCGCGGGCAAGACATATCCAGCGAAATTGATCAACCCAAAAGACCTTGTCGTCTCGATGTCGAACAGACGACATCGCGGGCAAAGGTTGTCCAGCGGGTTGTTAATTCGAAGAGCCCTCGTCATCTGGTCGCCCTCGTGGGTCAACGCCTGACCTACGAACTCTCACCCGAGAAATCCGCATTGTCATTGCGTCACGGCAGATCCCCATTCGTCCTGTCGTCACTCGTGGATACGTGACACCTATTCATCGCTTCTCGCTCCACCCATTACGTCTGGGGTCCATGGCATTGTCTGTGCAATCTACTTACTGAACTTTTGTATGTTGCATATCTAGTTTACCTTTGAACTTTCAGACGTTTTAACTCCTGCTTATAATATTTGGATTCGTAATAATTGTAGCTGTTTAAATGTGTAATGTAGATTAACTAATAATTTTCGATTAAACATGATTTTATCGTGTTTTAATTTTCAAGCATTATCCTCTAACTGCCAGTGGACGTGTAAGAGGATTTAATAAGCCATTGCTATCAAGGACGACCATAATGAACGAACTTAACCCTTGCTCAACCAGAGCAACACTTTGGCGATTATGACTGATTACTTGAATTACAGATTACACATTAACCATTAAACGCTATTGGTAAACATATATCTAATCAGATGGAGTCATGTTAGAGGTGACTAAAAGTGTTGCCTTTGACAAATCACAGAATACTGTTTGGCAAGTCCTTCTTCAGACAAAGAAGATAGTTTGTAAACATCGGATTGTTGAATGGCTGTGGTGTAATGTGCCTCTCAGTTGTGTTTCATCAGAGGAACATAAACCATTGCTGGGACTACATTTTCCTTTCACCGTCATAGTTTACCTCTGCGATGCAATGCTCTCTTGGGTAGCGTGATTGCCAAATAATTCACCAATTGTGTGTTCAAGCCAGCCATTGGACTGCGTGTAACGACCCTGGACAAGTTGTTGAAGCACATTTGTCTGTCGTCTGGCAGTACAATTTGGTATACATATAAGGTGGGGGCAGTTAATGGTAGGCAATACACCTGCGATACACCGGCCTTGAGTCCAGCTGAACCGTGGGATTCGTCCATTGCCGCTTCATAGACTGAAGACTAGGTCGCATCCTCAGATACGGCCATGTCACTGACTACATGCGATGTTCTGCACTGGCTTCCTGTCCCGCAGCGGAGTACTTATCGTTTATCTGCCTTGGTGTGGCGTTGCCTTGCGGGCGTCCCACCGGCGTGTTAGCAGGAGCTTTGCCGCTCCACCCTTAATGTCCAGCACCATGGCACTCTCAGCTCATCTAAGCTCATAGACTTCTATTAGGCAGCACCATGCTTTCAATGTTGCTGACCCTGCAGTTTGGAATGGGCTTCCTGTGGCTCTGCGCTTGGTGCCCAGTGCCCTTGTCACCACGTTTTATTCCAGCCTTAAGACTGTTCTTTTTAGCAGGGTTGAGTCGGGAGTGCTTCTGAGTAGATAACCTTCAAGGGGCGCTATATAAATCTCCTAAACGAATGAATATGAATAGGAAATTAGTGCCTCCCTATGATCTACTAACGGGATTTTCGCATAGAAGAGACCGCCAACCGATGGCTCAAACATTATGAAAACTACACTATTGAATTTTCCAGATTAGATTAGATTGGATTAGCACAGTGGGAACGTTACATTTGCACATTAAATCAGAAAGAGTGCCATTAAGTGAATTAAACTACAGCTGAAGCCAAGTCTATGCCATGGAAGGCATTTTCATTATTAGCTCCTGGTGCCATACATTTGGAACTGATGGATGCGAATAAGCGACAGCAATTCTTTCTGGTCATTTTCAAGTCCAGACGTGTTCCTTTGTAAATTTAGACCGATTCCAGTTTAATCTTCATTTATGCTGTCCATATGCAGTAGTCTTGCTCTTCCATCAATTGTTTCCCTTTCCTCTGACCATGGGAGATTACTAGATCCCTATGCAATAGACTACCCGCTGACCATCAACCAGGCCGCCGCGGGTACCAGTGCCGCCGCGACCTCGTACCAGTCTAAGCTAAGTCTATTGGAGTACTTTATTGATTGGCGGATGAATGCCTGAACGCCAGTGATTTCTAAAACAAACGCTGACACACACACCCACGCATACAAATACATATAAGCACATAGTGGCAAGGACAAACGTACACACACTGACATATACACCGACATACACGGTAAAACAGAGACACACTCCCACACACCCCTACACAGACACAACGATACACACGACACACACCTACACAGGCACACGCACACAACATAAACCAACACACATGGTCACACCGACAGACACACGCATACACTGAAACATATCCACCCACATTGACACACATGCACACGGTACTTAGTAATCCTTCTGGTTCCCTTCCGCGTGGATAATCCTGCTCATCCTATTCCTATTCTTACTCCTCCTATTCCTAGTCCTCCTCCTCTCCTCCTCCTCCTTCTCATTCTCTCTGTAATCCGTAGGACGGCCGATTGAGCCGAATAAGAGAGACGGATGGACAGACCAACACAGGGTAAGAAACACTAGGCCACTTTCCCACCAACACGACACTGAAGTTGTGTAGTCAAAGCCACCAGCTCTCTCTGTATGTCTGCCTGACAGTGCCTGTCTGTTTCTGTCTGTGTGTCTGTATGGCTGTCCTCACAAACGGTGTCCTCACAAACGGTCTAATCAAGGACGAGCCTGGATGGACGAACGGAAGAAGAGGGACGGAGGGACGGAGGGACGGGGTCCGATGGATCGATGTGCTTCGGGTGTTAGCGCATGCAAGGACACGGATCCGCCTACACAGCATGGCCTGGCTCTTCTCAACTGGAGGACAATGTAATATGTAATATGGTCCGTCCCGAACGACGTTGACGGCGGATGAAATGTTCCTTTGGCTGCAGCGGCGTTAAGGCTCTCAGCTCCTAATTGGTTTCGACCTTAAAACCTCCACCAAACTGAGAACGAAGCTCCACAAGGCAACTGGAAGAGAAGTATTTATTAGTCAGTTTTATTGCGTAAATTTATTTAATGTACGCACACAATGTTAGTAAGTCTGAATCTCAGTGACGAAACAAATGTATGGTAAACAATAACACCTGGTCTATGCCTTAGCATGCATGGCGTCCGTGCAGAATATATAGCTCAAATCCGCAATCACGGGGTACATACCAGGTGCGCTGTGCTACCGAATAGTCCACCTTGTCACACTACAGTGAATTTGAACGAAGAATTAAGGCAATCCACAGAGACTTTGATGCAGAGAGAATGCAGGACGATCAGATTCTAAAAAGGCACTGCTTGCACAATTCCAAGAGAAACACAGAAAGGCAAACAAAGACTGCTTGACAGACAGTATAAATGAAGTCATTGAGTTTCACCAAACGCCGTCAGATAATGATGACGATGACGACGAAGATGATGGTTATGACGATAATGATGAAAACAATGAAGATAATGCCAAAGGAGATGAAGAAGAACAACAACAACATGAACAAGAATAAAAGCATGAACATGTCAAAGAAATGAGCAATAATGCAAATAATGCAAAGAAGAAATAAGAAAAACACAAAACAATGAGAAGAAGAAGGACAGGGCAAAGTGAGCTAAGAAGACTAAAACTACCAAGATAAAGACAAAGACAATAAAAAAGACAAAGATGAAGAAGATAGAGATGAAGAAGACAAAGACCAAGAAGACCAAGGTGAAGAAGACAAAGATAAAGACGAAAGATGATGAAGAAGACAAAGAGGAGGATGATAAAGATGGAGATGAAAACTAAAAGGACAAAGATGAAGGTGAAAAAGATGAAGACAAAGATCATGAAGACGAAGTGGAGAAATGAAGACGAAGGACAAAGAAGCAGAAGGCAAAGAAGAATAGAATGTAGGGTAGGGTAGGGTACCCCAAGGTAAGGTAATTAATTGTTCATTAATGGAACAACTTTTTCTACAGTATTCTGAGACATCCCACAGGGAGTGAACGATTCCTGACAGCAGCTGTCAATTTACATATAACAACCCGATTCCATTCGAACCCCAGGTGAAGAGTTTAAAGGAAGACACATTCTGTCCTGTGCCACCCACAAAGAAAATAAAATGACACCAATCTGTATGGGCCTTTAAAGGATGCTAAAAATTTTGTATAGAAGTACATGAACGTAAATAACAATTTATTCAAATATTTATAAATGTGTTAAAGTGTGGCTATCTTGTCTAAACAGCATAATTTAATATTGATTTTAAATGTTTCTTGAGCTGTTTTTGGCAAAAAGGCTATTATCGTATCTAATAATTTATAAAGCGCCTCTCGCAGAATAACTATTCAGAGGCGCTCTCAGCACGGAAGCCCCTGGGAAAAAAAACGCCTTTAAAGAGCGAGAGACCGATGAGGAAAAACCAGTCATTAGTTTAGCCCTTAGTAAGGGGGAAGGTCGTTTCAAATGGAGGGACCCACCAAAGAAAACTCCCAGTGTTAGGCCAGAGCAGTCCTGGTCCTAGCAACAAAGATATCAAACCGATCTGAAGATCACAAAGAGCGAGATGAGGATGCAGATAACGGCTTTCATTATCTGCATCATTTATACATATAATTCTGTTACACTGAAGTTCAGGAAATTCTACTCAAATATCCATGAGGCAAAATGAAATCCCTGTAAATGTCTTCATGCACCAACAAGCTTTGAAAATATGGCTAATAATGTTTGTTAACACTTGCACGCTTCTACAGAACCTAAAAAGTTCACCTGATTCACCTCATTAATTTTTACATATATCTGCCTAATTAATAATTATTAGGAGTTTCAGGAAGTCGGTTTTAACGATTTGATGGTTTCGTTAACTATTTGCACTATACAAGGACTTTAAGCAAGTTTCCATTTTAAATTATATACATTCGCAATGCCACTGACCAATCTGATTACCTTAAATACCACAAAATGTGACCTCAAACAACTTCTCTGGAATTCACTGGTTTGGCTCTAAGCAGAGGCGGCACCAGACATTTTTTGTAAGCAGGGCATAGCCAGCGCAGTCATACAAGTAATCAGTGTAGAGGGCGATTTATGCCCCAAATAAATTCTCAGCAGGGCAAAAGTTCTGGCAGCCTTGTGGCAGGACAATGACCAGGGCAAAGGCTTTTTTACCAGGGCCTTCATTTGCCATGGCTTGCCCTGCTGTAGTGCCGCCACTGGCTCTATGTGCATACAGTGGGGGGCGCGGTGGTGTAGGGGTATGTTCGGTGCCTTGCAGCCGGAGGGTTGCGGGTTCGAATCCACCTCAAGCCGCCGCGTAGGGACTCTGGGCAAGTCCTTCACTCGCAATTGCTCATGCGCTTCGGCGTGAAACTCCGATTCAGTGTCATGTAGTCAGGGAGCGCCTCTGAGTAGAAATCTTGAAGGGGCGCTATAACAAGTGCTCATACATACATACATACATACAGGAGCCCATCACTGGTGACATTTCTAGATATCTGTTTGCAAAGTGATGAACTTATACTTCTTCATGAACTTTACATCACTTATGCTACCTTAGGTAGCAACGGCAACGCATAGGCCTATGTCACGTACTTAGCATCTAATCAAATGACTTCTATAGCACCATAATCATCATGCAAAAGGCGTCAACTGATGGTCACTTCAAGTGAAAATGTATTGAAAGTCCATAATCCACTACAGGTCAAAATCTGACAAGAGAAACCAGAAGTCAAGCAAGCAGAACCAGATATGAGATTTAAGTTCAGCTCTGACTGACATTAGAGAACTTCAAGAAAAACATGGGCAGTGAATTCAGAAGCCTCGAAACGAAGAACGCCTGACAGAGACCAACACTGTTTCAGTGCAGGGAACAGCAAGAGTCAGAGTATCCTATGATTGAGTGCAATATTAGCTAGCATGACGGGTTAGCAAGGAGCAAATAATTATATGTCAGCTGATCTGAGTGTAATGTTTGGTGAACCACAAGACAGATTTTAAACTGAATTCTTTGTTCAATGGGCAACCAATGTTATGAGTGCAATATTGCCGCAATAAAGTGATTTTTGTGGGTTTTTGTTTTTGTTCTTGTCAAAGAATTCTGGACGATCTGTAGTTTGTGCAAATCTCTATTAGCAATGTCAATGAAAAGCAAGTGGCAGAAGCCGAGACAGCAAGAAACCAGAGCAGCTGCAAGTGACACTAAGAGGGTTAGAGGCATGTCAGATCTTATTCTACCAATCTTAAATGTGACAGTGACCTGCTTTGCATATGGTGTCAACATGGTCAGCAAAGGACATGGTGAGGTCACAAGTTATGCCCACTGGCTCCCAGTCAAGGCAAGAATAAAATTCAAGATTGTCTTTCTGGGTGGGCCTTGTTGGTCGGCATCGCACCAACATTCATGAGGGAGCTTTATGGTCCAGTCTCAAATGAACTGGGTCAGCAATCATTGCACTCTTCTACTCATGGAGATATGCAGGTGCCATGCTCTCATGCATCAACTCGAGCCCCATCATGCCTTCTCATCTCTGGGACCTTACTCTTCTGCTGTGCATGTGTATTATTGTATTTAACTCTGTTCAACAAAGACTTTAGCAAACTGTCTAAAATACAGTTTGTATCTTGAGATACGTATTGTGCTACCAGGGTCACCCCAATTACATCTCTGTTTAAAGATCAGTAAAGATAACCTTGTATGCAGTGCATCTTAGAGGTTCTAAACACACTATATTAAGTAGCTTAATGCATACATACAAACATACAGAGTATATCTAGATATATACACACATGCATAAAAGGTGCTATATTAAGTAGGCCTATGTATACATGAACCTAGATACCTACATATACATACATATACACTCATGCATATTCTAAACAGCATTTCATTAGAAAGTGTTAAATTTAAATTATTTAGTGAACAACTAAAGACATACCCATATATTCTGAATCGTTCAAATCACAACTCGTTGTCATGTCGGCGTACGTTCAGAATTGCTCTCAGTCCAGTTTTCCTGGACAGACAGATGTTTAGCAACGAAGAGATGTCCAGCAAGCGATGATGCGTCGCATATACGGATATTCCAGCGTCCATCGAGCAAACCGGAGAACTACCGTTTGTTCGTTGAGAAGAGTAGTTCTCCTCGAAGATCAATATTCCTAAGAGCAGCTGCATTCGACACCGCTCAGTCACTCATTCCGTCGCTCCTCCTCCTCCTCCTCCTCTCTCTCCTCTGAGACACCAAAGGATCACAGCAGATAGGGGAATTATTAGACGACGCACACTCGCAGCAGCGCACGCAGCCGCCTACGGAGAAACGAAAACAGAAAGAAAAGCACGACTACTATAATACGGAGACATGGGACATCCGTACGACGACGAACGACGCAGCCGCCGTTGTTCACGGTAGACATGCAGGACAACGACCGACGGACGGACGGACGGACGGAAGGCCGGCTGACATCGGCGGCCCGAGTCCGATGTGATGGGATGATCAGCGGCTAATCCTTCCACCTTCTCGCCTGCCTGGACATCAGCAGCTGCAGACGCCGCAACGACATCACGACGGCGATGCACGGACGCCACCGCACGCGCGATGTAGACGAAAGCAGAACAGACGAAAGTGGCTGCTATGTTTGCCACAGCGCTAGAAGATGCGAGTTTCCAGATTTACAAGACACCGGGCGGGCGGACGGACGGGAGTGAGGGAGGGTAACGTGGCCGGCAGACACGGGTGATGGGAATGGCAAACCGTTCAGCCGATGACGGCAAGATAGGAAGAGGACATAAACGACATGCTTCGGTCTGTATATATATACACAACTCAGGGCGATGGAGCCAACAATGGCGGTCTGAACGTTAGGAAACCTCGGTCGAGGCAAAGATCAATAACGTTAAAATATGTCAATAACCGTTTGGCGTCAAAGAACGCGCGCTTTTCTCGATATATGCCCCATTTATGGCCATCCTATCGTATGTCGCATGAATCAGACTCACGTATACCGTTGGTCGTTGGTGCAGAATTTCAGTCCGACAGCATTGACGGCTGATTAGGCCTATGTGCGTGTGTGAGCGTCATCTGTTCCGTAGCAAGGCGAGTCTTCAATCCAATGACTGTGGGTTCGAGCCTTCTCCACAAACTCCGTGTGACGACCCTGGATAAGTTTCCACACACAAAAGATCTGATTTACAGACGTTGCATGAATAAATAATAAGTGCAATAAAAGTATACACATACAGTGCTGCAAAATTTTCCATCCTTACCAATCTGATCGGTTATAATCTCCACCAGTGAACAAAGTTATTTTAAAATGTCTGCTACACTAGACACTAGTGCCCCTAGATATAGCTCTAAAATGAGTACATCGCTCATACACTTAACAATAAGCTTAGCAGCATTTGTTCTTTGTACACTCAGTGGAGGCGCCAGGATTTTAGGTCTAAAATTAGTACATCCTCCCAGTGATTTGCAGTTTAACAATTTGAAGCTTAGGGCAGCCCCCTATCCTCCCTGTTCTTTGTACACTGACTTTCTGAATCTCGTTGGCTCCGTGGCCAGTATAACATCCAGAATCCTTCCTTTAGGTCAGGGATGGCCAACGCGATGCCTGCGGTCCATTTTCGGTGAAAGAATAAATAGGTTTTCATGATAGAGAGAAACACGTTAAGAGGAGGGGAGAGCATCCCACCGGGCAGGCCCAATGGTGGCAAATGATATACTCTGGGCCAAAGTGGTCCAATTTCACAGGACAAAGATCGACATCATGCCAGTCTAAAGAGTGGGAAGGTCGAAAAGAAGCTGCAGAATGAGGAGAGCGAGTGAGATCTCAGACATTTCGGAGCAAAACCAGCTTTGTCTTGAGGACCAAAACAAGGACTATGAACTGAATGCAGGCTGTAAGAGGACGCCAGTGCAGTTGATTGACCATCTATAAGCAGATGTGAGAGAATTTAGGATTATGAGCAATCAATCTAGCAGTACTCTAAGGACAGACTGGATATAGGAGCCAAGCACATCTTGGGAAGGCCAATAAGAAGAGAGTTTTTCGTATTTTCTTTTGAGGCTGTCAGGAAAAACACATGCGACCCACCGCATTCTTACCAAAAATTATATTGCCCGTATGCAAAAAAAGGTTGGCCACCCCTGCTTTAGGTCTACCAGTCTTGTCTTGTGCTTGTCCTAGTCCCTGCCCTAACCATGAACACAATCCCTCTGAGGGTGCACATGCCCTGTATTCCACTCCCAACTCAGGCAACCCCTGGAACGAAATTAAACAGAATCCTGCCAAAAAGTTGGCAGTTATTATTCATACAACTGTGCCTATGGTCTCCACCAAGTCCTATAGGCCTTGATGATATTAGACATCTAATACCTATGTGTATAATATGTGTAAATATAAATATATATATGTATACATATATACATAAGAAGTCCTAGTTTAGGTCCCATTGAGTTTAAACATATTTTAACACAAAGAAACATACTAAAACAACTGCATAGGTAATAGGTATAACATATGCATTACTATATAAGAGTTTATAATGTGATTCATTACCATTAGTAATACCCCAGTGCATTGTTTGTGTGTTTGTGTTTGTTGTGTGTGTATATCTTATACAGAATATACGCAATTAACATATGCAATCAGCCTATACATGTATACGCATATACTTACCTACATATATATTTACATGCATGTACGTATATATTATATGCATAAGTATTCGTGACTGTTAGGTCTGCTCTGTCAATAGTGTTGCAAATACGGCTCATCCTTTTCCTGGGACCAGAAGAACATCTGTCAGTGCTTCCGTCTGTCTGTCTGTCTGTCCAGCTGTATGACTTTGCATGAGACAGATATGACTGGTGGTAACAGCCCAACTTACATTCACAATGCATTCATTCATTCATCATTCATGACTCTCATGACAACGGGGCCAACTGATTGAGACAGACAGAGACAGACAGAAAGAGCAACAGAAAGAGAGCAAGGCAGAGAGATACAGAGATACAACAGGGCATTTAGAAACTAATGCAGAGACAAAGATAGATGAGACAGAGAGAGAAACAGAATGGCTGAGACAGACAATGAGAGATAAATTGAAAGATAACAGACAAATCCAGGAAATCACAGACACAGAGACAAAGAGAAGTATAGAGCAAGACAAAGCAAATGACAAAGAGAGAAAGCACCCATAATGCATTCTTCACCTAAAATATGTATATGACCATCAGTGGCATTAGAATTCATGGAAGCAACATTCACACACCTACTGCTCCATCCACTTACACATCCAGTGGGATGCATCCTAAAGGATCTAGGTGTCTGTATGTATATGCACGTGTGTATGTATATGTTTATGACTCTATGTATGTGGTTGAATATGCTATGTATGTTTGTATATGTAGGGCCTGTGGGCCTATGTATTTATCCACGTTATGTGCTATGTAAGTATGGAAGTATGTATGTCAACATGTATGCATGCACATGTATCTGTGATAATCAGGGTTGATCTAATCTTCAATTTGCCACATGCTTTCGCAGTAGAGCAGCTTAGAATTAACAGCTATATGGCTTTAGTATACAGGAAACAGGCTAATTTTTACCTGTAATGCTTTAGCAAAAAATTTGCCAGAAAGCCACCTAAGCTACAAGACTGATAACATTTTGTAAATAGCTTTTCAAGAAGACTCTCAGGTCACTGTGGAGCTTGTGGTCAGGGTTAGAAACCCTAACCAGGACAGAAAGATATTTCAAGATTTCTGTTCAACTAGCCCTCCCTAGTGAAATCACCTATAAAATGGGTACGCCAACTGTACACTGTTTGCAATGTATTTATCGGTCACGTTTGGCCTGATTCTGCAATTTGGCACAGTTTTTCTTCGTCTTTCACAATATTTGCTCAACAATTCTAGTTTGGTGGACTTCCACTGTGACTGAGTCTGCGTTTCGGTGGTTTTCTCAATTCCACAACAAAGGTTTTTGTGTGTTTTCGACAGTGCTTCGTCCCATCCAATCAATGACCCGTACATCATTCAAGAGGTTACAGGTTCCCATCCGGACAGTTCAGCCTCAGACCTACAGACCTGCATGCCATATTATATACAACCGGGAAGACCATGGAACTGATGAATAAAGTGGAGGGGGACATCGACCGTCAACCAATTGCTGACTGGAGAGACGTCCAGACGCTGCTGCGTCATCTGTGTCCCAGCTATTAGCGACTGCTGCAGCTGGTCAGCGAGGAGGCAGCGGTGTCTGCACCGAGCAGCCGACTCCTCCTCATCATTGCCCGTCGTCGTGTCATTTCTCATCTTGGATGCAACGCCGCCGTCAATGAATCTTGAACAAGGTGTCATCCGTCAACTCTAGATGGGAATCTGTTGGCTGGATGTGTGCGTGTGTGGTGTTGTAGGTGTGTGTAGGAGTGTGTGTGCGTGTACGTGTGTGTGTGAGCACACCACTGGCAATTTTCTGAGCATTAACTGCGACCAAGTGATTAATTATCTGTTCCTAATGATATTTAACATTGTCCATGCCAGGAGCCACTGATTAGTTTTCCTTGAAGTGCTATATAAAATTCTAATTAATATTACCTGATTGCATTGAAGGTGGGAAGATAAGGCTGCTCGAAAGAGGCATTGTCATTCCTCCTCAAATGCAGAGGGCAAGATGAAGGAAGTTGGTACGTGAAAGGAAGGACGGAGGGAAGAATTGCCGGGGGGTTCGGGGGTTCAACCCCTAGTCTTTCTTAGGCTCCCAGAAATCTACATTCACACCCAAACTGCACATAAATCAACGTCTAACCCCCCAGTTATTTTTTGACAATTCCCATACTGCGACTGGGAGACAGGAGAAATAAAATCAAGAACAGCAAAAGGAGGGATAAACGAAAGGATAGAGGGAAGGAGGAAGAAATGAAGGGCCAGATAGAGGAAAGGAGGGTAGACAGTGAGGACAGAGCAAAGGAGGGATAAACAAAAGGAATGACAGAGTGAAAGAAGGAGAAACGAAAGGACGGACAATTTTCCTATGGACAAAAGGAAGGGTGAAGGGATGGAAGAAAGGACGGAGAGATGAGATGCTAGACAGGAGGGCGAAATGAGGAACAGCTAAAGCGTCCAAAGGGAGTGAGAGGGCTGTCGACGGAAGAACGGATGGATGGATGGACAGTGTAAATTCTGTCAGAAAATCGATATTGGCTATCGATCGATGGAGAGACAACAAAGAAGACGGCTGCAGCAGCAGGAAGATGGAGCAGGAAGATGGAGGTGATCGGTGCACATCGTCTGCATCCAACTGACTCCTCCTCCTCCTCCTCTGCTTCCTCATCCCCAAAGAACGGATGATATTGCGACAGATAGTACCAACACCAACACCAGCATTCCAAGATGCTACCACATTCGGTACCACCACAAGGACACAACTGCCCATTACACGCTATATGCACTCGATAAAGTAATGTGCATCTGGACTGTAAGAGCCAATGCAAGCTATAAGGAAAAATGTGGGATCTGCAAAGCTTCTAGATTCAAGACTAAATTTGAAACAAAATCAGTAATAATGATGACAATTTATATGTAACGCCGTAACACAGCCATGCCGTTGCCTGAGTCAACTAACAGCAGGGTATACAGTCCTTGAGAAGTGAGAACAAATAAGTCTAGAGTACAGATTTGAAGGAGTCACTGCAGGGCAGAAGGAAGGCAAGACTCTACATTTCAGTCAACCTTATTATAACCAGGCTATGCTGACTGCACAAACACTTCTCATACTCGACCAGGTCTTCTGACTTTCTAAGAGTTTTCAATCCGACCATTCCATGAATCCATGTGCACCTTTTCTGTTGCTTGTCCCAGACTCCAGAACTGTTTTTCAACGAACGTTTGCTTAGCAAAGTCAATTCTCACCTTCAGACCTCGCTACTACACATCTTTTCTGGACTCATTTCCGCAGTAGGCTGTTTCCGTGTCTTCACAGATTCCCATCTTGGCTTTGTCAACTGTACCCACCTTGCACAAATAATTTTCTTAGAAATGACCATTGACTAATAACTTAAGTTTTATTACAGTAAAACTATAAATGAACATAAGAGGGTAATATTTTGTGAAAAAGAAGCTCTGGTTCAGGTAACCACTGTTTGTCAATTACACATGTATTTCTGATCGAGTGGGTAAGAAGGAATCATACGCTTCAAGCTGGCACTCCTCATGTACAGAGCATGCACAGATCATCTCCCTTCCTACTTGTCTTCCATGGTCACACCTTGCAACTCTGTTAAAGGTCGCTCCTCTCTTCGATCAAAAAGAGCATCTGCTGGAAAGTATGTTGTTCCCAGGCACGCGTCTTGTTTTTGGCCGTCGCTCATTCACAGTTGCCGGTCCTCCCATCTGGAACTCTCTACCTCCTCATGTTCGCAACTCTCTTAGCGAGACTGTTTTTCGCACTAAACTTAAAACTTACCTCTTTCAGTCTATTTATGGCTCTTAATAGTTGCCCAGCTTCAATGTGCACTTCTGAACTTTGTAAGGAGGGCATTATCAAATTACAGTTGTATTGTATTGTAGTATACATTGTTTAATAGTTTTACCAAGGCAGCCGATGGTAATCACGCACACCACACAGGCGTCGATCAAACTTTTTAGGGAACACGTGCATGCAAACCAGCAGAAAAGAAACCTATGCAAGTGGATCGGTATATAGGAAGGTAAGTTTCTGGGAAGGTTGGTGAGTAGGTAAGGGAAAAAAGAAGCGTCCACAGTCCCATATTAATGGGACTTGCAATGAACAAGGCACTCATTTTTTTACATAGACCTTTGAGTCCACAATTGCAATGGAAGAATTCGAAGGTACTGAGCAGAGGGCCAGCACATTGCCACACTGCTGTTTACCTCCCAACTCGCGCCCCTGATAAAAATGCCAGGTGCGCGAATGACTTACCCAGAGCCATTACATGGAGTCTCCTCATAAGGCTTGCACCCACACCCTTAAGCCAAAGAACCAACACCCTGACCGAAAAGACCAGAGCGTATTAGATATGAAAGTGGATAAAAGCATTGTTGGGCCGGTAGGTAAGTAATGCACATATAGTTAACAAACTAAGTACTTAGGTAGTGATGGTTTTGTGTAGGTAGTAATGGAATTAGCCATGTATGTGGATATGCAACTAATGTAGGTAAGTAAGTAAGTGGTGAAGTAAGTATAGATGGGTTAACAGAAAGGAATACAAGCAAGTAAGTAAGTATATTCTTTATTAAACCAATTGCATATCCGCACTCTGGTGTACATACATCTTAATAACAAACAACTGTCAATATGAGTACAACATTCTAACAATAAACGTCTTTCGCTGTAAATTATCTGCAAGAGGTACACAATGGTCGTGCGATCGCGATCGCAGGGTATATTGCTGGGGGTTTTTTGGTGGAAGTAAACTATGCAGTACGTGGCCCTGCATGGTTCATCAGGACTGCAGAGAAAAGACGGGTGTCAGCTTCTAGACAAAGTCGCTCATATGTTGGGTAGTCATCAGGAAGGTACCCGAGGAGAATTAGCTTGCTAATTACTGACTGAAGTCGGCATCTATCCTGTTGTCCCGCAAACCCCCAGTCCCCACCATGACGGGGCAGCATAGAGTAAACGAGCCACTGTTGTTGCGCATACTACATCATAAAGCTGTATAAAGTACATAAGTAAATGAGTGGATAGATATACATGTATATGCATATAATTAAGCTTGTGGGAATATAGATAAGGAAGTAGGTAGTTACAAACATAATTAAGTTAATAAGAAAGTGGGTAGTTAATTTAAGTTGGTGGATAGATAGGTAAGTCAATAGGTAGGTGGATGGGTAGGTAAGTAGGAAGGTATGCAAGTAATAAAGTAAAGGCTGCTCAAAATTACTTTACCAGCACCAACGACCATTTGCTCTCAGCAAATTAAAGACACCTGCATAATGAGGGAATCAACCAAGAAAACATACTAACAGCAGAATAAGGAATTAGTAATATTTAATTATTACAGCAAAGTAGGGCTTAACCGGAATCCGGATCGGCAAACCGATATTGCCGATTTTGGACTATCCGGAATTACCCGGATCCGGAATTTCTAGCCTGCCGATTAGTAAAAAAATGTTTTTGACGGTTTTCAAACTATAACAATAATTTATGGGCCATTCAGTGATGATTTCCCACACAGATCATTTAATAGTTGGATAGCTAATGAGGGTCGTGGCCTGCCGTTATCAGCCTGGGATGGCTTTATTAATGACCTCTGTTAGTTCTCCCTATACAGTGACTGCCTTCATCAGATAGTTCAGGGAGGTCTTAATAGATACATTGATCACAGGAGGGGAGGAGGGTTGACTCTCAACAACCCTGAACCCGTCGGCGACGGTGTGAAACATTTGAGAGTCACCGTGGGTTGATCTTTGATCTTGGGGTGGGGTAGTAAGACCTCCTTGGACTATTCAGTAGACAGCACATGTGGGAGGGATCATCAGGGCTAGGAGCAATCTGAAATTGTGCCGAACCCCTCCTCTGGGAGGGCTGAATTCAAGCCTGATGGATACACAGACAGACAGAGACAGACACAGAGTCTTCTGGAGATCTTTTGCAACCCCATTCACTGACCAGCCGATCTGCAGCCTGTCAAATCGACCACAGTCGTGGCCTTTAAACAACCGTTAATTGGGTGACTGATCTTCTATGTCCGTCTATTCTAAGCCCTACAGCAAAGACCCGTTAACATAAAGTTGCTGGTGGAAAAGCCATCTGAAACAGCATGTCAAACGCACTAATGCTAAAATAACCATAAATATTCTCTAACCAAATCCCCTAATCCATAGACCACTTCTTTCATTCAGCATTAGTTTAAATATTTTACATGTAATTTATGCTCTAATATTTAAAACCCCAAAACACAAAAACTTGATAACATTAAATAAATTAAACAATAATCATAAATAATCATGAATATATAAAGCACAAAGTTCAGATGCTTTTACTTAATCTATTTTCTTTTGTCTCTGATTCTGAGCTGCACTATTGTCTCCAATTTCGGGCATTATCCATAGATTCTGAAATTTTAGCAATCCTTATGCTGAATACCTTCTGAGTCATTGCACCAGCATTCAGCAGATGGCAGCAGAAATCCATGCTCCATAGCACAGCCATTCTGAATCGAAGCTAACTTTTAAAACTAATATACACACAAAACTCACAGAAATATCAAAGAACCATACAGATTTGGAAAGTTCTGGAAAATATGACATATACAATACAGATTTACAGACCTTTCATACATTCAGATACAGATTTGCCAAGTTCAGAAAAAATTAAATATGGGTCCTATATGGGAACATTGAAATTGAACATTTATAAAATGCCACTCAGCAATTCAGAGGCGCTCCCAACACTAGTCCGTGCTATTGCTAACAAATAAAATAGACTTCAGCCTTTTTTTGTTAAAGGGAAGGAAGGTATGAATTTGAAGATATATTTCTGTAATAGTTGAAAATCAACATTGCAACATAATAAAAGAAGACAATAATTCCCAATAAATGTATATTGTTAGCAAGGGCATATTATTAGCACATGCAAATATATCTTTAGAATACAAATAGTGCAAGTAATGAACTATTGTGGAGAAACTCTACGCTGATTCTGAACAACTACGTGTGTTTGAAAGAAACTGAAGACGTCGACTATACTGGCCAAATTTGTCCACAATATTCTTCATAAATTCTTTTCTGTACTGGTTCATTTTACTCTATATATTTTATGTACACTCTTCTCTTTTCTATGCCTCCATTTTTATACACAGTTAAGACCATTCTATTCGATTGTGTACTTTCTTAGTCGAGGCGGGAGCACTTCTGATGAGTTTTCTTGAAAAGGCTTCATATAAATGAGCACATAAAATTACTCATAACCACTACCTAAATAGTCCGTAAGGCCTATATAGTTGCAACCGCTTTGAGGCTAGGACTCTAAACGTGAGTACAGGTTCGTTACAAATATCAAACTATTTAGATAGGCCACTAGGCCTACGTTACTGCAGGGCGCAGAAAGTAGATTTATGAATCATGTAAGTAAATAAGTAACCTTAACTATATTATTTATAAAATCAATTGCATATCCGCACTCTGGTGTACATACGTCTTTATAACAATCAACTGTCAATATGAGTACAACATTCTAGCTATGAAGGTGTTGCGCTGTAGATTATCTGCAATTGGTAAGCAACGGTCGTGCGATCGAGGTCGCAGAGTATATCGCTGGGGCTTTTTGATGGAATTAACCTATGTAGTAAGTGGCTCGGGTTCATCATAGCCCAGGTTCAATTTTATAATAATAATAATAATCTTTTCTTTATTGAAGCGCCTGACAAACGCACTGCGCTGTACATTTTACATGTTATGCAATTTAAATCTTAACTACTAACAGAACAAAAAGCCTGCAATACACGGCGCTAATAGCAGCCTACAAAGCAAATCCGCCCTACGGGGCTCGAACTCGGTACCTCTCGCTCTCTGTGCCAGGTGTTATCCAATGCGCTATCGGGCTAATTTTCAATTACTCAGCCATGGCATTTAATTTTTTGGTATTCTACCGAGCTTCAGTTCAGCACAATCAGGTAAAAACTGCACCTGAAGCCGGTAACTTGTCTCTAAAACCATGATTTACCTGGAATTAGAAGATCTTCGTCTTCGAATCTCATCATCCATTATTTCGTGGTAAATACAAATAATTCTAGGCGCGCTGGAGCGCGCTGGTGCCCTAGCAGCAAAGACTACGTTCATCAAGATACCACTTTTATAGCGCTATGACACTAGTCGCGAGATGACGCCTAAGCTTTTAATAATTAGGTAGGCCTATGGCAGTGTAGGCCTATACATTCGATACGGTTCAAAAGCAAAGCCTAAATAAATGAACAGTTGCAAAGTCGTTAAACGAGCAATTTAACATTGCAACTTCTTCCATAGAATAAGAAATGTAGCTTTAGAAGGATACGGAGGGAGTTTATTACTATCCACCCAAGACTGATGGACATCGCCGACGCCGGTAATTAATCAGTATTAGAGAGCAGTATTAATGAAAGAATAGCGGAGTATCGTCAGGATACAAGCGTCAATCAAGAGCACTCTCGGTAACTACTAACTATAGAGAACCGTGTAATATAATATAAACAGGGTATAAATAGTTGACCTTTGTAGCACACTGCTAGTCGCGATTGTGGGTGCAGAAGTATGTTGATTTATACCAACTTTTTGAGAATGGAGGTGTGTGTAGACAAGATGCGAACCAACTGAGAGCTGGACCAAATAGACTCAACCAGTGTTCGACCCGGTGAAGGAGTATTTTATGCTATTTGCTGCGGTTTCTGCTGCTGCAGCTGCGTTTTCGACGCAGCAGATAAGTATACGCTATAGGAGAATGATGGCAGTTGCCTTTCCTTTATCCGCGGAGTTGTTTATGTGACTGTGAACTATAGTTCAGTTTCAGCAGAATGGTATTTGCTGTAGGTAGATTTGAAAAGGGAGGCGCAGATTGCGGACAAGAGATGACAACTTAGACGCAAACTACTTTCTCCGTTCGCTAGATGGCTGTCAAACTGTATGCCATCGCTATCCAGGAACAAAAATATGTTCCACCCGATTCAACGGCAACGGACAAAGTCAGAGGGTAGACAATAATTGACTCTAACTCACCGTAAATAGCTAGACGGTCTATGGTCTAGAACCAGTTGCTTCAATCTGTTTAGCTACCGTAGCGTAACTCAATTCTGGTTTCTCTGGCCAAATGATCAATCTAACTTCGAGGGACATCTCCAATTAACGGATCACGATCGATGTTGGCAGCTGTTCTTGTAACGACCAACGAATCAATTGTATTTGTAGTGTAATGTAAATCTTCAAAATTTCTCAGTGTCACACGTCAGAGAGACCAGCTGATTCACCGGCGCTATGAATTGTGCATGAAGTCTAGACTTATTTAATTTCGACATGACTTCTTCAACAGATTACGATAGGCTTGTTTGATTATGGTTTCACTTGACACAAACATCACGACAATGTACTGATAGAAAATATTAAATATAAGTAGATTGGATTAAACGATCTGGGTCGCCAGTGCAGCCTGCAGAGGAGCGCATGGCCCCAGACTGCCTGCCGGTCAGATCGTATACCAGTTCCTTGTCTAAACAAATTCCTCCATCACAAGCGCTACACATCGGCCGATATGCGGTTGTTCAGCTGTTGGCAGCGCTAATGGTCCTAACGAACAGCAACAAGGGTTACAAGGCAGTATAGGCTACTCTTCAGTCGGTATCAGTTCTGTGGGTCGGCCTGCAGACTTAAAACTGCACCAGCAACGGCAGCAGAAGCAGTAGGCTACATCATCAACGGCACTCCTTGCCCAACGACGTCACGCATTCACAAAGCGTGTGTGAGCATTGTACGATCAGCGTATATATAAGAAGCGTAGGATAAGAGGCGTGGTCAGCCAGAAGATCAACAGGCATAGCCGTGAAGAGGCGGTAGAGGCTAATCAACAGAGAGGGGGAGAGGCTGGCGAAACGCCTCACCTTTTCCACAAGGGAATCTGAGAAGGGTCGTAAGCTAAACAACGCCCTGGCCGCCAACGAGTTTTCAGCTGAGGATGCATAATATAATATTCTATCGAAAAATCGACTCTTTTTGCAGCAAATGTGAATACATAATGATGATACTTCAGAGCACCACTTATAAATATAATTTTAATAGATCTTCCTATTTAGGACACACAGTTGAAAATATTATTTGTTCACGTTATGTTTGCATGTTCCAACTGCATGGCCAACTACTACGACTTTGACTGTGCGGACTGTGAGTTGCCATGCGAATTGTAACAGGATCGGATGAGGATCCCGTGTACTCAAAAGTGGAGATCAATACGGGACTCTTTCTTTAAGTGCCGCCAGTCAGTCCTGTGGTACCATCTCCTAAGGTCTTGGCTCTTAGTCACATCTTGAAGCATGAATGGGAGCAGTTTCACCTTGAGTCTTCTGAACCCCAAACTGGATCAAAGTCCCTGATTGGCGGCAAAAGGCCTATGTGTGCAATTCTGGTTAAGATTTTTATCTGCACTGAAACAGAGTACTTATACTCAATCATTCTTTTAGTGACCTATACGAACAGACCTCCTCGAGGTAGAACAAGCGAAGGCCGTTTCGCATAAATCTATTGGCTTAGACTAACTCCCACTGATCTTCTTGGCATGTAGCAGCTTTACTTCTGCGACCCCATAACAGACCACGTAGAACTCGATCCGACACAGCTACGTCCATCATGAGCATCTCCCTCTACCAACTGCAGAGGTTGTTGGGCTATCTGCTGCTGCCGCCGCCGGGCTGTTCATTCGTTGGGGCTAGGCCACTAGAGTGAGCGTGCGCAGTCTACGTCTTTCGGTGGAGCCTACGTAGAGCCACAATCTTTGAATCACCGACTCCCCATAGAGCTCATTTTCAGCACCAGAGGTCAGGCTTATCGCCTGCGTGCGTCATTCTGTGGCCATATACACAGACTCAGATTATCAGTGTGGTCTGAATGCGAGTGACTGATTAAATGAATGAATGAATGAATGAATGAGTTCAGTGGCGAATATACGGGAGGTAAGAGGTCATGACCCAAACTGGACGGTTGGCCCATTTGTCTTCAAATGTCATCCAAACTTGTAAACTATTTCTGTCATTATTTGAATCAGCTAACTGAATTGGTCACAAACTAAAGCCTGTTCAGGCTGAAATGAAAGCCCTATAGCCTGTCTGACCACACCCATATCGTAAACCTGACGTCAGTAAATTAATGAACTGATGAGTTGGCATAGCTTAACTGACCTATACTGTTTGGCCGAAAATAAAGTAGCCACGCTTAACACATTGACTAATGTCTTGATCCCCAGATACTTAATTGTCTTACAGCGCTACTTCCATCTATATAGCGCAGTGACTATACGAGTGTAAGCCAGACAATTTGAGGATAAATCACATTAATATCTGCTGCCAGCAGACATAGGTGTTAACAGTGCATACAAGCAACTTTGTTTTGGCGGTTCTGCGAAGCCCTAGTGAGGTTGGTTGGCTGTGTGTCTGGCACTGCATGCGAGCAGCTGGAAAAACAACAGAGTGAATATAAACCCGATAGCAGACTTTCTCCGACGCATTGCAGATATTATCGGCAACGTTCTCTGTCGTTATACCGGAAATCGTTCGGAATCGCTTCACCTTTAGCAGCAGCTATGCCTTTCCAAGTAAGTCGTCTGTGAACAGCTATCCTTTTTAGGCTTTTACTAGTATTAATTATTATCTAGTGATGTATACTCACGGTTTTGTGCCAGATAATTTTGGAGTTGGAGTAACTGTACCCATTGTGAAAGATAAATGTGGCAATATAACATCAGCGGACAATTATAGACCTATCACTATCAGCCCAGTTTTTCAAAGTTGTTTGAATACTGTATCCTACATAAATTTGGTGATCAGTTAACATCTAGTGATTTACAGTTTGGGTTTAAAAAACACTTAAGTTGTGCACATGCTATCTTTGCTTTAAGACAAGTTACTGACTACTTTGTGAGTCATGGTAGTAATGTATACATGGCAGCTCTGGATGCAAAGAAGGCTTTTGATCGAGTTAATCATGTGAAATTATTTGAATTGCTTATTAGCAAAGGGTTACCTGCAAGATTGGTTAAACTTGTTGTTGACTGGTATGGTAAGACTATCTCAGTGACAAAATGGAATAATAGTCTATCAGACCCAATCTCCATTAAAAGTGGAATTAGGCAAGGAGGTATTCTTTCTCCGATCTTTTTTAATATTTATATGGATGTGATTATAAATGCTCTGGAAAGCTCAGACAATGGTTGCCACATTGGTCAAACCTATGTAGGGTGCATTGTATATGCAGATGACATTATACTTCTATCTGCCTCAATGTGTAGACTACAAGAAATGATGGATACATGTGTCAAGAAAGGTGCAGAACTTGATGTTATATTTAATGCCAACAAATCTAAGTTATTCTCTGTAGGTCCATCTTATAATAGCCAACATTGCAATCTTGTCCTTGGATCAGAATCTATTCAATGGGTAAAGGAATTGAAATATCTTGGATTATTCTTTATATCAGACAGAAAGTTTAAAATTGATATTTCGGTTGCAATTAAACGTTTTTATGCTTCAGCTAATGCCATATTCTGTCATTCAAAATATGTATCCGAGCATGTGAAATTGAGATTGATGGAATCCTTTGTCCTGCCTCTGTTAACTTATTCCTTAGAGTCTATTAATTTACCAACAGCCCAGATGCGTCAGTTAAATGTGTGTTGGAATAACGTTTACAGAAAGATTTTTAACATGCATAAATGGGAATCTGTGAAGGACATCCAATTCTATTCTGGTCGGATAGACCTCTGTCATATGCTACACATGCGTAAACTAAATTTTTTTGGTAGATTGTTGTATGGAAGCCATAATAACAGTGTCCTCAGTGTTTGTGGCAAAGGCTATAGCTACAATATTGAACTTGTGCCACTTTGTCATAAGTATGATATTGACATGTCTACGTTAGGTCGCAGAATTGATCATTTCATGTATGCTAGTTTTGCATCTGTATGCACTTAACGTTGTTTTCTTACTTTTGTTTGTTTGTCTGTTATTGTGTTTTCTACCTTCGTGGTGAATAAACGTATATATTAACCTATAAGAAATGTGAAAGACACCCAACGCAATTTGAATCACCCGCAGCGCGGGTTGCCTACTAGACTAATCAGACTCAAGATGGCAATCGTGTACGTATAGTTATAACGCACTCGGATGCAAGGAAAGCCAGTGGATATTCGCAAGTTCGCGGTCATCCATGAGAAAACAAGGAAAATTCGGTCACGTCTATTGTACGTGTTACATTTCCACCTCTACAGCATTTTCATACCAGTAGACAGGGGCGTAGCCAGGAAAAATTTCGGAGGAGGTTTTACGTCTTCGGGGGTTTCCATTGGAAATTGTTGCATTTTCTACATTTTTAGTTTTTAATAACGGCAGTGCCTTTATTTCGAGGGGTTTGCACCCGTAAAGCCACCCCTAGATAAGCCCATGAGAGTAGGTATTAAAATAAGTTATTGCGGCGTTGTTTACAGGAATGGCTGATTATGGCTCTTGTTTACCTAGGGCGAACCTCCTTCTGCGTGTCGGAATACGCGGATTATGAGGTTGTTGACTTGTTCGCTTTGCAGCTGTCAACTACAACTCTACTTGCTGGCCTTCCCCTTGGTGTTTTGGGGCGACTAGATCGAGTTCTACGCTCGGCTGCTCGGCTTATTGGACGGCTTCCTAAGTACTCTCCTGTCTCTGCATACATGCGTGATGTGTTGCATTGGCTGCCTGTGTCTCAGCCAGTGGCGTAAATCATGGGGGGGGGGACAGAGGGGGACAGTCCCCCAAAGTTTTGACTTAAGCCCTGCTGTCCCCCCAAAATCCGGCCCTCGTAGGTACTCTGTCCCCCCCCAAAGTTATGTATAGATTTTCGCCTCTGGTCTCAGCGTATCTCATATCGCATTGCTGCTCTTGTTTCTCGTTGTGTTCTTGGCTGCGCTCCATCTTATTGCGTGATCTTTGCCGCCCAGTGTCTGATGTTCCAGCGCGTCGGGTGCTTCGCTCTGCGACGAGGGGTGAGTTCCTTGTTCCACGGACTCGCTTGGCTATTAGGCAGCGCCGTGCTTTCTCGGTTGTTGGCCCTTCCATTTGGAATGACCTACCACTTAAGCTCCGTTTTTACTTGTAAGCCATCTGACAGGGTTCTACAAGTCCCTCAAGTCTTTTTCTTTAGTCGTGGCTGGGCCGGGAGCGCTCCTGAGTAGTTTCTTGAAGGGGCGCTATATAAATGCTCTGAATGAATGAATGAATGAAAGACGTTCAGACGCATAGGCCTATTATTATATTATTATCGCGTCGAAGTTAAGAAACGACCAGACTCGCGAACGGCAAAATTTGCACAAAGAAATAATTGCTATTTGGGTCAAGGCAAGAAGAGCTAACGTCCCTTGATGACGATAGAGTATAACTAAAGCCTATCGATTGCCCTTCGGCATCAGCTTGGGATGTCCGATAGGCCTTGAGATGGTTAATGCATAAATCAGAAGATAATGTCTACGTGGTTCAAATCTCTTCAGTAAGGATGCTTAGGGATGTCTATCTCATCATCATTTCTATCTAGCGTCACATAAACAATTGAGCAAAATGAGGCCACCAGGATTAGAGTAAGAGACTGCATGCATGATTCTGTGAGATACTTTAAAACTGCTAGGCCTATATTAAATGTCTATTGTTGTTGTCATTCTCGTCGTCGTTGTTGCTATTACTATTATCATTAATATTATTAATTATAGTAATTATTTTTACCTGCGGTAGGCTACACGTGATCCGCCAGGCTTTCAAAAATTAGGGATAGCATTTTTCTGGGATGATGTTGATGTCGTGCTTTGTCACCTTGGTATCCAAAGGATGAAGTCAAGAAGAGGATGTAGAAAACTACCGTACTTTAAACAAGGGAGAATGGCTAGTCCAGAGGGTACGCATATGTCATACGCATAGCCTATGTCAGGCTGGATTGTTAAGATGCAACACGTTGGAAGAGGAAAGACCGTAAAGACGTCTCCCTTGGGTCTTCAGATGGCGACCCAGGCTGACCATGATGAACCCCACTCCCTGCCTGCGGCACGTAGCGATACTTAAATTCAAGAGGAGGCAACTTCACATAGGCCTACTATAATTGGCAAAATCCTGGTCATTGGGGTCATTAGTCAATGGAAGTTCCAGACTTCCAGTATATAAAATAAGCAAGAGGGGCAACTGCCTCTTCGCACCTCAATGTAGCTAAGCCTATGCCTGCCTGGTGGTTAATTGGGCAAGGGGGATGAACTGGTAAGAGGCTGGCAGGTTTTCGTACTTGGCAACCTTCCTTTGGGCAGCCAGCTAGGCCGCTGCAGCTACAGAGCTGGCGGTATGAATCACCCATCTGGGCGCCTTCACGAGTGAGTGGAAGGATCTTGGGCTATGCCTACCAGATTAGGTCGTTAAGGGCTGCATGTCTAGCCGGTCTACCAAGAACAAGGCCATACCATGCATGGGACCCATTGGCCAAGACCACTGAATCGCAAGGGCACCTATGGGAAGCGCAAACTTCGATCACGAGACGCAAACCCACAGCTATGCGCTTTGCCTCATCATCAAGTCTTGAACCGTAGGCAATGATATTTAGTTGAAGCAGATAAATATTCTAGACATTATTTTGTAAAGATGCCTTGTGCCTCTTTCTCACTGCCGCTATGCTTCCGCTTATCAAAATGCAATAGACTACATAGAGACGCATGCTTTTCGGAGCAGTATACCCTGTCTGTTAACGATTTTCGGCGGCAGAGAACAACTATGTACGAGACTTTATCTACCTGGCTTAACTTTAAGCCAGGCAGGGCCGCAGCTCATGTGCTTCTCTTGCCTGTCTAGCGTTTAGGTCTTGCAATCATCATTATAGACTCTAGACTCTAGAGTTGAATAAATTATTTTTGGCGAAGCAGCTGCGTTAATGGCGATGATGATAATGTCTCGTACATATATGCCTAAATGAGTTCTCTTCTTTATTGTTAGAAAATCGTTTACAGATACGATATCGACGTGTTGTAGCAGTTTCCTCGATATAGGCCTACTATAGTAGTACTATAATACACGGTCGTTGGACCAGCTATGAACTCGGCTAAGTACGAGGAAAGATTTTGTAACGTCAGCCAATTAATAGGCTATGCGCTGTATAAATTCTTCTATTGATCACATGTGCATAATTAATTTTTGGGATTCATGGGCTTCCGCGTTACACTCGAATTCGCGTTATATCAACAATCCACCATCCATTTATGCAAGTATTATTTTCATCAATCCAACTTCTAGTTTCACAGGAAACTATTTTCATCAATCCAACTTCTGGTTTGACAATTAATTATTTTCATCAATTCAACTTCTATTTAAGCAATAATTATTAGACTATGTTATTCAATCCGGCCTCTATTTGCGCAAGAATTCTTTTCATCAATCCAGCTTCTAGTTAAGCAACAATTATTTTCATCATTGCAACTTCCATTTAAAATTGAGAAATGCAATGTTATACAGAAATTAATTTCCGACGCTGAAAGCCAAGATATAGCCTACCTCTGATTCTAGGCTCATGAGAGACAGACAGGTTAACCGTTTTTGAACCATACGGCTGCAACGCTCGTTCTTTATTAATTTAAAATAACTTAACGTTAATACATTGGATGTGGAAATGAAGTAGATTTCGTTTATTATTAAGATACAAGTGACAAGAACAAGATACAAGTGACAAGAACAGTTTTAGAGTTTGTTCAGCTAAATAAGTTTGCCAAGTTCATTACCGAGTACCGAAATGGCGATATCTAGGCCTACTACCCTAACTGCGAAAAATTTGATTACGCTTTGTTAGAATTTAAAATTTAAAACAATTTAGAAAAGACTAGATCATATTAGGACTAGGCTCCTGAGATTTCATGTTAAAAATTAATATCAACACACCAAGGCATACAAATTCTTTGATAGCGTTGTAAAAAGCAGACGAATGAAAGCAGACAAAATTATTCAGGAAACTGTGCGGACAGCGTGCGCCATGCGCAAAATGTTTTGATTTATTCCAATCTAACTTAAATAACGTTCTGCGCAGACTGCGCTTATTATATTATCAATAATTATATCACAGTATTTATAAATAGTGTGATTATATTTAGCTACAAATGAAGACGTTTGTTTAAAAATGTGTTATTGTTTAACTGTGCAGAATTGTTAGAACTTACACTATTGATTAGAAATATTATCTTATTGTTATTACGTGGTTGCGATTTAGTTTTTGTTTTTGGGTCGCCGCGGGGCCCTCTGTTGCCGCTGGGCCCTAGGCACGTGCCTCGCGTGCCTAGGCCTTAAAACGGCACTGGTAGGCTACCTCTATCTCACTGCCGCTATGCTTCCGCTTACAAAATGCAATAGACTATCATAGAGACGCATAATTTAAATTTTTTTAAAGCAGTCGTAGTCTATCTGTAGGCCTAAATGATTTTCGGTGGCAGAGAACTCCATGGTATGTACGAAAACGCTATCTACCTGGCTTAAAGTTAAGCCAGGTAGGGCCGCAGTTCACGTTCTTCTCTTGAATGTCTATAGTTTAGGTCTAACAATCATCCTAGAGATCAGCGCAGCGAGGATATTATGTGCGTTGTATAATATGTTCCATTGATCCGTGGACTCCGATATATCCCATGTGCATAAGTAAACGTTGGGATAAATGGCCGCGACTGCGTTACGCTCGAATAAGACGGAAAGAATGCAAGCGTTGGCGTGAGTTCAGTAAGATTGCCTCGCGGATTTATCGGGGCTTATGGCCAAGCCAGAACCATGCATGCACTGAAGAGAGCTATAATAGAGAAGCGTTCCTCAACGTTTGCCTTGCCGGACTGATCGGTGGCAGACAGACCAGTGCAAATCTGAGTAGCCTATCATCGGCATATTGTAAACTCTCGTAAAGTTGACTCTCTTCAGGAATGTATATGGGCCTACTATTATCCATCCTGTAAGCCTACTCAGCCTTCCGGTCTTTCTAGTCGGAAATCGCTCTATAGAGCTTCTCCGACTACTTCTCTCCGTGGTCATCTGGCAAACGGACTTGGATTTCCACTTGGCATCTCTGTACAGCCCCTCTGACGCGACGCAGCGCTCGTGGATAAGCTGGTGCCCTGCGCTTAGCTTTGGGGAGCGCTATAGAAATGTTTAGATTACGATTACTGCTGAAACAGCACTGCTAAGTGATTGGCTATGCGACTGTGTATAGAGAGGAGAAGGATCAGACGGAGCATGGGGCAGCAGCCTATCAATGTCCACTTGCTGAGACCGATGGCAGAAGTATGAGCAGCTAGCCAATGTAAGACAGTACCAGGGACACCGAAGCTTTTACCGAGTCCAGAGAGAAGTAGCTGGTGGACAAAAGTGTCTAAAGCATGCTGCAGCACTTTTAGGTCCAGGCATAGGCCTACTGAGAGGTACGCCTTTCCAGCATCAGTACATGAGATGCTGTCCAGCGCAAAGGAAAATGCATGTTGCAGAAAAACAATAAATACACACGGCCTCTTCCTCCTGCTCCTGCTCCTTTTCTTCATCTTCGGGGTCACCCGAAATAGCACAGACTCCTTGCCAAACACTGAAACGGAATAGGGCCTATTTTATGCCAATCAACACTCAACAGACAGTATACAAAATGAGTTTCTAAAGGTAGCATGAGACAGTGATCTCTATTAATAGTTACTGGATAGCTAAATGGCTATGAAAGTTCGGATTATCGCTCAGTAAGGGCAATCTCAGGCTTATTTGGAGCAAATCCCAGGATTCATTGGGGCAAATCCCAGGATTCCCTGGGGCAGCTCAGGCCAAATTAAGCCTAGCTGCCCTGACCGGAAGCTGCGTGTGATTCGCCGTCTGCCATAGACCAATATCCGAAGCTTTATCAATCCAGTTGTATTAATACACATCAGTGGCATGAGAGATATATATAGGCGTTATGCCACAAATGCTATTAACAGTTTGTAAATAAGCTTATGCTGCATCCATACACCAACACATGCATTCACCTATCCGTGCGTCCGTCCATCCATCTATCCATCCAATACACGAGATGCATCCCTTTCTCATTCAGTCCATTCATCATACAATCCTACCGTGATACCCTCAAAAATCCTACCCTTATACCTCCTCTAGCTTCTCCGTAACGTTCACGTCGTTCCAATTACCGAAGCCATCCACCAGTACCAGTACAGGTATCATAGGGGGCCAGGGCCTACTCTTCATACACAATTACACATGGATGCCTTTCATGAGGGTTAACGAGTTCTTTCCTACCCTACAGGTTTTGACTGATCGCTGGTCAATCTGCTTGGTCTCTATAGTTTTCAAACTGGAACCAAACATGACCACATAGGTTTTAATTACCTCACCAATTTACACCTAGATCTTGGCCAAAAAATCACAGAGGTGAGGTCATGCCCTCGACTCGGCATTTGGTGGCACAGAAGAAATCCACAGAATCAGATTCATTCAAGCCTCGAACATACTATGTATTATAATTCCGTGTATATATTATTCTACTATAACAGGCTCCTCTAGCAGAAAAGTGCGATACTTGTGGAAAGTCCGTCTACGCAGCTGAGAGAATGGAGGCAGGTGGTCGGATCTTCCACAAACTCTGCTTCAGATGTAGCGTCTGCAAGAATCCACTCAAGTAAAGACACTTCGATACATGTATACAATAGAACTATATAGGCTATTACAGTTGATCGTTATGTATTTGCAGTCTTTATACAACACAATACAACTGCAATTTGATATTGCCCTTCTTCCAAAGTTCAGAAGTGCACATGACCACATGACAGAACATCGATGATGCAGACCTGGTCTCCCTCTGGAGCTTTGCCTCTTTCCGAAGACCTTCTCTCCTATGTTCTTTTCTTCTGTGTTCTTTCCTCACCTTAAGACTGTTCTTTTTGGCTGTGCTGGAGCTGGGAGCACCGCTGAGTAGTTTTCTGAAGGGGCGCTATATAAATGTTCGACATGAATGAATGAATGAATATTGAGTGAAGGACTTGCTCAAGGTCCCTACACAGAACAAGCTCCTTTTCGAATTATAGCCATAATAACAGTGCTACAGTAGTGGCTGACTACTACTGAAATAATATTTCGTGCAACCCGGTACTCTTCATAACATTATACACCAACCAGAGTGCGGTTATGCAACTGGTAGGCCTACAATAAAGAATATAGCTTACGTACTTACTGGCTTTACTTACAAAGCCATCACAAGGCAGACTATATTAATGGCATTCCGATAATACTGTTGCCAGAAGTTAAGACTCCAGCTAGCTGATCGAGCTAGCACAGCTGCAGCAGCAGTTTCTCTTAATCTTATCTGTCCCGATTACAGGTTAAACAACTACAGCCAATCGGAAGGGGCGCTGTACTGCAAGACGGACTTCGGGAAGGCGATCTTGGCCAAAAACGCGCAGATATCGATGTGAGCCGAAGCAGCTGAACTTCACCCAGCTTTCAGAATCTCCATGCAATCAACGACAACTCACTTCGCACCCCTAATCGCAAAGAACTGCATCTAGAATATTCTACATTATGGTAGTCAGAATTGTGACTGGTCTGAAACGATTTTAAGTAGTTCCTGGAGAATTTTGACAACACTCAGTTTCCCGATGTAGCGAGTATCACTTTGATGTAGGCAGAGTTACGATTAATTTGAGAGCATCACTAGTCACTACAAACCTTCTAAGTGTGTGCATTAATGTGTGCTGATAGGCCTATATATATAGCAGAGTTTGGAATTTGAATGATTAATTTTTTGTCGAATATGAAGTAAATTAATCCTCAGTTCTCGTAGGAACGGAGTTATTTCAAAGTTTTCGGCATGAACAATACGGAAAATGTGAAAATTATTGTAATTTAATAACTTAACATAGAATTAGGCCTATATAAGTGGTGTCGAATTTTCGAATTTTGGTTACTAATTACAAACTTATTTATAACTATTTTTGTGCTTGACAGACGTAAAGTTGAAATTTGAAACTTGAACCCCTCACTTATATCAACTGTTTGCTTACAGAAGGCCAAGTTAACATAAATGCTCCTTTCCAATCGTGCCATTATTTGCAGAGGAAGAAGAAATAATCACCTCATTCATTTGAATCACATACTACAGGTATAGGACAGCTTCAGTCCATCCTCAACTGCGTTGCCCGAATTGTTGCGAACGTGCCAAAATAATTCTCGCATGCTTAGAGATATATGTGAGAGACGCTGCACTGGCTTCCCGGCAAGGACAGTGTGTGTGTGTGTGTGTGTGTGTGTGTGTGTGTGTGTTTGTGTGTGTGTGTGTGTGTGTGTGTGTGGTGCGTGCGATTGACTTCAAATCCTCAGTGGAAGAGCTTCGTTTGTTGATGCGGCACCTGACTACAGGCTACATAAGAGAGCTCTGCATTCCTGTTTCCAGTCAACGGTCGTTGCGTTCAGCGGTCACTATCATAACCAAATGCATGAAATAATTGTAACTGAACATTAAATGCCACTCAAAAATTCAGAGGCACTACCAACTCAAATCAGTGCTACCGCTAACAAATTAAATGGACTTCAGGCATTTCCAGAAATACAGCCGAGGTCAGAAAGGTCAGAGCTGCAAATACTCTGAGCGACAATTTCATCGGAACAGGATATGCAGAACCATCTACATACACTGTATCAGTATACCGCAGCAGCAATGTTGTATGTAGCACATATGAAGCCCATGAGACAATATTCCCACATGGACTTTGTATGTCCTAACTTTTACATTTAATAACACATCCAGATTAACAATAACAGTAGTTTTTCAGTTTCTTAGCTCTCTTAGCTTACCATACTAATAAACTTGCTACAACATAGGAAACATTTACTATGTAAATAAATTAATAAGAAACTGGAAACATTCGAGAACAATGGACTCCAGTGTTGTGTTGAGTCAGTTTGCACTGGAGAACATACCACCAAGGCAGAACAAAGAGATGGAAAGTGTAATGTAATTAGTAACTTCTATTGCGCCAGTGTCTAATGCACAAGGCATCACCCAATGGCACAGTCAGAGTGCAATTTGTAGAGGGAGAGAGAACTTCCTTCATTATTTCAGACTATTTCCAAATTCAGATCCATGCAAAACTTCACTTCTGCTTATAAACCTTCCACTGCTTCTGACCACAAATCGCACGCAGTGTACAGTTTCATGTGATATTATAAATACACGCGCGAAGCACGAAAAGTTTCAACTCTATTGTGCATATGTCTTTCTGACAATTGTACAGTAAACGTTTTGGAAAGAGCTATAAAACAGTTCTAGCACTGTTTCTGCTATAGCTCTTAATTATACTAAAAGAATTTACCAAAATTAGCATTGATACTCAAATCGCTATTTGTTACCTTTACATCTTCATCATTCTAAGCCAATATTTTCTATTCCTCAAGAGTTCCCTGTTCCATACTTCTGAGGCACTGCTCTTTCAGATTCTTCAAAAATGAACGGAGACTCTCAGGGTCGAGTCTTGAATTGTTGGCCACCTGCTCAAGACGCTTCGCCAGCTTAAAGATGGCCCTCTGGCGACGAGTTTCCGCAGACATCTCGTGCCTTTGCTAAGAACAGCAACAAGGCACAAAAATCTAACAAACTCAAGATTACATTTCCTTACATTACTTCCCATAATGTGATGAATGGATGAATCGGTACATACTTCGCAGAAATTGTTTCTAATGATGGAAGAATTGAAGAGGAAGGGAAGAATTGTAGGATGCAAAGTCATGGGAATTCCAAGAACTATGCTGACGAATTGAATGATGGATAAAGAAATCAGATTAACCTAAAAGTTAAGCAAATGGCAAAGAACAGAGACGATGATGGTGCCGTTGGATTCCTGGATCTGCCCAAGAAGACAGCACTGAGAACAACATGCCCTTCTGAGGTCGCTTGATTGTACTTCATTCACTAATATTTTTGGTGGAAGATTTTATTACAGGGTTTGTCTGATTATGATCAAGGTTGTACACATGGATCGGAGTACTTATATAGCACCTCTAAGGAACTCTCAAAGTGCTGAAACGAGAAAACAGATTCAAAGAGAAGCCTCATCAAATAAGCTGAAAATGTTTCTTCAGCTGCTTCTAGAAGAAAACATTGACTTTTCAGTAGTCGATTGTTACACAAGCGTCATCGAAATTCAAGTGAAAGCATGATGTGTATAAGTTTCTATGCAGGGGCAGGGGCTATCCAGTCCTCATGGATGGCGGAGCAACAGGACAACTTTTATGTATATATGCATCATAAGTATGCAAAGTCTGGTATGCATGTACAATTGTACATGTAACTCTTTGTATACTTCTATGTATGTACTGTTTATCAGGATTTAGCAAATGCATATTTCTGAAATGTTGTCCTAGGTGTCCCTAGTTAGCGGGATCTTGATCCCTTTTGGGACTCCTCTTGCGGCCAATCCTGATATTTTATGTTGAAATATTACCGGTATGTGTTTTAATTTGGCTTCAATAAAAGAGTATTTGTATTGATGTATGTATTATTGATTGCATGAGAATTTACATCACATTTTCTAAGAACATCTCAAACAATACTCCTTGCTAGGTCAGACAATGTTACAGTTCATTAACAGTGTTACATAATAACATAATAAGTCATGATTAGTAGGCCTACTTTTAGTTGGTCGGAAATCTGTTTACACAGTGCTTTTGCATCACTGATGACTTGTGTTGGCAACATTGACATCTCTGCCAGTTGCAATCCTGTAATATACATGTGTGTTAAATAAAATGCATATGCTCAATGCTTATTATTGTATCTTAAGTGCTAGTTAAATGCATGCTAAATGAATGTCAAATATATCAAATGAAATTTTAAACATAGGTTAAAAAAGCTAACTGTGGGAACCATATCAAAGACCTGCTTCATAACAAGGTTACAATATAACATACAAAAGGTTGAAGTGTTTCATTAGACATGTAATTCATATTAGAACCATGCAAAACATCACTATATTTTTACTTTATAAGGTGTCATTTTGAATCATTAATCTTTGTAAAGCTGAACCAAACTTCAGATCCAAGTTCCCAATTTGTTACATCAGAATTAGTTTTAATGAAGTCTGTTGTACAGAAGTTCTGGTTATGAAACTTTAACACAGAAGTTAATTTTATGTGAAGTATACTGGTCTTATCATACCAAAAAATCACAACGTTGTTCACTTTTTGTAGTCAACTGAGCTTTAGTACACCAGAGATATTTGAGAGATATTTAAAAGCTGCCCTATTAAGTGTCTATATACATGTACACTTGTACAGGTATCTGATTAACCCTTTCATAGTGCCTTCTAAGAAGCCCTTAAAGCACTCCTTGCAAGTATAACTATGTTAAATTTCAGTATAAACTATCTGCACAGGAATGATACTGTAATCAAAAGCTGGAAAAGTTGCCAACTGATGAAATCTCACACGAAGGTAGAATCCATTTTGATGCCATTTAGTGACTTGCACATTAATACAAATTATAACAGCAATCAAAAATCTATCATCGTTACATGACTGATATAGAAGTCAAAATGTCAGTCCAAAAGGGTACAAACTACCCACTGAGGCTGGAATGGCCTGCTTAACCTAACCAGCCCACTGATCTTTTTGAGAGGTTCTTCAAAAGTGCCATATTAGGACTTAATGTCTGAAGCAAGCCAACGAGGTAATTAAGATTCCTTAACACTCCAACAATGACAGTGTACTAAAAGGGACTGGGAAACCAATGCAGCTTGTCATCAAAGTGTTAATAGAATATCAGGTAGAAGGACCATATTCCATTTTCATTATGTTTCTGAATTCTCAACTGACTAATCTTCTCGAACTGACTGTGTATCGTTGATGTACGTTGGTGTGCCCTCCTCTGACATCTTGTGGAAAATTATAACAGTGCTACAGAGTTAAAAAAATTAGATGATTTTAACTTTAGATGGTTGAAGATGAAAATCAGACCATAATTCCTCTCTCTTGTTTTTCCCTTTGACATGACATGAGTGTAGATGACCTGGTCACAACGTTCCTCTTCTTCATGGTACAAATGCTGAACTTCAAAGTGGTAGCTGTTTCACATCAAGAGAAAAGAGAAATCGTGTATAGTTCAACACACACTTGAACCTGTATAGAACTTTGGATGGCAACAACCTTGAAATCGTTGAACTATTGGCTAAGTAGGATGAAATGAATCTGTGTAGCGTAATTATAGCTTGTTCAAAACGCATATGCTTGTTCCTGCGAATTCGCTTTTTTTGGGCAATGCAGAAATTTTACAGATTACAATAATTATGATTACAATTACTCTATTATCAGTGCACAAGTCAATGATCATTACGTTTACAGTAAATGCTTATCTTAAAAATTAAAAAACTGGAAGTAAAACAATGCTTAACATGAAATTTGGTTAACAAGAATTGTTCATACTAGTCCCTTTCATTGAAAGTTAAATGACTTTCACCAAAAGTGGCTTACAATTTAGGAAGCACTTAGACTTATCTGGGAGGTCCATGGCCTCGATAACTTCCTCCTTAGATCTCCACTGTATAAACGCTGTCTCATAATCGTCTTATATTAGATACAATACTTAATTCTATAAATTCTTACTTTTCAATGTTTGCATACAAACTGTCCAAGTTTGTGAGTTCACTGAAGTGTGTCACAAAGAAAGTGAAGGCCCGTAAACTCCTCAGATGTTCACAGATAGCTTGACAAATTGCAATGCCCTCATCTGTACTTGTTCCTGTAACACATACACACCCTGGTTAAAGGGTGAAACATGATAACAAGCAACATGACTGACACATAAACTTGTTTCAACTTGCTTACCCATTTCATCCTGAGTTTCGGTTAAGTAGTATGTCATGTGGGGGTTTGGAATCAATCAATGAGGTATCGCAAATGCCATATCAGCCTTCCAAAATGCTATTGCCTTCAATGCACCCACAAGGCAGCAACTTAGGTCGCAAACTAACAACAACCCAGTGTCGTGCTCTGCCAAATGTTCATAGCATAGCAGCACCACGCAGAGCAATGATTTTTCAATTAGACACAGTACCCAAGCAGGACATACACCCAAAAACAACCAACTTGGATCAAGAAAGGAAGGCATGGCCGATGTAAAACAGATGCAGCCCCAACGAATACTGTGCACTCCATGTCATAAGACTGCAGAATGGGCATTTAGCAGCACTACCCTGTCACCGGTAAGGGGTGGGGATGCAGGGTGAGAGAGGCATTTATGGCATGTGTTATGCAGTGAGTGCATCACAAGCTCGTTTACAAAGAAACACAGGCAAGACAGAACTCAGAACGTACTTACCCAGCTGGCATTAATGTCAGTGAGAGAAGGTAAGCTGAATGAAGAGATATTTTATGAGCTATGAGCACTCGGTTAGAGTGCTTACATCTGGTTATGAGAGGCCAGATGTGATGATGCTTGGTATAGCCGTGGAACGGGAAAATGAGGGGTGGCATGGGTCTCACAGTCACGATGATTTTGATGGCCAAGTTAGAGTGGTTAACACCATCGTTGCGCTAAGGGCATGAGGACGAAGCAGAGCAAGGAACGAAAACATCTGGGCATATATATGAGATCTGTGCCTGCGCTAGCGCTTGTGAATAAGCTGGTGCCCTGTGCATAGCTTTCGAGTGGCGCTTTAAAAATTTGGAATTCACAATTACAATTCTGAAGAATTGGAGCATCATCAGCTGGAAGCTTGAGGTGGTCAAGGCAGAGATCCTTGCACACTTGGGAGGATTTTACCGAGGGTTTGGGCCGGAGATTCAAGCATTGACTACCATTTGACACGAGCATTGCTGTCAGAGGGTGATCATAAATCCCAACACCAAAGTACAGACACTCACGAGCGGTTGTCAATGTCTACAACCAGGACAACTGCTGCTACTATTAGACCATCTTATCTGTGCTTTGCACAGCGGAACACTAACAAAATGCCCCATACTCATACTGATTCCATCTTGGTGAGCTAAACTTCAATGGGATGGAGTTCCCTCGGAAGGTAAGTGATGTCCCCATGTTCAAGCGCCAGAATCCAGCCAATTGTCTGGAGATTGCTGGAATGGCCACATTATCATTATTATTATTATCCTTATTATTATAATTGTTACCATAATTGTTATCATATCAGACAACTTACATGGCATCGTAAAGCAAACACTGAATCTTGAGACAAAACTCACCTCTGCCAAGTTCATCGATAATGATGAGTGAATTGTTGGTGGCATTCTGTATGATGTAGTTGATCTCACGCATCTTATAAATAAAACAGAGTGACGATTATAGTAGTGCTCTGATTAAAAAGCTCATTGAAGTTCAAATATATTTAAAAGTTGCTTTAAAAAAATCACATGCATGAATTTAAAATCTCTTTCAGAACTGAGCAATCCACATGCACTCTCACAGAGGCATTCAGGATCTATATTAGGCCCCAAAATAACATAAAGCCTGCAATCATAGATCTTAAGAATTACTTACTTTTATAGTAATTACTTCCACTATCTAAAAAAAATTGCTACAGGATTTCAACACCTGGACTGTAGTTTTAGTATTAGTTTCACTTTAGCAGCAAACAGTATGAGGCATAGTGTACTGCAGAGTCACTACAGAAGTTGTTAGGTTACATCTGAAAAACTTTGATAGTTCTAAGCTACTGTGTGATAGGGACTTGTTGGAGGCATCTGCACAATGGCCAGATCTAGAACTCTATCGTTCAACCAAGCACTCATTGTTTTGAACCAGTATTTGTTTCACAGATAAATTGGAACACTACCCTTATGAGTCACATCAAGTGCTGATTTATCAGGTCATGCTTGAAAGATTGATTTCAATTTATGAAAATAAATAATTACAAATTACAAATCCACATTTCTCATGCACTTCCAACACCTTTAGCAACTAGAAGCGCATGTCACTGACCTCATTTTATCCAAAGTTGCATTTTATCAGAGTATGCTTTACAGTGATGAGCTTCATAAAGCAATTACAGTAGACACAGATAAGGATTGGTAATTCAATCTCCTTATACAACTCAAGTAAGATCTCAGACGTACCTCTACCATGAAGGTGGAACAGTTGGTTTCAATGTCGTCATCGCTGCCTAGTCTTGAAAAGATCTGATCAGCAATCCGAAATGAAGCGATTTCTGCTGGAACATAAGATCCAATCTGTGCCATGATCTGCAGAAGAGCAATCTGCCGCAAGTAGGTGGACTTTCCACTCTTCACAGAAACAACATACAACAAGGTAAGCTCACTGCTAATTTATATTACATACATTTACCAACCAGTAGCTGTTCATTTATAACAAACCTTTCCCTTTGAACAACTCCTCACATCAAGAATTTTAAATTTAAACACCCTACCACAACAGAAATTGTTCTTCATTAAAGTACCTTCACAGGTCAAGAATATTTCAGTGATTAAAACCCTTCACATCCAATAATTATTCTGAATTTAAAAACTTTTGCAAAACATTGTTCATGTATTAAAAATCTACCAGTCATAGAATTCAAGCATGTGGTTCTTGGGTCACAGATCCTTCTGTTCACAAGGAAGAACAGTAACAGAACAAGGTGACAAATAACACAAGAACACTGTTAGGCATACCTAAAAAATCAAAGTGCATACCATGTTTGGACCAGTAAGAATAATGAGATTGCTTTCTTCGGATGCATACTGCAATAAACACAAAAGCAGAGTTTACAGATCTAGGCCTACATATCAGAAGAAAGAATGCAATCTAATCCAGCAAAGTCATAGTATTTTCCAATGATGGATTAAAATTTAAAAACTATCAGTGTCATACTATCAAACATAACATATGCAGAACGTTTGGCATTAACTAGTACATGCACATTGCACATAAATCATAACTGTAATCTGCATTCCTTCAGTGCCCACAAAGTTTACCACAGACACCTAATGAAACACAAAAGTAGTGATCATAGTGAGAATTTAACTTGAGTCAAGTCCCAACTGCTGAATGTTATGACAATCATAACATACAAATACGACACCACAATTTAGATTAGATTATTTTAACACGGTGCCTCACTATAATTATGGATGCTCAGAAGCAAATAAAGCTGATCGCTTAACTGTGCTGTTGGCAACTGGAGGTTCAACTGCTATTTTGTCCAAGATAGGATGGCGTCCATGGCGTATTGCAACAGTATCAGTGAAGTCCGGACGAACTAGAAACACGACATAACATCAGACAAAGCATGGTAGCGGTTTTCGCCTACCTGTAGCTTGCCTACTCTTTAACTTGGAGGTAATGTCTTAAAACAGCAGACACTAGTACGTCAGAACAGTCACAGTTTGATGCAAATGCACACACAATCAAAATAATGTCCAGAAACAACATTCATTAATGTCTGAGCTGTCTGTGTAGCCAGGATACTTAGAGCCATCTAATGTGTGGTAATAAACAATAAATTCATATTTCAGCCCAGACATTATTTATTATTTATTTATTTTATATAAAATTAAGAACATTTATATAGTGCCTGATCTAGAAATTAATCAAAGGTGATCCCTGCACTAGCCTAAATGATGCTGAATGTCATTAAGAACTGAACATTTAACAGTTAGCAAATATTGCTCAGATAACTAGAAGATTCACCAGTGACCAGCTTGCACATATGCCGAACCTAACCAACAGATGCCCAATAGAGTCAACAGATGACAGCAAGTTCAGAGTTCCTGAAGCACATTGAATTGAGGAAGAGGAACAATTTTCAGAGTAATAGAATGCAATGGTACTGTCATGATAAATTGATGCTGGCACCACTCGGGCTGCTGGCACCAGTTTGTGAGTGAGTATCAGTTTGGTGGAGATGGGATGGCTATGAGGACTACTGAATAGATCACGAAGAGAAAGATACGGAATGAGGTGACACGAGAAGAACTGGGACAGAAGGAAACGGTAGTGGAAAGAATAAAGAAAGGAACTAACATGGTATGGACATGTGATCAGGATGGAGAAACGGAAGAATACAAGGCACAGAGGTGGAGGGAACAGAAGCAGATGGATAGATAACACTGGAGGACATAGAAGACAGAGGATGGGACTTAAGAAGGGCAATAGAACTCGCTGACCGACCGAAATGGAGAAGTTTTGTTACAGCCTCATCGTCAGCGAATACTTGACGGAGGAGAAAGAAAGAAGAAAAGAAAAAATCAGTTTGTGAGTGAGTTCTCACAACTGGCACCAGTTTCCTTGGTTACAAGCACAAACACAAACACAAACTCACACATACGCGCACACACACACTGATCAGAAATCAGTTGATGTACACTTTTTGGTATGGAAAGCAAACTAAAGTCTTCAGACAGGTTTGAGCTTACCATACTGGGACAGAGTGCAGCTGGTGGCAAAAGATGCCAACATGTCCAGCAAGGCCACACAATCTGTAAGATTGTAAAGACAGCCCATATGTTCACGAATGTCATTCATCAGCTTAGTCACAACCCTGCAAAACAAGACAAAGGACATCAAATTTTAATCTGCACAGAATGTCATTGCTGGTATTCCAAAAGTCTAATCTAACATAATCTAAAAACTTCGCTAGCACCGTTATCAGAGTGCACAAGTCATGGCCACGTACAAGTGAAACAATTTAGCTAGAAAACTGTAATCTGTTCTAACATCCAGGCAAAATATAATAGGTTTCAATTAAATGTTTTATTAGTTCTATAGTGCTCTATTAAGACTATTATGCATGAAAGGTGAGCAGTAGATCTGAATTGTGCTGTCAAATTCGAGGTGCAAAACAAGCATGTGTGCAGTGAACTTGTCCTGGGTCATTATGCAGAGAATGCTCAGCACGCTAAACCCGTAGACATTGAATTACAGAACCAGTGCACTAATGAACAGATTATTGTTTCACAAAAGCAAGTTCTGGTGTACATCAGAGTTAGAAACGTGAATAGAAATGGAATAATTGCTCACCTGATTTCTATATGTAGATCTAGATTTCATACGCTTAGTACACTAGTGTAAATCCTCTCAATTTCATAAGTCAACCTTCACCATGAAATTGACGTCACAAGTCATGCCTCCTCAATGGCTGGGCCAATTATATAGAATGGTTCCCTTTGATGCGTGTCTTCTTCTGACTAAAGGAACACCCTACTGAGACTTGGAAACTTTTATATACATATATCTTCGTTTATTGATCACTCTGGATGTAACACTGCATCCAGGTACAAGTTACATGAGAAATTAGATCGTGAGTTTGTTGCTATTTCCTATATAAAACTCTTGGTAAATAGTTTTTCTCATCTTTCAATGGGAGCTTAAAATTGTGTGGCCTGGGGCGAAAATTGTAATGTTTTTGTGCTACCCCCGGAAATAAGCCCCAAAGCACATGGTTTTCATTCCAGTTCACAGCCTGCAAAAGTCACCTCTCTGCCTTACCAATCATCTCCTCGATTCGTTGATTCTTTTTCAGTGGAACTGTGCTGGGAGTGCTTTGCAATGGAGGCATAGAAGAGGTGCTACATAATTTAGCCGATCTAATACAAAATTTACAGTTCCTCATTGAACTCACTGACTGGACATCATGTAAATCTCCTGCAGAGATTCCTTCACTCGATCTGCACACAATCAGAATTGAGGTTAGAGAACTAAAAATAAACCTAACTACCAGAAAAACAGGCCAACCGATAGTCTACAAGTGTATTCAGTTATTTATTTATACATTAACTATTCATTCATACATTCATTCATCAACTCATTATTTCATTCAGTCATAGCAATTATAAATAAAAGTGCCTTCTGACTAAACATTATTCAATTAAGAACTGCTATCATTTGCAGTCATTGTATATTGACCCCTCAATTCGGTAAATACTCCTGTGAATCTTTGAATAATTTGAATCATATGAACCATGAAATGTAAAGATCAATAAACAGCTTTAATTTGTTTACTGTAAAAATGTACACTTTTAAAAGCAATGTCTGCTAATAGCAAGCACTAGAGTTCCTAGAATGTTTGTTCATTAGATATAAATGTAAGAAAGTTGCAAAGTTGGAAACAGGAAAAATCATGACTTACCATTTAGTCTTATCTAAAAAATATTTAAAAAAATTGTAACCAGCCAACAGTTAGAAACATGAAAAATATTAATAATGACATTTAGAGATTTAAGACTCAGATGCTAAACTTACTTGGCTACCATGCCCATATGGGTTCTAAATATGACTCATATAACAAATGAACATATACTGGAAGAGATAGGACACCTAAGAGGACAAATGACACTGAGGCAAAGAGCGGCGAGACAGAAAATGATGTACTTTGGCCATGTGATGCGTGCGGACGGCATGGAAAAGAGGAAATGATGCTGACGTGTACCATTTAGTCTTATCGAAAAAATAAACGATCAAGAATTGTAATGCATGGAGGAGTTACAAGAAACATGAAAAGGATTAATAATGATAATAAGAGATTTAGAGACGACGAGATGCCGAACTTGCATGGAGAAGCATGACCACATGAGCTGTAAACAGGACTCATATTCGAATCGGGAGCACAAATGATAGAGGTGATAGGGGTCACACCATACGCCCATGGATATGCTGGATTATGCAGTCAGTGATGTGCATTGAAATGCAACCAAACTCAGCATTCAACTCAACAGCTAAACTTTTAACTACTCTATCCAAATACTCGATTCTTGTGGATTTAAAGGATCACATCAAGTGCATGCCCTTCCCAACCCAACCCCATATGACCTTGCTCAAACTTCTCTTGCAGGCTAAGGGTAGTTGCCCATCTCACAATAACTGAAAGATGACACCTGCTTCACCCATAAGCATCAATGACATGTAGGAGGGAGGATCACTTCACCTTAGTGGATAGAGTTATAATGGATATCAGTCAAACAAAAAATCAATCAATCGATCAAAAACACTTCATATGACATCACTTCAAGATATCTACTCAGAGGCGCTCCTGGCCCCGACCATGGCTCAAAAGGACAGCTTTCCAAGAGGTATAGAATACTGGTGAAGAGTTTCTAGGTAGGAGACGAAGCTCCAAAGGAAGCCCATTCCTTTGTATATGGGCCCACAACTGAGAAGGCTCGATGCTGTATATATAACTTCAGATTGAAGTAACGACATGGCCAAGGCATAAACCCACTCACCACTGAATAATAATCTAAACAATAATAGGCTAGACTAACTGTCTCAACTGAACTCTACAACATAATAATTATAGTAAAGAATTTCCGAGTTATGAAGATTTCCCTTGTTGTAGATGCTCACCAGTTCAGAGGTGGTGAAGCTGAGCATGTTCCTTGTTCTGGTAACTTTGATGAAGATGTCTGGCAAAGCATCATCAGTAATGCCTTTCTTTCCACTGGAGTAAAGCTGAATGTGGAATCCACGAGTGCAGTTGTAGCAAATCTTCAGTGGTAGACAGTGAAGCTCGGCCATTTGACTCACCAACTCTATTGACAACAGCAACAAAACAACAACACAAAATTCCACTCTTGTAAGGTTCTTAAGAGGTGCTATATACCACCGGTAGAGGAAGAATCTTAATGTCCTGGACACAGACTACAGTTTATTGCAGGACTTGGTATTTACTTCCCAGCCTATGTTGGTACCATATTCTGCAACAAGGTAACAGAGACAAGGGCATGTGAACAACATGTCCAGGCCATTACACAGACTCAACTAAATAGCCATATACATGCATACAATACATACATGTTTCGTTGAGCACTCATACTGTAATGCAGTATCTTGAGTTGACCCTCCTACCTTGTGATGGTTGCTGAGTATGGACATTGAGCAAGTCCTTAATGCACAAATGTTTAACACCATCAACTGATGCTTGGCAACAGATATTGGAACTTTACAAATATACGAAGTGAAGCAATGTAACTATCAGCAATAATCATAGTTGCTGCTGAAATGGCAACAAAAACCAGTCAAAACAAGAGAATAAATAGCCACGCAGTAGGCAGTTGCGGGTATGAAATGCAGTTCATGACTTCATTTTCTCAGCCTCAGTAGATGAGGATGGGTGGATAGTGCTTTTTCTCACAGCATGATTTAAACTCAAGTTCCTTATCAACTTACCATTGATATCATCTATAACTTCAGAGTACGTTCGTCGAGCAACATCCAACAGCCCTACAGAAAAACATTATGAACAGTGACCAGACGATGGAATTTTGCAATAAAACTTGCGATGATGATGTTGACAATAACTTTGATGATAATGATAATGATGATTATAATATTGATAATGACTGTAACAATGATAATATTGACAATGGCGATGATGTTGATCAGAACATTGATGGTTATGATTATGACGATAATGAAAGTGTCATGATAGTGGTGGTGATGATTATAATTACACTGATCATGATTATAATAATGATAATTATGATTATTATGATAAAGAATCCTGTGGTGGTAATGACTGTAATACTGGAACATTATAATCCAGATTATGACGATTGCAATTACAGAACTACTGTGGTTACATTGAGATGCCACCTCCTACTCAGGATACTGGGTTAAAAGTGAGTCATGAGGAAAAGAACATAATACATGTACACATACACGTGCTGAGCAGCACAAGTCAATGTTAAGTTATGAAACAAGACATGAAAGTGCAAGATGCAAAGACATACTCTTGCGATAAGTAGAAAACCAGTTTGCGATAGTAAAGTAGCAACACTGACAGAACTTGGAGAAATACCCCAATTCGCATTGTTTTTGCCAGACTGCCTAACATGGACCCAGTGCACTAGCAACTGGATGTGAAAAGGACAGCTTAGAACATTTATGGTGGCACTCAACAACAGAAATGACAACAAGCAAAAACAAGCAATCCTCTTGCAACTGGTAAATGAAGTCGTGAATGACATCTTGAAGAAAGAAGCAACGGAAGACACAGACCCAGATGAGAATAACGTACAAATGTTATAAGAATAAAGTACACCAAATGATGAACAGTTTAAAAGTCCAAAGAAAATGTTGAATTTGATATATTTAACTTTTGCTTAACAAAATAAATCATGCAAGGTTTTATTCGCTAGCTAAGTACCATAACTTTACCGTAACTTTATTGTAACTTTACAAAAAATAGGTGCACAGATGAAATTTCATATAATACAAATTGTAATTGTAATTGTAATCGAGCAATTATATAATCTCCACTCAAAGATTCAGAGGCACTCCTGACCCAAGTCAGTGCTAACACTAACAAATAAAATGGACTTCAGGCATTTCCAAAACAGAGGAAGAGAAAGGCTAAGGAGCTCAAGCGGCAATTCCTGTGGAATGTGGTGCCCAACTAGAAGGGCCAACATAAGCAAAGCTTCTAGTTGAGCAGTGGAGGACAACCATCAGGGCCTTGGTGGCTGATTGGAGAGCGGAGCTTCATCCCCCTACAAACAACTGAAAATTGTACCCTAACTTTCACCTTCAATCACCATTGTGGTCACAAACACAATCACATAAGCAAAAAGGGATTGCCAACTTTCAGATATAATATCTCTGGAACTATACCACAGCTGTAAAAATGACCTATAGAAAAGTGTTGCTTATTTGCTGCTCTAATTAATGGTTAACTTATTTGCGTAGGACGAATCCAACCGCCTTTGCAAGCACACCAATGAAGTCGCTATTTTGCACTTGAGGTCTGTTATCCATTGTCACAAGTTTGACTACTCATGGTATGCAAAGGGTTAATAATGCTCAAGTACTGTAACTGTTAGACTTAAAGCAACTACAAAAAAATTAAGAGAGCAAGTGAAACAGTAAACTTGTTTATAGAACCAAGCATGAACACTCACCACTTATTTTTGGCTACAAAGAAAGACAGCATTTTCATTAATTATTAATAATAAACTATCATTACTATTAATACTTAACTTTAAGCCAGATTTAATACTTAATCAAGTCAGAAAGTAACTAAAAGTATTAACTGAGTTGATATTTTAGAAAACCACACCAGCAACTCATTTATAATGTTGTCTTTGGAAGCCACATAACAAGAAATGCAATATAACAAAGTCATGTTATAACCAGTTTATTTTCTACAGGAGAATAAATTTTTGGATCCATGTCTCAACCATGTCATATCAGAATTCATGCTATAATAAAATGTGCACATACGAGCCTCCGGTGTACATCAAGTATCGAATGCCAGTGGTGATGTAGTGCAGGCAGATAAAATTCATAATGTAGTTCAAACACCCATTAAACTTTTGAGCATTTCCTAAAAGGGGCTATAAAAATGTATAGAAACATGCATACATAGATACATACATATATACCCTGTTTTCATGCATACATGTTGCACATCATACATGGGTGCCAGAAGAAATTTTTGCCAGAGGAACCATGTAATACAAAAATCTTTTTTTTGGAAGGAAGCAGAAATTCTGCTGGCTTGCCCATATTCCCATAATAGGCATACCTTTGTGCTCTCAGTCACTCTCTGTAACCCTTATAATTAATCAATGTCATGCTGTTTAACTTATGATCCGGTGTCTTTACCTCAATGTACTTTTACTTTTTAACAGTGTTTATTTATTAGTATGTCTGTAAAGCCAAGCGCAACCAGCTGTACATTTATTCACGAGCGCTGTACATGTCTGTACAAGAATACAAAATTATGCAAAAGTACCATTAATGAAGAATATACTTACTTACATACTTAAAACAGTTACTTTGTATAACATATTTTAATTATTTAAAAAGAATATACTTACTTACATACTTAAAACAGTTACATTTGAATTACTAATATTCTTACTTTGACATAGTTTGATTCAAAATCCGCATGTCCCAATGTGCGGGCACCCATGATTATACAAGATTTCACAAAAATCATCTGTGGGTGTTTCAGTGTGCAGGTTATTCTAGTTTGTTCTATTTGCGGATTTATAATAATAATAATAATAATAATAATAATAATAATAATAATAATAATAATGATAATATCTTTTCTTTAATCAAGCGCCTGACAAACGCACTGCGCTGTACATTTACATGTTATGCAATTGAAACAATTCACAAAAACACAATTTATGACAGAAGACATAAATCTTAACTACTAACAGAACAGACAGCCTTCAATACACGGCGCTAATAGCAGTCTACAAAGCATGTCCGCCTATGGAACTCTATCTCGGTACCTCTCGCTCTCTATGCCAGTGTGTTATCCAATGCGCAATCGGGCCCCCTATTATTGTGTAATAAAGCGCCTCTCACGGTACAACCTAATCAGAGGCACTTCCAGTGCGAAGAACCCCTGGAAAAAGAAAAGTCTTGAGAGAACGGGCTGAAACAGCAGTGCTTCCAGATAAGATCACAGCACGAGTTATAGCAGGAAGGTCATTCTACAGCAACAGGCCCACACAGGCATAGGCACGATGCTGTGCTGTGGCAGTCTGAGACCGAGGTACTAAAAGGTTATACCTGCAGACCGAAATTTAGTTTACACAGGTGGTCACCATAAGCTCACTGTATATTGCTGACTGCACTGCTGACTGCACTGCTAAATGCCATTTAGACAAATTTTGACTGGTGAAAAAAATTAGAAAGTGACTGCTAAAGATTAGCTTTGTTCTGAGTTGTTTTTACAGTTTCTGAAAAATTGTTAACATTTTGTGTGTTGCATTGTACTGGATTTTCCCTCCTGTTGCTACAATAAAAAAACACCCAAGGAATCGAAATACAGCAGTCAAAGATGCTATACACTAGTAGAATCCACTGGGACTGAGACCAGAAATGAATACCTGTGCAACATTAGGTTGAACCCAGGAAAATTTTTGAACTATACCTTCACAGCAAAGCACTTCTGAGTTCTCAAGCCGAGCGTTCCTTTGTGGTATCTTGTGTCGTCGTGAATTACTTCTCGAATTTTATCCAACATTTGTGTAAAACTCTCATTTGACAAGGTCTAAAAACACAGTTACAACTGTTACGTTATGTTGAAGTGTCCTTTAATCTAATTTAATTTCTACTCTAATGACTTCTACATCAGTGTTAACGTATAAATGCACAAGGCAACCAATCTATCATCCACCATAAGTGAGAAGGCGAATGAATATGAGTGAATGTGAGTGAGGCTCAGTGAGCTTGTGATAAGGAGTTAGCAAGCATCTGAGTAAAGTGCTAACAAACTAAAGATCACGCAAATGACACTACTTATGAGCAAATCATCATTGTTACATCAAAATTCAATTAAAAGCATGAAAGGACAATGAAACACACCAACATTCCCATATATTTACCCCTGTAAAAGCTTTCAGAAGTTCGTTTTCTGAATCTGCAATGGCTGCCCTAAGATTTCCAATATCTTCCAAAGTATGCTTCAGATAAACAATGGTCGTCATCAAAGAGTCTGCCGTCTTCACTGTTTCCTGCTTTGGAATCTGGACACAGGTCGATAGCAGGTGGTTGAGGTCAAGAAAACGGCTAAGCACTGATCGAACCCTGTGGAACATCTCTTCATTGTCTGTCAACTCCGCAACAACATTCTGTCGAGTTGTAATCGTCTCCAGATCTTCAGTGCAAGACAATGAAACATTTGTGTGGCACCATTCTGATCAACTGTTGCTCAACTGAATAATGTAAGAACTTTATTAATGATTCTACAGCAGAATAAATGAAGTGGACATTATTGTTATCATCATTGTTTTATTTTTATCATTATTTTGATTATTATTTTTATCATCATCAGCAATAGAAGTAGCTGTATATTATTAGCCTTAGGTGTGGGACCATGTGTGGTGAGGTCAACTACCTACAGTCAGAGATGACATAAGCCACTTATAACTCCAGTCCTGTGGCCCAGTCCATTTAGTCCAGTGTGAAGTTATATGGGCCACATGTAACACCATAATATTATTATAGGAGGGAATGGAGTTAGAGATGGATAAAGAATGGAGTCAGGGAGGAAGTCAGAGAGGGAGGCATGAATAGAGATAGGAAGGCAGGGATGCAGGTAGGGATGCAGCAGGGAGGGACAGGAGAACGGAAGGAGAGAGTGGCATGTAGGCAGCCAGTGATGGACGCAGAGACAGAACCTACTGCTATAGACATGGAGCAAGGAAGGGAGGCAGATAGAGGCAGAAAAATAGTTTACTTGTTATTGCTGTAATTTTTCTGCAATGTTGCCTCAAGAAGGAAAACTCTGAAAAGTTCATCAAAATTTGAAAGAGATCTTAATTTTAAACAGTTCTACAGATACAAATTGTATTGATTTCTGGTTATATTATTGGCATTATTGTTCTTTTACCTAAGATAGAAAAGATTTTAAAAATTAGGTCAATACATGGATTATACTATTTCATTGCTATTACATGTATTATTATCACTACAGCTACTGTTACTACAACTATCACTATTATACTAATTTTACCATTACCATCATAGTCATCGTTCCTGTTGACATCAATATTATCTTTACATTGTATTACAGTCATGATTTCCCTAACGTTTCCACTAGATCTTAATTAATATACTGCAAGTGACAGACTTACCCTCACAGAATGAAATCTTTTGATAATTTGTTTTTCTTACCACATGGGGGCTGGAGAATGTTCGCTCGGAGAAGACGGGCTCCCATTGGGGTCTTTGTGTGGTTGAGGACGCCAAAGAGAGTGTGCTTGCTACGAGGATCGCACGAATTCTTCAGCAGTTCTAAGTTACGCACTGTTACAACATCTACAGAAATCAAATTTGATCCAATTTCAAATGCTGTTTGCGCTATTACTCAACAGTGCTTCTGAATCGTTGCTTCGAGTCATCAACTGCTTACAAATTACGGCACTCAAATCTCTATTATTACTATTATTATTATTACTAGATACAGAAACCTTTCAAATTCTGACTGGACATCTACAACAGATTACGATTTAGACTACATTCTTACAATGGTAAGTCAAATATTGTCGCCTGGTGGCTTGTGATTGGGAATGGTAATGCAGTTTCAGTGGAATAGTATTTGCAGTAGGCAGACTGGAACGGAAGGTTCAGGTCATAGGATGACAGGTCACACCTCACACAACTGGCAACTACTTCTCCACAATTTTGGAAATGAAATCGAGATGTAGTGCTTGTCTGATACATCATCAGGAGAGTGACATGGCTTTTTAATAAGAAAAAGTGAAGGAGGCTTTGTGATGGAAAAACCTGAGCAGTGATAGCAGCATGATCACAAAAGTGACTCAGAAGGTTACAGATCTCTAATGGCAGAGCAACTGATCAAGCTACAAGAAGGCCAAGTGCATGATTCACATCATGAGTTTGGAAAGAGACATGCTGCGGAAGATCAAAGCCGAAGACAAGACCCTGCAATTTTTGTGAAGCATAGAAGGGTATTTGTTCCTGACAGAATGAATATTAAGGTTGCAAAAGTTAATAGTTTCGAGATGGCAAGGACCGTGGTTTAACTGAACATCACCTGAAGTAACAGATGATGTGATTCAAATAAGTTTTTGAGTGCGATGCAGAGTTTGAGCGATGGGGTTAAATAGAAATATCTTGACTAAAAGAACTGATACTTCAAATGCTCACATATTAACCAAACTCTGAAAACATTAACAAATATAACAAGATCCGATAATCCAGGAAGAGCAAATACATTTTCCCAGCTGTTAAAAAGACAGCCAACCTATCATTGTGGTTTGTTCACTTCCACGGAAAATTATCTTCAGTGATGCCGGAGCAAAAATTGCATCCTGAATAATTTCAATGTATTTCAGAAGAGCATTGGCTGTGGCCAAACAGTAGTACCTAAGAAAGACAAGTACAATCATGAAAACAAGCAACTATAATCGGTCTTAACTAATCTAATTTCTACAAATTTCTGTAGCAACACCATCTTAATACACAAGGCATCAACAAAATGGTTGCATCTAAGCAAAACTGATTTCCTTCATCCTAATCCTAGACAGGGCCAGCAATTTGTTGAAGAATAAATTCTTTGACTTTAGTTCAGCTTTGGTGGTAGAAACTATGCCAGATATCCAGGCTTTTCAAGAGGGCAGGCCAGAAGGACCATTTGGCCTGAGCCTCAATTTCTATGGAGACCCAGCTTTACTTGTTATAAAGACTATTTCTAAACTTAAATACATAGATAGCTAACATACCTCAAATCCCCAACTAGAGAGTCCTTTCAGCAGATCATTTTGGTTCATATCCCATTCTATAACCAATCCTAAAAAAATACATCTATAACTCATATCTTGATCATTATATGAGCTTTTAATTGGCAAAATACGTACTTTGATTTAACCTGCATTTCCACAGTGTTGAACTGGGGAATACACAATTGCTTGATGGTTTGGAATCCTGCAACAGACCAGCAAAGAACCAAAATAGTGGACCATCATAACAGAGCATTGCCCATTAGTTGAGTGTAATCGACGATATGACTTCAGATTTTCTTTTAAGTTTGTTTCTTTTGTAGATCATGCATCTTACTGAAATCGCTAGCAGATAATTCTTCTCTCAATATATAAATCAATTTGCACTTGGCTTTCATGCAAATGCAGATTAAATCCGTTTTGGGCTGCTTAATCGATCACCGTTCATACGCTTTAGTTTGTTAGTTGGCAACTACAAAGTTCAGTGCATTTGTGAAAACTCAAAGACGGAGTTTTAACCACAATGCCCAGAATGCCTTCACCAATCAAACTAACCAGCAGAACTCATTCGATATCACCGTCAGTTCCCACATCTGCAAGTTCGCAAACTCACCCTTTAATCCTATGGTCGAGTTAAATTAATTCCAATGCTTAAATCAGAGGATTTATTCGAAAATATCCATGTTCTAGTGTGGATGTTCTAGTGTTTCGAAACTTCTTATCGCTACCAGCGTTCATTGCCGACCCTCCAGCTGATTTTCAAAGATCTTGCTCAGAGATTTCATTGGCTGGCATTGTCATTACTGTGGTACCAGCCACATACTTTCAATTGCATTTGGTCTCACATTGAAATTGTTATATCATGTTATGGCACCGCTATGTCATTAAACCTAACACTAGGATTAATTAAGAAAAACAAGGTGCTTCCTAAACCTAGTATTCCATCACTGTTGCGCCAATTTGCTGGCATCAGGTACCGATGATGATGATCAGTTATTGCATGATACTATACATAACTCTATTGTTATGTATAATTGTTTTGAGTTATAGTAGTTTCAGAGCTAAGCCAAGTTCCAAGAATGGACCTGCTCAGTGCTCAATCTGTCTACACTGCTGGCTCATTTCCATCTTTCAATGACATACATATCTTAAGGCAGGTAGATGCATTGTTGTTCCTATATTGGTGCTATAGAAATTCTAAGACTAGAATTTATTACAAATCAAACTTTATTGTTGTGTGTCTTTACCTTTCTCCTCATTGAAGTATTTTCTGTGAACTGAGGCAATGTTAGCTTCGGGATAATCTCGCGTGATCATTTTAAACAATTCAGATGATCTTCCAGATTCACAGACAGTATTTGGCAGAACAATCTAAAGTTGAAAAGATTCAAATTACAACAGTGAATTTCAAACCGAGACAACTTTAAACAAGTACAACACTGAAGTTAAGTGAAACTATAGCTTTGGTTGCTCTATCTTTTTTTATGGACAAACAAACAAAACTTCAAGGCTTTTGAAGACATTGGCATACAAGTACAAAATGCCTAGGCATGAAGCATACATACATAGTTACATACCAATACATACTAAAACTTTTAGTTGTAAAGAAGCTGAACAGTAAATATTCAACAAGCCAAATTGTTCAATTTCATCACCTCCAGAGGCTGCAATAGGTGCAACCGGGTTTGAACTTTTCCGTATGTTTGGCTATCAGCAAACTGAGAAAGCGTAAGAACTGGATGCTTCAGATCGATACTGGCCATTCCGACCTCACCCTTGGCAAGACCACGACCCTCAACAATTGCTACAACAACAATCTAATCTAGTAACTTATATAGCATTGTTATTAATATTGATATTATTATTACTATTTTTATATACTGCATCCATTATATGCACATAGTTAGCAAAATGAAATATGAGGTGCACAGTTGCAAATTGAGTACCAAAGCCTAGACAAGTCTACAGGGCTGACTTCGCAAGGCTAACTGTGCTTCAGTGTAGGGTTTTTGATACTGACTAATTAGATCCTTCAGACGGTTTGATTCTGACTGAAATTGGTGTAAACAACGTTTTAACAGGCTATACTAAAACAACTAGGTGCCAAATTTAGATGTGGACATCCTCACTGAGTATAATTCCTTCACCTCTCAAACAACTGCATAAAATAAACTTGCTTTGGTTTTACCTGAACTTGCAGCACCAGAACTAATATCTGGATTCCTGTAACTCAACTAGATTCAGTAAGCTGAATTTAGCCTTGAAGTGGGTGTAATATAAAACCACCCTTGAGAGATTCTTAATAGGCGCTACACAAATGTCTGGATGCAAGAAAATGCCAGTGACCAAGTATCACAGCAGTATCATGTGCTGGAGCATCACTGGATGTAGAGTCGTATGGAGTTCTTCGAGAGCCCGGCTGTCCACTGTTTCTTACATTCTTAGGGGTATGGTAACCAGCACGAGAGCATGATCTAAAGAGAAACACATAAAATAAGCATACATCAACATTTTGTATATACAGGGCCAATATCCACTGACAAAAATGGCAAGTTAGTGTCATCTATGACGGCTGCGGTCTGTTGTATAGTACCATTGTGATCACTGATCAGTAAGCATTTATAATTCTTTGTCGCCAGTCAGTTGTTCTTTAGTTACAAGATCCTTTCTCACAATAACAGTCATACAACCGGTGTCTCTCAACACTCACTCACGTTTACCATTTAGCCTTCCTTCAGGTACTGGCAAACTTTGGGTGTTTCTCGTTCCATCTTCATCGCACAAAAAGCTTCACGAATAATGTGCATATTTTGTCCGCGTTTCAACTCAACTACTTCCATGGCTAAACATACAAAACCTGAAAAGTGTTGGATTGATGAAATTAGGGGCTAACCAGTTCCTTCAGCATTATTTAATTATTTGGCTCCAAAGAAATTCTCACTGAAGCCACTTTTGTCTTATAAAAGCAATTTCAGGCCACGTGGTCTGTCTTTCCGCCAATGAGCACAGTCCTTTATTGAATTCCACTGTGTGATCTGATTTCCTCCGATCTGACTTGCATTGTAATTTTTAATCATGTGAGAATTTTTTCCACACTTGAAATGTCCTTTCGTATTGTGGCATCGAATTCCTTCCTTTTCCTCTGTGCATTCCCACACCAACAATTATCATTATTAGCATCCAGGCATTGTCCTGAAAGCATTGTAAATTCGTCCATGGTGTTCAGAACCCACTCTTTATAAAACAATCCAAATTCCTGTGGACAACATTAATGTATAAACCCTCTGCTGGTAGGATGAAGGTTAAACATGCTGATGCAGTTACATAATGGGATTCTCAAACACTAATCTATTATTTGCAAAAAAGTAACAAAAAACAGTATGCAGAATACCCAGAAAGAGATGAGGAGCCTGGCAGGAAATCAGACCGTGACGAAGAGTTCCTACATGTAGGCGATGATCTGCTTGATGCCACTTTGCGACGACCACCACTGTAACTCCTGCTGTCGAATGTGCTAGGTGCTCTTCCACTGGTTGAAGAGCTGTAGTTTGGCGTCTCCAGAAGGCCAAAATCTGTAAGAAATACAGTTTGCAGAATACCAAGAAAGATATGAGAAGCCTAATTGGAAATCAGTCTATGCCGAAGTTTCAGAGCTGCTTGATGCCACTTAAATAACAATTCAAGTAAAAATTATAGTGATATGCGTGATATGTTGAACTATCCACTAAGAAATTGATAAATTTTTGTATTCCTGAGGGATCATATGTAGCTCAGATAAAATAGAATAATAATAAAATTATTATTACTTTTATGATTATTATGATTAGTATTGATAATCATTATTATGATTATTATTATGATTGTCAATATGTTGATAAGTGAGGTGAGGATTGTTATAATTATGATTAATTATTATTGCAATTGCAATTATTATCATAATCATAATCATTATCATTATTATTATTAAATTATGAGGTGTCATCTCAGCAGATCTAAGATATTATTATTAGCTCTTGTTTCTGTTCACATTATCTGCTCTATGGTCAATGGGTACAGTAACTGCATTTGCTCTCCTTGACTTCTCTGCTGCCCTTGTCACTGTTGAACATGTTCTCTTGCACCAGCACTGGTTTGGTGTATCTGATCTGACCCTAAACTTGTCCCCAAGCATATCATAATCATAATCATAAACTCCAAATGTCTAAAGTGTTACTCCAAAGCTAAGCGCAAAGCACCAGTTTCATCACGAGCACTGCGTCATGTCAAAGGGATTGTCCAGAGATGGTTAAGAGAATTTCCAGTGACCAGAGAGAGGAGGCAGAGGAGCTTCAAAGGCGGAGCTGCTAATTGTCTTACTATCTGCACAGTCTGTCTTCATCAATGGAGTCTGGCTAAAATGTGATAGCAAAACAATTTATGCTAAAAAATAATTGATAGCAATTCAAGGCTCATATAGGCCTACTATTGTTTTTGAGAATGAAGCCTGATTGTCTAGGTACTCATTACCAGTTCCCAGAATTATTTTTTAGCATACATTTTTTTCCTGCACACTAACTTGGGTAAAACAATTATGTGATAAAATGATTGAATGCACTTTATAAACTTACTCATACTAATATGACTGAATGACGTACGCCAATTAGTCAGCAAGTGAAGGAATCAAGGAATGATAACCAATCAATTGGCACAAAAAATAACTGAATTTGTTAGGCCTAACTGCTTGGTTCACAAATGATTGACAGTTTCACTCACTGACAGAGTCAATGGTTTAATAAGCTGACTGACCAAGTTGCTGACCAAGTTGCTTGGCTGGCAAGCTGGCTAATTCATGACTGTCTAATTTACTGCAGGCTCCTGTACTGATTTCTATGAAAAGCAAGACCTTATGGTAGATTATACAACTGTACAGTTACTTACTGTATTTTGGATTTTTAATCATGCTGAACAGTGTCTTTCAGCAAAACAACCTGCACAAACACACAAAAACACTCCTATTTCACTTAAAGAAACAGTATGCAGTGATCAGACATCAGTCAATCACTATGTAATAATCCCTTGTTCAAGGTTACTGTGATCAACTTAGGAAAGGTTTGTACCTCAGTAAACACTCTGTAATAGAGGCCTTGACAAGGCAGTCCCCAGTGCACACTCTGTAATGCAATGCAGTCCTCAAGCAGTGTTATTTGCTCAAGCTCTAAAGCTTGCAAAGAAGAAAATCCATCATAAATTCAATACTTTGATAATGGTGCTATGAAGTCACTAGATTAGATTAGCATGCTTTGAAACAACTGGATTTCAGCAAATGCATGGCCTCTGAAAGAACTTATCCAGGTCTGGCAACAAAAATATAATACTGCCTCAAACCTCTCTTAAAAACTATTTCCTCACTTGTAATGTAATGTAATAAACAACAATTTATACAGCATCATCAGTAGGAAGCTACTTTTATGGTGCTTTACATGTTAACCGTCAGCACAGAGGCTACAACATAGCAAATAGCTTTAAAACTGTGTTTTTAAAGCATGGAGACTTTTGGCCTCCTGGATAGATGCCCGAAGACTATTCCAGGCACGTGGACCAACGACTCAAATGGCCCGATCTCTCATTTTAGTCTTAGTTGCTGGAACGGACTACATCGACAGACTTTGATCATCACAACCGGGTCATATCTTATCTGTAGGCCCTATAGTAGTATTCTGTTTAAAGACCCTGTGTCTGAGCGAGTATGATGAGCGTCTACCACCGGATCCTACTTTATCCAGGTTTCCAACTAGTACGGCAGTGACGACGGCCGTAGTACAGTTTATCTTTTGCAACCCTTTACATAATTTTCATACAGTTTTTGGTAAAGTCGTAGTTTATGTTGCTAAATTATTCTAATGTCTTCAATGCCGCACTTGACGTTGGTAAGTAAGCAGTCTACATATGTGCATGTTAACTATCATCAATCCAGCTTCCATTTCATCCAGTGGCGGCGCCAGACATTTTTTTTAACCAGGGCATAGTCAGGGCAGTCATACAAGTAACCAGTGCAGGGAGTGATTTATGGCGAGCTGAAATTCTGGGCATTGCAAAAACTCTGGCAGGGCAACGACCAGGGCAAAGGCTTTTTTACCAGGGCATTTGCCCTGGATTGCCCTGGTGTAGTGCCGCCACTGATTTCATCGAGAAATATTTTTATCAATCCAACTTCCATTTAATTGGAAAAAATTACTTTTATCAATCCAGCTTCTATTTGACAATTTAAAAATATTTTTCATCAATGGAACTTTTATTTAAGCAAAGATATATTCTCATGGATCCAGCTTCTAATTACGGAAACAATTATTTTCATCAATCCAGCTTCTATTGAATCGAAAAATTAATTTCATCCATCAAGCTTCTATTTACGGAAAAAATTATTTCGATCAATCCAACTTCAATTTTGAACACAGGAGTGTTTTCATCAATTCCACTTCCATTTAGGGAAACAAGTTCTTTCATCAATCCAGCTTCCATGTTAATGTGACAATATCAAATAATTTAGCAACGTAAACTACGACTTTACCCAGTTTTTTTATAGTTTTTAACAACTAATGAACGTCCAGAAAGTCGAAAAATCACTTTGCAGTGACCGCATCTGTCGTCTGCTCGCAAATTCTTCCGTCGGCAATGTTGTACAACGGTGTGTAACAAATTGAGGAATACACAAACAAATTACTTTTAATAATAAAACTTAAACATACTTACTCTTAATTCAGTCTAAAATAATTTTAAAAGACATTTAAATGATAATACACAGCACTCCAAGGATGACATCCACACCAAAACCAAAGACTTCTCAGGTTACAAGATGGATCACTGGAAGCAAATGGCAATGCGCAGTTCGTAACCAGGTTATAAAAACTTATAATTATTCAAATTCATATTCGTTTATTTCATAAAACAACAAGTAGGTGAACAATAACAGTTGAAAGTATGGAATAAACGAACATACATGCATTGTTCTTCTAGTTTGCGCACGTGCAGTCACTGCAGTGACTGCATGCAGTCTTCTGCTACAAGGTTGTTCTATTATTATAAATTTTGTTGGTTTCAGTGAAATTGTATAATTATTAACGTTTGATTGTTAAATTGTCGTAGTATATTGCTCGGCTTGACTGTCACCTTTACTGTGAATGTGATTCTTTTCTGTTTTGTATGCACTGCTGTTTACAGTGTAAATGTTTGTCGCGAGCCAATACAGATATCAGGCCTACATAGGCGCGTCATTTATTTACTTACTTATTGATATTCCATGATCCAATGAAGAACAACAACCAATGAAAACGTTCGGAGTTTCAGTGTTCGCCGATTACAGTAAATAAACAAAAAGAATCCTTTAGTTTTGAGCTGTTAATGTTTATATTTTATCGTTTTATTTATTCACCTGAATTTACAATTATGTAAAGTGTTGATGCGACCAAAACCGACACGGCTTGTATTACAGGAGCATATCTAATCCACAGCGGAATTAACCTTATGCTAGCCTCTCATATGCTATAATCAAAGATGTTAGAGCCGTAGGCTCTAACATCTTTGCTATAATGATCTGATCGTATCAGAACTTCTGTAGCGCGGTTATCTCAAATGCGAGAGTCCACGAGTGGCTGCTACAGTTTCATCTGCTTCAGATCACGTTCGCAAGTGCCAGGTTGTTCAGTTTTGGTACCGAGTCAGAATAAGGGATCAAGCCACGGAAACGGCATGGTGCTACAGGAAGATAGACAGTAGATAATTATATGCCTTCAACGGGTGCGGGCCGAATCCCCGAAACCCGAATCCCCTAAACGAATTTCGGCCGGATTCCCGAAATTGCTTTTCTAAGTCCGACCCGAAGGAACAAAATTAACAAATAAACATTTGAATAAGCAGTATATCGATATACATCAAGGCCACGCTAGGTCTTTGTCATGTTTACAATTTAACTTTAAATAGCTCGGCCGTTTTCTAGAAAACTGTTTTCGGGAAATCGGGCTTTTGTCTACTTTCAGCGTTTTTGGGATTCGGGCTGACCCCCCTTCAACAGGCAGAAATATTAGTTTATATGCCAATTAAGTTATTTCTGAACCAGTGTTATGTGGTGGTGTTTGGGCATTTAGGTGACTGCCTTGGCAAGAGCATTATGGATTTGAATTAGCAGAGAATGTAGACAGCCCTTTGAGTTAAAACCATATTATATACACTGAATCAGTTTAATGTGACCTGTACATTAATTAAATGTGTGTTATGTAAGGTACGATATTCTGAAGGTTCTTTAAAGGTGTGGTGTGAATTATAAATAAAAATATCCAGGCCCATCCCAAGGATATCTGGGGCCCTACGCAGGCTTTATTTTGGGCCCCACCCCATTGGACTTGGAATACGTTATAAACGTTGTTCCTAAGAAAGTCACAAGCAATATATTTAACTTAAGTAATTCAAGTATTATTACTTGCACGTAATTTAGACTTATGAGGCGTGTGATGTCATTTTTATTGTTATTTTTCATAAATGTTCTTTTGGGGGTCCCTAACTTTCGGCGAAATTGCCGGGGCCCTACACGGTTGCATATTCAGAGTAAGCCTGGGAACGGGCCTGAAAATATCCATGTACATACAATCTGACATCAAGGTCCGAAGATCCAGTTATGCCAAAAAATTGTACACGTGTGTATGATGTATGCGGACATTCATGTAGCACTTGTTGCATAGAAATATTTGTGATGTACACACTTGCAGAGCCTGTCTGATGGCTTCAACAGAATTTCCAATGTGATTGTCGCATTGTGATGCTGATAGTGTTGTAACTGTGTCACATGGTGACTAATTTAAGTTCTTGTCTGTGTATTTAGTTTGGCATCATGATGCGAACATCTAGTCTAATCAATGTTGGTCGAGCAAGTGAACCATGTGGGGTGAGTTTCAAAAGTTTATTAGTGTTTGATGTTGTCCATTTGTTGTTCTTGTTGCCTTTTTGTGAATGTTGTGTCTTCTGGTGTTTTGCTGTGGCCTGATGAGTGATTGAAATACACCTTTGAGAGATTCTTAAAAAGCGTGATAACTGGTTTGTCAAACATCGGTCCGTGGACCACACCTTGCCCACCAACAAGGTTCGTCTGGCCCATTGGGTCAAATTAAGTTTTTAACCAAGTTTACTAACAAGCCCAGTGGTTAAAGAAATGATTTGGCATATTGCATTGACAGAGCCAAATATCTGGCTAGTACTAATTGATATGAATAAATTGTGAGAAGCTTTTCTCTAAAATGAAAATCCTAAAAGAAAATCAATGTGATGAATTCAATTACTACTGCTAACAAATAGATATTTAAATGAGATCATTCGAATAGCTGTGTTAGCTGTTGAGGCAGAAGTAAATAATTTTAAATATAGGGAAAAAAAAATACTTTATTTCTCATAACAACTTCAGCGAAGATGTTTTTCACTTTTAAATTACAAGCCTGGGATTTGAACCAGGGTCTAAGAAATAAAGAACTGAGGCATTATCCTTAGCTGTAGGTTACTACCGGTACTCACTCCTGAGTAGTAACCTTAAAGGGGCGCTATATAAATTGTTGTAATGAACTGTGATTGATATGTGTCCTGTTTGAATTATTTTTAGGACTGTAGAGAAGCATGTCAAAGGTGTCTCAACAAAAATAGGTACTAAAAAAATTGTGATAAATTCTGTCATAAAATGCGTAGTTGTTGATAATTTTTTTGCTGTATCAAATATGCATTCAGTGATTGGGCCATTATTTTCAGTTTTGAGTTATTTTATGTGATAAACACACTGAAAATAATGATCCAATCAGTGGGTTAAAGCACTTGATGTTAACTTAACTCAGTGCCATCTTAACAGCATTGTAGGCCCTGGGCAAAGTTTCAGTTCTGCCATGCGTGGAGGTCACACAAGAGTAATTTTTATCTGGTCTTTTTAATTTGGGGCCCCTAGGATTGTGGGACCGCTGGTGTCTGTCCATCATGCCCTTGCCTTAAGACGTCACTGACTTAACTTCCCTAACCTTTGCGTGATATGACATTGAACATACTGTTTTGTGTTATGTGTTTGTCTGTTTTGTTTGGACTTCAAGAATCGTGGGACTATCATTGAATTTGTTATTGCTGTAAACCTTATCTTAGTTTACGTTGCCCTAATCACCTTACCTTTATACAAAAACATTAATTTATCACTGAGTTTACATACATGTGTCTGTTGGTACCTTGCAGTCTTGACCTGCATCATGAGATTGAGGAACTTAAAGCCAAGGTCTCCGAGAGCAATAATCGAATGATACAGATGGAAGCAGACTTTGCAGACAATCAACGACTGTTAGAATTAGAAAATTCACGAATTCAAGATGAACTGGCTAAACTTCGGGACAGATACGACAGGTGAACTCTGCATGCTTACCTTGTGTTCGCTGTTTTCTCAGACCACTTTGCATCAAAGTTTGTTTTATAATGATGATTGTTAAAAGTTTGTGTCACAGCTAGCATTGTTTCATTAACAATATACCTAGTATTTTTAGTCATTCAAATCAACTAGTTCTATGACAATCTTGGATTGATGCTGTTGCAAGAATCATTTTTATGGGATCTAAATTCTTGATAAAAGCATTGTGTGTCCATTAAGAACTTTTACTACAGGTCTAACGATCCTCTGGTCAAAAGAGCAATGAGAACCACACAAAAGAGGAGAAGGAAAGTTGTTGCAAATGTCAGTTGGATTCTGGGAACACAGCATTGTAAAGGTGATTGGGAGACTGCATGTTGCCCCGGTGCCATCTGTTGGTAACCCCAGAAATGTATCATGGAGACTACAGCATCGTATATGATGTTCAGCTAAAGTGGTTTTTGTTTGCTAGGTTGATGGACAGCCACAAAAAACTGCAACGTCTTAACCACAACTTAGAGTGCAAACTTCTGTCAGTGGTGAGTTATTTCTGTCTTGGGTCACATACGTTCTCTATGGCTACAGCATGGGTGTAAAATATGCTGCCCAGTTATCTCTAATCTGTTTGCTTGCTTACCATTCAGGCCCAGATTTAAAAATCATCTTTTGCCACTTGTTTGTCTACCATAGCCTGTCTTCTAATTTCACTGAACTTTTGGAGTTAGACCTGATTCTTGACCTGGACTACGAATGCCTCTGAAGCAGCATGTGTTAAGTTTGCAGTACTACCAGAAGTCTCGAGATTACAGCTAGGGCATAACCATCATTTTAATTTTTGTCGCCGATTCCGGATACCGGATAGTACAGGCCATTATTTGCCGATTCCAACAACCTCTTGGATCTGGCAAAAATAGAAACTATTAATTATTATGGTAATAAAATATGGAATCTTCATAGTTAGCTTCATTTTTTATTTCATATGGCTTGCTACTTTACAGAGTAGATTGATTTAAATATATCATGATTTAAATCAGTCAAGTTTTTCCTAATAAAATCACCTGATTCCAATAACCAGTATAATTTCTTCCTAATAAGGAATTCCGAATAATGGTATTTTATTAATAGAACTTTTGCCAAACTATTGACTTCTATACATTACTCGTAAATTATATACTAAGATTGTAATCTAACCAAATAGATGGACATCAAAGACCAGTCATCCAATTAACAGGTGTTTAAAGGCCATGCCTGTCGTCGATTTGGCAGGCCGCAGATCGGCTGGTCGGTGAATGGGGTTGGAAGAGATCTCCAAAAGACTCTTTCTGTCTCTCTCTCTGTCTCTCTCTTTCATGTGCTGTCTACTGTATTGTCCAAGGAGGTCTTAATACCCCACCCCAAGATCAAAGATCAACCAAAGGCGACTCTCCAATATTTCACACACTTGTCGACGGGTTCAGGGTTGTTGAGATACAGCCCTCCTCTCTCATGTAATCAATATATCTATTAAGACTCCCTTGAACTGTCTGATGAAGGCAGTCACTGTATAGCGAGATCTAGCAGAGGTCATTAATAAAGTCATCGGGCTGAAAACTGCAAGCCGCAACCGTCATTAGCTATCCAACTAGTAAATGATCTGTGTGGGAAATCATCACTGAATGGCCTATAAATTGTTATAGTTAGAAAATCGTCAAAAACATTATATACTAATCGGCAGGCTAGAAATTCTGGATCCGGATAATTCCGGATAGTCAAAAATCGGCAAACTCAGTTTGCCGATCTGGATTTCGGTTATGCCCTAATTACAGCAATCAATCAAGTTATTTGTTAAATCAGTCAGTCAGACTTGTAGCAGAACACCAAAACTAATGGTTCACAAGATTCTAATTGAATTGTCAGTTTCATGTTGATGCTAAAAGACACAGGATAGTCTGTATTTGTATTGACTGTTGATATTGTTGAGCTAGAAGCATGTGTCAATTTCAACTATTGTAGTAATGAGTCGAGGCTTTCACTTGCATCTCTGTAAGTTGTAGCAGTACCAGTATACAGAAGTTAATGTTGTGTCTTATGGTGTTAGGAGATGGCAAACTGTTGGTGTGGCTCACTGTTTAGCACTGGCTGTTTAACAAAGTTTGCAGGATAAAGTCTGTTGAATCATACACTGTTTTGGGTTTGAGGTAAAATGCTTGTCAGTTTGTCATTGGATAATAAAACAGTCATCCGATGTGTCACGAGGGCGTCATTTAATGCATTTACCTCTAATTAAAAGTTAGCCATCAATGGCTTGTGGGTCATTTTACCTGTGGTAGGCCAGAAAACTGAAAAGCTTTCACATCATTCAGCATTTATTAAGGCCTTGGCACTACTACACCCTCATCCAAATAATCCAATCCATCGATTTTGGCATCCCATTAATTATTGGTGTAAGCCACACATGAAGAGGTAAGTAGTCACTGTAGTATCCACAAGGCCACGATTCTCTGACAAAAGAAATGTCATGTTTAAAACAATAGATTGGTCTGTTGTTTGCTCTTACCTCAATTACGCAAACTTGGTTTTTGCAGGTTTCTCATATCTTGAATACAACAGGCTTCAATGCATCCAATATTCACTGGCTTGCATGTTGTTGCATTCACCTCCTCAATCCTCATACAAAGTCCTTAACCCTACTCAGACACCCAACACTGTCAATGATCCCTACAGCCACTGAATACACTTAAAATTCGATTGCTGCATGAATCATTGACAGTGTTGGATGTAAAAGATGCTTCCTGCAATAGGCAAGTCCTTCTTTTAAAATAAACTCTTTATTAAAAAAAAAGCATTTGTATAACCCTAGTGCATATGAATTCCTGCATCAGGATAGAAAGCAGCTTTGGCAGAGAGCGAGTTGCATATATAGTGATCGGATGCATTTGATAAAAGCATGTTAGATATCCTGAAATAGATTAGGAGGAATTTGGAAAGCAAAGCTACAAGTTATGTAAGTCTATCTTTTGTATCTGCCAATGATTATCAAGCCAGGTCAGTAGAGATTAAGCTTGGGATTAAACTGGCTATCTATCCAGCGGATCTAAAAAGATACAACTTAAATCTAAAAATGTATAATCCAGAGGGTCTTTGAGTGCTTTGCATAGTGCCGTGTAATATTTTACTATTTCAATATAAGAAAATTATTACCTGCTATTTTGAGAAGGAATTTTCTTTCCATGTTAGGTGGAAAAGCTGGAAGATGAGAAGAAGAGCCTTTCTGATTGTGCGGCGAATTTCTGTCAGCAACTGTTGGAAGCCAAAGTCACTATTTGTGACCTAAGAGAGGAGCTTGTAAGTTTTGTTTGCTGAAGTCCTTCATTTCAAAGAGACTACAGTGAAACCTTGTTACCAGGCACACTGGTGTTGCTTGGGCTTATGAAAAGGCATCCTTTGTGGAATATGATAGGCCAGTAGAGGTATTTCAGCAATAGTTTGACTTGTATGTATGTATGTATCCTGGAAATTTATTGGCGCCTATAAAGTCCTTACAAAAGTACGTCCTACGCTTACCTCAGTGGTGTTAATGTTTGTGAAGAACAAAAGTTCATCTGCAAGAAAACAATGCTTTGGTAAGTGGAATAGTCGGTATGCGGACGTTTCGTCAAAGGACGATTCGTCAACGGACTGTTCGTCAAGGACTGTTCGTCAAGTGGACGTTTCGTCAACGGACGATTCGTCAACGGACTGTTCGTCAAACGGAATCGATTATTAATTCTCGTTGACCAATAAAGGGATTGCTAGCCCATTAAGCGTGACGGCAGGAGCACAAAATACATGCAATTGAAGTTGGATTGGTGATAATAACTCTTCCTTAAGTAGAAGTTGGATTGATGAAAATAATTTTTTTAAACTAGAAGTCGGATTGATGAAAATAATTCTTGCTATGTAAGCACAGAATTAGTTTCATCAATCCAACTTCTATTTCAGCAAAGACTTTCTTTTATCAATCCGACTTCCATTTAAGCAAAGAATTAGTTTCATCAATCCAACTTCTATTTAAGGAAAGAATTATTTTCATCAATCCAACTTCCAGTTCAAATTGAGAGCGCGTAATATGTGCAAGAAAATGGTTTACATAATCTGCCCATCCCCCTCATGCGAGGACATAATCCCCAGCGGCTAGAATATAATTATATAATATCTTTTGATTCCACTGGAAAAAGTGTATTATTTCCCCTGGACGAACAGTCCGTTGACGAAACGTCCACTTGACGAATAGTCCTTGACGAACAGTCCGTTGACGAATCGTCCGTTGACGAAACGTCCCCGAACCGAATAGTCAGTGCTACCATAGTACCAAAGTGGTAATGCATTTGGCTTTTACCTCTGCATCCCTGATTTGAATTCTGGTACATATTGATGTGACTTTCACAATCAATCATCCACAACCTAGTGATACCTGCATTTCAAAGAGACTACACTGAAATCTTGTTGCAAGGCACACTGGTGTTGCTTGGGCTTATGAAAAGCATCCTTTGTGGAATATGATAGGCCAGTAGAGGTATTTCAGCAATAGTTTGACTTTTATGTTGAATATGGTTCAATATGGAAAGATGCAGTACATAGGACAATCTTGATTGTCCAATTTTTGGACTGTTTTTGTTCATGTTTGTGTTTCAGTCCAAAATATCTTTAAACCCTTTGACCTTTATTTATTCTAATCTAATTTAGGTCAGCCATCATAGTTTTTCATTTGCAGCTGGTCCCATAGATTAGATTACATTAACTTGCTTTACATTTGGTCCTAGAATTAATCTAATCTTGATCCGTCTTCATGGTTTTTCCATTTGCAACCAGTTGTTTAAGTTAACTTAATTACTAATTTCTGTTTAAAACCAGTTCATCTGTTATCTTGTAGGACCGTTGTCGTCAAGATTGCAACATGGCTGTACAACTTCTGCAGTGCAAACCGTCAAACTTTGTCCCACACAGGCTCACTTCTGTGCGTATCTAATATCTATGTACCAGTATCTATTTATTTATATAGCACCTTTTTGGAACTTCTTTTGAGGTTATTACTCAATGAATGGATCCAATTCACTAACCTTTATGTCAGGAATTGCTCTATGCAAATTAGAATGAGATCCGTTTCTAAAGCAGGTCTAAATTTGGGATCCATCTTCTTAACATGTTATGTGAGAGTTCATGTAGTTAGTTGCGGCTGTGTCAACTTGATTTTTCTTCTAATAAACGAATATGTGATGATGATGATGATGATGATGATGATGATGATGATGATGATGATGATGATGATGATGATGATGATGATTTCCGTATTTGGAAATTCTTTAACGACATTCAGATCTAAACTTTGCTCTCATGTGTCTCAACTTACATGCCCAAAGTAGCCTGACTTCTGCTTATGCTGACCAATTGGATTTTGACCAGACTTATCCAATGGACTATGATGTTTAGCTATGGTTTCACTTGAAGTGACCATTGATTGATGTCTTGTGCCTCCTAGTGATGGTGCCATTGAAGTTATTAGACTAGATTAGATTAGAATTAGATTTATGTGAGTTTTAGATAAGACTTAAATACTATGTTAGTAAATATGAAAAGGTGTCAAGGTACATACTTCTTATCCTGTCCTTAAACTGATCTCTTTTTCAGTTACCACCGGACTTGCAACAACGGGTAAAATCACATCTGAGTCAGAAGCAGCTGATGGATCTCGACGAATCAACACAGCTCTGTCCTCAGCAGCAACTGACGAAAATCATCCGTGTTCCCATGGCTACCTTCCCGCCGACGGCCATTGTTTACTCCGTTAACCAGACAAATGATGCAACCGATGCAATGGACAATTCGGATGCAGTAATCCCGGCCACTGTCATGGCACGTGTCCTAGCAAAACCCTACAATGGAATTCACCGATCGGGTCGGGTCGTGATATGTCGACGATGTCTGACAGAGAGCTCTGTTGCAGAGGCATGCACACAGACCACCTGTGTGTCAACGGTCAAATCCAGCTTCAACAGTTCTCATGACAATGGGGTGTCGTCAGTCGGGGAAGACAGCGGTCGGAACCACTTTTTGATGCATTCCAATGAGCCACACCCAAAGGTCCATAGACAGCGATATAATTCAACTGAGTCACAAATCTAGTTCATTTTGAATCTATGTGTTGGCTCAACCCTACAAGGCTCAGTTCAGCCCTCTAAAGTTCGGTTTGACCCTTTGAAGTGCAGTTAGACCCTCCTAAGGGTTCAACCCATAAAAAGTTAGTTTCAATCATCGAAAGTTCAGTTTGGCACTCCAAAGTTCAGTTCGAACTCTATTTTTCAATTCAAATGCTCAAAGCTTAGTTTGACCATCTAAAGTTCAATTTTGTCCTACTTTGTATGATTTGACAAAGTACAGTTCAACTATCCAAAGTTCTATTCGACCCAAAGTGTTGAGAGTTGAATTTGAGAGGAAGGGTTCATTTACATCATAGTCATCATGATCATTCTATATGCACCCTCAGAAACCTTACATTTCCATGACAAATCCCCAGCCATCCATGATGATAGGAGGCAGATGATTGTCCTTTCTAAGTTTTTGGGGTGATGCACCTGGCTAGAATTTCCCATGTTGATGCAGCGTACGTGGATTGGGACAAAAAGCCAATGATAGCATTTGTATGACTGGTAATCATACTTACTAGAATTAAATATGGAAGACAAGGAAATAAACCCTTCTCTTTTATCCTGATCATGGAAACAGATATTATTTTCCAAAATAAGACTTCCCAGAACCTTTGGATAACTCTTATGGCGTGTACATTTATGAATGACCAGTACCTCCTATTAACCCAAAGTTGCGACTTATGGTAATAACTGAACTGCAAACAAGTTAGTCAGGTTGAATTGCTCATGTCTGGTCAGTGTTTACAATACAATATTGTTAAATGTGATGAGATTCCAGAGCACTGATGGCAGCCTGTTTAAACTTTAACGGTTTATTTGTCGATTTATGAGGACCAAAGTGAATGCATTCGTTTTTGTGATAATCGTGTTTGAGCAACACCAACTACGTAATGTTAAGTCAATATTTTTTCAGTATTTATAATGAATATTTGTAAAATTTTAATGCAGCATGAGGTATTTCAAATGCTTACATTCTTACGATTAACATGTTGGAGTCATTTTATCGCCACTTACATATACATGCAGATTTAATGAACCCACCCAGGATTTTCTTCTGTTTTTTGTTATTATTGTTTAGTTTAATTTTAGATATGTTTAAGTCTCTTATTAAGTTCTTTATGTATGAAAAGGCAAAGCATGTGTGTTTTGATTTCTTGCTTCAGAGTTCCTTATTACCTGCAAATATGGAAGGCAAGTTTGGATTTGGAGTGGAGTTGGAACATTAGGAGTTACACCTCAGTTGTAGGAAATTTTTACCAGGGCCTAAGAAGTTAATTCCCAGGGTGAATTAAGGAAGATGGTGTCTGATTGTTAATGTGTCATTGTTTTACTTTTGTGTGTATGGTTCAAATCTCTCTTGCTCGTGTGAAATATCCAAGTAACCCTCTTACTCTACTTCCAGTATCATGTTTGCACTTCAGCCGAAATATCCTTCGAACTTGGGACCACATCCCAGAGAGTTAATGTTGATAGAGACATGTTATAAGTTAGCAATTATGATACAATATGCTACTAAAGATAACTTTGAATGGTGTAGGTACAGTTTTCATGGGATAAGGCTGGAGATCCCTGCTTATGTCCTCTGTCTATATAGAAGTAGTCCATCCAGTGAACGTCTGCAGGTTTCTCTTGCCACCAGTGGCCATTGACTACAGACTCAAGAAAATGCCGTTGCTGTTAGTCGCCATGCAATATGAGATTTAATCTAGTCGATATTGCTGTCCGTGCTTGCCCTTCATGTTGTATGATTTAATCCTTTAACGATGAGCTGCATTGGTTTCCCAGTCACTTTTAGTACTTGCTCGTTGTTAAAGGGTTATAGTAGTGCTTATAGATTCATCTACAGTCCATGGTGCTTGATGATTGCATCAGCATGCCACTGAGATCTGCTTATTGTGCTTATCATTTTTACATGAGTTCTGATATGATAGAGTTGGGGACTCAAGACCTTAATGTCAGTTCATCTGGAAAACATGACCTCAGTGTGCAATGTATGATTGTATACGTGTATTTATTAAAGCAGCGCTTCCCAAACTTTTCAGCGTCACGGACTGGCAGACTCCAGTCCACTGGAGGAAGGCCGGTGCCAAATTTATTAATTATTTCTCTTTTTCATTTTCGAACACCTAAATTCATCAAAATGTATTAAAATTGATTTGAATGCATGTTTGACCAATTGTAGCATAATAAGTGTTTTTGTTATGACTTTTAAAAATATAATGGCCAATCTTGATTCCAAGACAATTTGACCAGTTTCTTGCTTCACTTTTTGGACCGGCTACTGAGGGCTCGCGGACCGGCACAGGTCCGCAATCCACCACTTTGGGAAGCACTGTATTAAAGCATTTGAATAGTGCCTTTTAAGAACTTAAAAGGCACTGTCTACAATACAATATTGAAAGTTTGCTACTTTATAATAATATCTCTGGTATGTGGTTCCTGATTTGGCTCCTGGAAGGAAGTTTCCGTATATAATGTATTTTGTAAGATGGTGCCATTGTTTTACCAAGTCACAGTGCATGTTCAGGATTCAGTCGGTGTAAAGTATCATCTGTCTTGTACATCTAGTCAATTTCAGTGTTAAAAGCAAATGATTTCCAACCATTTTCAACAGTCACATGTCCTCGGAATTGCTGTCTGTTGACAGCTCAGACACCAATGTGTTGAAGACGTGCTTAACAGGCTAAATGAACAATAGAGTGACAAGGCTTCTGCATTGGATTGTATTTTACTACACTTGTATCACTGAAAGCGACCATCAATTGATTCATTATGGTAACGGCACTATAGAAGTTATTAGATTACATTCTTTACCTCACCTTACCTTACCCATTGAGTCATGGTAATGGTTATGTTGAATTTCACGAGTACGGTAGACGTTGCCTACATTACACTCAGTTTTACACTGCATTGTGTTACACTACATAGTAGTGGTTACATGTTATTCGTAGAATGCTTTTGTTGTGATTTTATTGTTAGTTTTATGTGTATCAGTTTTCTTTCCACAATTTCAATTATATTTTCAACGAGAATGGGATCAATTAACCCAAAATGAGGCATGCGAATTTCTGGGAGGTACGTTTATTGTTGAAAGGAAATCTGAGGAAGAGGATTTAGATGAAAATAGAACAAATTGTTATAGTTCTTTCTCAAAAATTAGATTGACTTGTCAATACAGATGTAGTAATATGTGTTGAAGATGGCAATAATAAAAACAATTTGTGAACTGAGTGAGTGTTCTTTGTGCAACAAGGTCATTGCATTTAGCTGTGGTGTTAGACATAATATGACCAGAGGCTGAGTTTTCCTGTAGGAAACAACCAAAATCATGTGCATTAATGATTCATTAATTAAGTATTAAGTTATTAATTAAATAATAATTAGTAAGAATTTAATTGTTTTAAATGCTTGTGTGCCTACCTGCCAGAGGGCAGTGTTTCCGTTAACGCCCAAATGGCTGTTTTTACGTCCATAAAAAACGTCCAAAACGTCCAAATTTCTCGGTGTGATAGCCGAAAGCAATGAGCTGTGTCCAAAAAAAATTCCAGGTCAAGGCGTAAATACGTCCTCTTTTTGGACTCTAACGGAAACACTGCTAGAGGGTGTCTGTCTGTATGTCTGCCTACCAATCTCATTGCATGTATGTATTGTGTGTGTGTTTGTGCGTGTGTGTGTGTGTAGAGGTTGTAGGCATGGCTACATTGAGGCAAGAGGAGGCAGTTGCCTCTTTGCCTTTTTATATACTGAAACTTTTATTGACCAATGACCAGGATGTTAAAACGGTCTGTGACATTGACTCCTCTTGAATTTAAGTCTCACTACTTGCCTGGTAGAGGGGTGTTGTGTGTGTGTAGAAGTGTGTGTGTGTGTGTGTAGAGGTGTGTGTATTATTATATACAATTTTATATAGGCCCATCTTTGTTTTCTATGTATCGTATAAAAGCTCAGATGCATGCATAGGCCTACGTGATTATGTTGGGTTGACTTTGCTCAATATGAATGCCGACCTTGTCGTCGGAAGATAAAATAATGTCTGGAATTAATGGCTGATCCAAGAGCTTTTCCGAATAGATATGACGCCGGTTCGGCTGGCTACGAACGCACGAATGCGACAACGCATGCAGACAGCGCAGACTGCGTAATTTTTGGCGTCTGCCTACGCCGTCAGATTCTGGCGTCAGCGAATGCGTCGTCATGCGATGACAGTGACCGTCGGTCGGTGGAAAGGCGCCATATAAATGGTCAAGACTTCAGACGTCTTGTTTCTGGATTACGAAAGTGCACTTATATTAGAATGGTTTTCAAAATAATACACTTCCAAATTGTGATTTTCATCTGATTATGCCATTTAATACGAGATTCGAAGACAAAATTCACGTCGCGCGCAGATTATTCTGAGGGATTTTCATGTTATAGTTTATTTCAAATATCGTCAATTTAATCGCAGTTGAATTAGATGCAATTAGAAGGTTGAATTGATTTTTGCAGCGCGATTTGCGGGAGAAGAGTTAAGGTGCGTTGAATTTAGCGTGGAAATGCAAGACTGAAACTGTGAAACTAAGAAACTAATTGGGATAAGATATGTAAAAGAGATAAACAGATTATGACACTCGATTTAATGCAACTGAAAGGAGAAAGTTGAAATTCCTGGTTGCAGAATAGCGTTGATGACTGACTGCAGTAAGCTACAAAACTAACTATTATCGTGCGCCGATGCGCAGTGTCCGGTTGATCCAGCTGTGAGTCCAGTCTGTCCGTATCGACTTCATTTGTTTAAGAGGTAAGTTGTGCAATTTTTTTGTTTTTTGAAATCACTTGGAGTAAATCAAACTCACTATTTAAGTAAATATGGTACAATGACGTGATTGACTATTTTTTCCTGCACGTAAAAGAAAGAAGAAAGAAAGAAATATTCTTTATTGAAACCAATTTTGCATAGGCCTACCGCACTTTGGTGTACAAAAACTGAAGCATATCAATAACATCAAAGATGATTAAACTATACAGTTCGTCATTATGTTCCACATTATAGTCTACAAATAGATTATCTAACCCGTTACCCATTAAACTAAATTTGAATGATGAATGTTTTCCTAATCAATCAATCAATCAATCAATCAAATTGATGCCTTTGCATCATTTTATTGGCCTTAGGCTATTGAACATTCTGAAAGCCTTGTTGAGACCGCCATCAAGTTTTGTTGACTTTGATAGTCACGTTCGAATAATGGATATTCGGTAGCCTATAGAAAGTCGCAAGTCAAGTAATTATTTAAAAAAATGTATTTTGTCCTATTTCTACAGACAATGTTCTCACAAGATTAGCAAAGGCTAGCAGTTTTTCACATAAACAATTGTCAGAAAATTTCAAAATGCTGCCAGCTAGTGTGTAGAGACCCTACCTTAGGGACTCTAAATGAATTTTTTAAATAGGTCTAATGGTTAGAACTCAGCTTCCACACTAAATACCCAAAATAGGAATACAATTATCAAATCATCATGACAGAGCCACAGAGGTCTTGTTGAATCATATTCCTGAAACTGTATTGTTTCTATAACGATATAAATAAATTATTCAGTAAATTGTATGCGGTTGAATGACTGAAACTTCATTCTTGTCTTTCTATAGTGGCAAATTAAATTAATTAATTAGTAAAATGCATTGCAACTCTGTAAAAAGTAAATTAATTTCGGTGTCATAGAACACAAGAGTGCAATATCATCTGCATGTGTTTTTATGGATTCAGTTATCTTAGTTTACATGTACATTAGCCTATGTATAGTATAATAATATGCACAGATATATTTATATATATATATATATATATATCTGTCTCTGTGTGCGTGTGTGTGTGTGCATGCGTGTGTGTGTGTGCACAATTGTGTGCTTAGCAATCTAATGACAATTGTATGTGTTTATCTGTTTATTTAAGCGTATATAGCATATCTATGTATAAATATACTAGATATATGCATCTACTGCATTCGTGTGTAGTATAAATATATATGTGCACGTAGATGTGGACACTTATAACAAACACAAATTAAGTGTGTATATAGATAATTGTATATACAGATTTACAATTATTTGCATGTATTTTATGTATGCTGCATCCACACACGCGCATGTGCGCGTTTGCGCTGCAATATCGAAGACAGCAGAGTCATTTGCTGCCCTCTGGGGAGGCCAATCGAAACCCATCATCATCTCGATGACCAACAAACATTTGCGTTTTGAGTCATGCCTCTGTCTACAGTCTATGGTCCCACTGGTACCTTGTCGAAATATTATCATCAGCTGGGGCCCCGCCCACGTGAGTCCTGCCTGCCCGGTTGTAATCGTGTAATGGTTTCGTTATTATTGCTATGCGTTTGCTTTGGATCTGCTTCTCGCAGGTGCATTCGGCATGCAGCAACCCACTGTGCATTGGCTTTGGTATTACAGCGAAGACCATATCCACCCCACATATATGAAGACAAAGAGTCTCAAGTGCAAGGAAATTATTTATGTCGTTAAGTCCATCAATCACCCATCTTTTGAGAGGTCTTTAGAGAAGTAAACATCCTTATCAGATTCAGAGGCGCTCCTGACTTAACACAATGAAACCACGATCAAAGAAAATGATCTTCAAGTGTTAGCGGAAAAGAGGCAAAGAGGCTGAGAAGCTTGTGTCGTAGGCTCTTAGGCAGCGTGTTGAAGGAGGATGGGCCGACCACAACAAAGCGTCTGTGCTGGACCATGGAAGACAGGGTTGTTGGAACAACCAAGTTGCCATGCGTTGCAAAGCAGAGAAATCTGCAGCCAGGGAAGGAAGATACTGAAAGGCAAAGATCCTTGAGGTAAAATGGAGCACAACCTGCCAGGCAATTACACTTGAGCATCAAGATCTTAAACTCGATGCACTCTGCATGGTTAACCAGTGCCGTTCCTCCCACATGAATTTTGAAGTATGCCCAAACCTAGGTATGCTGCCGATCAGGAGAGCAGTGCTCAGCATATAAACAGATTGCAGCTGATTGATGCACGAAAAAGTTAGGCCTGCATAAATGGCATTACAATAATCAACTCTGGAGAATTTGAAGGGATGCATCAGAGATGTGGCAGCTTAAGTGATAAGCAAGTGGCATATTGTGCAACTCTGACGTATGATAATGGTATGTCTAAAAGCTGTGGGATGCACCATGCAATAACAAGAGGTTGTATTCTAGAGATGAATGAAATTTGGGATCATTCAGTCATTCATTCATTCATTTGTAAACTGATTCTGTATACAGTATAGCTTCTTCTAACAATCTACTCAGAACTCAGAAGTGATTAAAATAGTTGCCATGTGCATTGCAATAAAAAAGCTTGTGTCATAAAATTATCATATCCTTTCCACTGATCCCCCTCAAAGTCCGACTCACACCTCAACGTGGTGAGGGGGTGGCAACAGTCAGTAGGGGAGTGCCTGCTGAGGCTATGCCATCAGTGGTGAAGGTCTTGGCTGAAGTACCACCTAGGGCGCTACGCGAGGTGGACAGGCTCAGCAGGAACCCTGAAAAACCTGGCAAACGTGGGCGGCATCGCTGCCTTTGATACCACAAGATAGTGGATATCAGAGCCAGTCCTAAGCCTGGAACTCTCTTTAAGGGAGAAGTGCGAAGGTCGAACGGATGGGTGCAGATACTCCGTTTGTAAAGAAAAATACATATGAAATCCAATGCAAGCATTGGACTCCAACGGGCCTCGGCCCATGGATACGATGCAAGCGTTGGACACCTACGGGCCTTCGGCCCATGGATCCTGATGATGATGATGATTCCACTGATCAAAGGTTATGTTTTCTGATGAAAAGGCACAAAACTTCAGTTAACATTGCCACATTCTAAGAGTAAAGTGTAATCTGATCTTATCTGGAGACTTCTATAGCACCATGAGCATAACACACCAGTGGTTGATTCAAAAGGGCACGAATAATGGACACTTGCCCCCAAATTTGGAGGTCTTTTTGTATTTTCTTTCTTTTCAGAACTCAGTTCAAATAGATCTTACTGGGCACCAATGCTTTAACTCGAATCTAGTTTTCAAGGTATAATTCAGTTCAAATAGATCTTACTGGGCACCAATGCTTTAGCACCCACAAAAAGCAATAAATCAAAACGATACATTACCCAACCGTTGAACGACGGTGGAAGAAAGGTTCGTTTTCAATACGAAGAACACACCAACTAACAAGAAGTCTGTAACTCAGCAACGGGCTGACGAACATCAGAAACGGAAGCACCGTAAGAAGACTTGAAAATGGCACAAGTCACTTGAACTAACTTGACTACCATGCAACCCAGAGAAATCTCAGACAACCCGACTAGCACGAAGGCTTGATGTATCGGAGATTCTCTACTGTTACCGCCCCTTTTCAACACCTCCTTATATAGCCTACTCCCCTCGGCTAAGAAACTACTCAAGGGTAACGAATGCCCATCCCAGGACCGTAAGTTAGGACTCAGACATGAGACCCTAACATACCCCCGGACCACAAACAAGGCAGAAACCAGAAGGGTTTCTGACTTAACTATCATGCAACATACCATACACATCAAAATCAATATCACAATCAAAATATACAATCAAAACACAAATATACAAATATAAAACGAAAACAGTTACTCTGTACACACTCAGACGTGCACGTACGTCTCCCTAAGCATGATCATATTCTATTACTCATTGACGGACGATTTAACAAGTCTGGAAGCTAATCTATCCGAGAAATATCCGAGCCATGTAATCGGATAATACTTAAACATCAAAACTTAAAGTAGCTTGACCATTTATATAAAGTCATCTCGCTAAGAAAACAGTAGAAACAGTTCATATTAAGTCATCTCGACAAAGAAAACAATAAAACATTTCATATTAAGTGTATGGCAAAGTTCCAAAACACTCTTCACCAAATTCTAAAGCTATCGGCCTATCAATCACCAAAACAAAACTACACACCAAGTCTGAGAAGAACTTCAGACGACTCAAAACACATCGTTGCAGTCCACAACCAAACTTCCGAAGACTGTACACCAACTGTACAGAAACAAGGTAAACCTCGACAGCACGAAGAACGACGAGTAGGCCAACCAAAGCCCCCTCGACATCCGTTTCTACCAACGGAAGCAACGCCGTGCAACTCATGACCCAAGTGTCACGAGCTGACAACACCAAAACGGTCACAACCATCCAAAGAAAGACGAAGGCGCTCAGTCCCTTGGATCCTCGTCTCGTCACTCGTCTGCGTCCCGAACACTCCCTGAAGACCAGACGTTCCATCCTCGCGAACACAGTCTGCAAATAAACTTGAGCACACAAATAAGTCTCAAGACAACCAATGCCAACAATCTCCATAGAAATTCCTGTCAAATCTGAAGACATATAACAAGTATCTTGACCATCATTCATCAGACACTTCTTCAAGAAATCTACATCTTCAAAAACATCTGATAAAATTTCATTCCTTTCCAGAAACATGTCATCACACTCATGTATAACATTGTCCCTCTTCAAAGAACTCTCAAAAATGTCGTCATGCATACATTCTTCTTGCAAGAACATATGACAACCAAACATGTCCATGCTCTCGTGCAACAACTGACCCATCTGCGTACAGGGCATAATCGTGACAACTTGCGTGAATACATCATTCAAGCCATTAGTCATCTGACCATAAAGTTGCAACAACACAACCGTACTCACAAGAATCACTCTTTCCCCACAGTCAACATTCATGTACATTACTGCTACATTCGAAGAAGACTCATTAGAAAAATTCGTATGTGAACTAATCTCACACACAACAGTTGTCATCACCGAATCCATCGACAACAGTGCTTTACAATCATTCACCATCTGAGACGTATCACCCATACATATTTCAGACTTATCGCAAATGTCCAAAGGACCAACGATATCCAAAGCAATTCTTGACCATGGTTTATCAATGACTGGCAAATTAATCAAAGGCGCTCTAGCTTTTGTAGCTCCCTTGCCAAGCCTCTGACAAACATCACAAGTACGACAGTACTCTCTCACGTACTTGAAAATACCAGGCCAATAAAAATGCCTCAACACTCTATCAAGAGTTTTCTGCGTACCTAAATGTCCACTCGAAGGAACATCATGCGCTACATGAATTATCTTAGGCCGTAAAGAAATTGGAACGATTACTTGCGTTCGACCAAAACCTTCAGGCTCCAAGACATTTCTCCAGACCCGAATCAAAACTCCATCACGAACTTCGTAAAAAGAGCGTTCACTTCTGTCCGGTGACCGTGCTAGATCAAAAAGACAATTGAAAGATTCGTCACTGCGTTGCAATTCAATTAATCTTTCCCGTGTACAAAATTCCAAACCTTCAACATGACTGTCAACACCTTCAGTAAACAAATCATTTAAATTCAAGTCAACAGAATCAATTACATCAGAACTCTTAATTATAGGAGCGTCAACGTTTGCAGCGTCCTGTCTATCTACGCTTGACTGCATCGTCGTCCCTAATTTACTCTGAGCCCTAGTAACAACTGCTACATCTATCGGTTCCTTTTGCATTAAGTCATTTCCGATGAGCATATTAATTCCTTTTGGTAATTTGTCCACCAACCCACAAAGAACAGTTCCAGAAACCCACTCACTTTCTAATTGAATTTCAACTAACGGGACATTAACTGGTTCACCAACAATTCCCTGAATCAATCTATCGTCTCCCGTTAAGACATAATCACTAGGATTAAGCCCATCCCTACTGACTATCGACTGTAATGCACCCGAGTCTCTCAGTAGCACCACATGACGCTGCGAACCCTGTCGTCCGTACACAAGCCCATCCTTAACAAACGGTCTATACTGCTGATTTATCGTTGGATTGCCCGACTGCACATCTACTAATCCAATGTTATTATCTGAATAATTTGTGTTCGCACAGGCCAAATTTCTTGCTTTTAGCTTTTCACAATTTGTAATGCTGTGCGATCTTGCATGACAGTATGCACAAGTTACAGGAGTGCCAAACGCACCTGTATAATTCCTTGCTGTATTCTTAGGGCTACCCCAAGAATTTTGACCTCCGCTTCGTTTCACATTAGCAGTGTCATTTGCCCATCCCTTTTCAAATTTCACTGGAGCTACATTAGCTTTCCTGAAAGGTTTGTACAGCAAATCATATTCATCAGCCATACGTGCTGCTTCAGAAAGTGTCGTTACTTTGCGTTCGATTATCCAACGATGTAAATCCCCAGGCAGACAATTCACAAACTGTTCCAATTTGAAAATTTCCAAAGCCTTATCTAAATCAGACAATGCACCTTCACCTTCCAGCCAACTCTTAAATGGAATATTCAAACGATACGCAAAATTTGAATAAGTTTCAAGATTCCCTTTCTGCAATTCTCGAAACCTTTTCCTATAGAACTCTGGCACTCTTGAATACGCCGTAAGCAAAGACTTTTTCACAACATCATAGTCCTTACATTGTTCCAATGAGAGCTCTCCGAAAATTTGTAACGCCTTCCCCGTTAACTTCGTATGAATTAACGACGACCATTTATCTTTTGGAAATTGATGAAGCTCCATGGCTTTTTCAAACGATTGTAAATAATGCTCCAAATTTGTGTCGTCAAACCGAGGTACAAATTTTACTGCCGATGCAATATTAAATTTCGGCGTATGCCCCGTTCTTTCTGCATTTTCCTCATTCAAACCTTGTGCTCCGTCCTCGAAGTAACCTCCTGTTAATCTTTCAAATGAACCTCCTAATTCCTTCATCTGCAATTGATGCTGTCTCTGTTTTTCTTTCTCTGCCAATTCCATTTGTAACTTTCTCTCATCTGCTTGTAACTTTCTCTCATCTGCTTCTATCTGCATCCTTTTAGCCTCATTTTCCATAGACAACTTTGTTGTCGTTGTTTCGTTATCTACCCTCAACTTCCTTTCTAAAATGTCTGCCTCCACTCGTAACTTCCTTTCTGTTGCTTCTGCCTCTTCTTTCTTAACCTGTGCTTCCATTTGTATCTTCCTTTCCATTGCTTCTATCTCTTCTTTCTTAACCTGTGCTTCCATTTGTATCTTCCTTTCCATTGCTTCTATCTCTTCTTTCTTCACCTGTGCCTTAGCTTCAAATTCTTTCTCAAGTCTTCGTGACTCCAATTCTGCTTGTTCCATCTTAAACTTAGCTTCTATTTGTGCCTGTTCCTTCTTAGCATCCGCTTCCATCTGTGTTTGTATTTTGAATTTCTCCAGCTCAAACTGTCTTTCCGCTTCTCGGTCTTCTTTTTGCTGTATACGTGCAATTTCGGCCAATTTCAATTGTAAACTTTCCGCCTTAACCTCAGACTCTTTTGCTTTTGGCGAAGAATAGGGCGACGAAACCAATTTCAACAATGCTTTTTGCATTTGCAATTTCGTAAGACCTTTCACGTCTTGCCCCAATTTCTCCAATTCCGTACGTAATTCATCTTGTTTCAATTCAAAAATGTCCTCCGCTTTTAACATTTTTGCCACCTCCGGTGTCTCCATTTTCTAAATTTCGAAATTTTCCTCCGTCAGACAAAACTCGTCAGACACGCCCCTTAATTTCAAAATTTTCCTCTACGACTCAAAGACACCTTAAATGTTGTCTACTAACAAATGAAAATTTCAAACGTACGAGAAAAAAATCCCGGCTAGAGCTCCCATATGTTACGGGTTCCTCCTAGCTACAACAAAGCTGAAGACTCGAATCTAGTTTTCAAGGTATAATTCTCGACAAAAACAATAAATCAAAACGATACATTACCCAACCGTTGAACGACGGTGGAAGAAAGGTTCGTTTTCAATACGAAGAACGACCAACTAACAAGAAGTCTGTAACTCAGCAACGGGCTGACGAACATCAGAAACGGAAGCACCGTAAGAAGACTTGAAAATGGCACAAGTCACGAACTAACTTGACTACCATGCAACCCAGAGAAATCTCAGACAACCCGACTAGCACGAAGGCTGAGTATCGGAGATTCTCTAACCGCCCCTTTTCGTACCTCCTTATATAGCCTACTCCCCTCGGCTAAGAAACTACTCAAGGGTAACGAATGCCCATCCCAGGACCGGTTAGGACTCAGACATGAGACCCTAACAATACATTATTACGTGATATCTTTGTTCTATACACTGGCGTCATGTCTGTGAGCATATCCACTTCAAACTGGCATTCTTCATGTACAGAGCACATGCAGATCATCTGCCATCCTACTTATCTTCCATGGTCACACCCTACAACTCTGTTCAAGGCAGCTCTCCTCTCTTCTATTAGCATCTGCTCGAAAACTTGTATGTTTTTGCTGGTACATGTCTTGTTGCTGGTCCCTCCATATGGAAATCTCTACTTCCTCATGTTCACAACTCTCATAGAGAGAATGTCTTACACTCTAAACTGAAACTTACTTCTTCCATTGTACTCGTGGCTCTTAATGGTTGTTCAGCTTCAGTGTGCACTTCTGAACTTTGTAAGGAGGGCATTATCAAATTACATCTTAATTCACACACTTCTTTTGTGATTGTATGGATCTTAATTATTGTACACTTCTGGTTTGTCTGATGAAAAGGATATGCTGGCTTGCTGAATTCATTGTTTTGTGTTCCAAAACTGGTGAACAATTAACCTCTCAAAGAGTTGCCATGATTCCATGGAACTTGCTGCAGTTGTGTTGCAATTTCCAAAACAATATCACAGACATCTTAGAGACACACACACACACACACACAGAGACAGACAGAGAGAGACAGACAGAGACAGACAGAGAGAGACAGACAGAGAGAGACTAGTTCAGTTCAACTCCTGACAGTATGTACATAAAAGCCTATGGAGTCTGGATTTTGTCATTCAAACAATCTTTGAATCATTGGGAAATGGGCTGTCAGTGTCTTCTCCTTGAACTTTTGGAGGCAGATGATAAAATATATCTTTAGCAATGTTCTTCTTGTGGCCCTCTTTCCTGCACACTCGTCTCTCCTTATCTGTGCCACTGACTGACAATGTTTGCATCCACTGTCATGGAGCAAGGTCTCACAGTGTAAGAGACCATTTGTCTTTCAGATTATACCAAGACCCACCAATATTTAATCTCGCAAATTCTAAAAATTCACTGAAAAATCACCAAGAAGGATTATGTTTCAGACTGTACCAAAACTACTTCTAACAATTTTCCATAATTGGAGTATACATCAGACATGCGATGTCTGATGTATATACTCCCCAAAACTTCACCTAAAGAGCTCCATAGTAAGATTATGCCTTAGATTCCTTTAAAACTTCCTAGGGGAACTTCCTCATAAAAGGATTATGCTTGAGACTGCACCAAATTTTCACCTAAAAATTCACCATAGAAGAATTATGGTTAAGACTCCACTAAAACTTCACATTAAAAGTTGCTATAAGTTCCTATAGGATTGTGCTAAGACTCTCATCAATTCTCAGAAAAATGCTACACCTAAAAACTCCCCATAAGAGGATTATGCTCCGGACTCCACTGAAACTTCACCATCAGAGAAAATTCCACCTTCATGTATGTACGCAATTCATCAGATGGGCTTGTATACTTGTGCATGAAAGGATTATGTCTTAGACTGCACTGTACCCGATCATTTTATTGTCATCTTCAGTGGCGTAACGAAGGCTTTCAGCGCCCGGGGGCAAGAGTTGATGAATGCGCCCTTTTTAATGCTTTGTTGACTATTAATCGTTCTTTTCATAGTACTGTGTAACACTGAAACCTAATTTTGCGCCCCGATGTGTTGCGCCTGGGGGCAGTTGCCCCCTCTGCTCCCCCTTCGTTACGCCACTGGTCACCTTTTCTGAAACTTCGATTAGGAGCTATCTCTGAGCTAAATAACGCCACAACATTCTGTGGATTGTTTCAGTAACAACTGCTTCAACCATGGACAAGCTTGTTCGAGAAATTCCGAAGAAGGGTCCAATCTTTAGACTCTTCACAAATGAGTCGTTGGCAAAGATAAAAGCAAATCGCGCTGAGACGAAGAGCAAGTTAGCAAAGGAGAAGGAGGAACAGGAACTGATGAAAGGAAAGGAGGAAACGCCAAAGAGCGCGAAGGCTGCACGTGCAGCTGCGGAGAAGAAGGTAAAGGAGAGACCAAATCCAGGTTTGGTGGCTGGAAAACAGTTTCCTGAAAAGTTGGGAGAATTCCCACCGGAGTTCTATGGAAAGCCGATTGAAGATCCTGATGACTTCTACAAAGATAAATATGTAAGTCTTTAAATACGTCGGTATGTTTCATGTTACTTTTGCAATTTATATTTGAACAATGTGCATGCACTTTTAACTACCTGAGCACATGGCTATCTTAAGTGGTAAAACATTTGTTTAATGAATTGAGTAATAAAGTACTCTACAGCGTGACAATTAACTGTTTAGCATGATCGCTAATTGGTTGAATAGTCAAGTTGTAACATGGGGGAGTACAGGTTTGACCCTCCTCTAAGACGCTTACTGTGTAAAAATCTTGAACAAGTCCTTCATACATAATTGCCTAGTTCTGTTTGACTGACATTGGTTGCCAGTGCTAAATAAAGTTTAGAATTAGTAGAGTGATTTTACTGTCTGTTGCATTTAAACATTTCCATCAATAGTGGCACAATAGAAGTTCTTTAGATTTGGATTGAAAGATATCATTCAGGATAAATTTACAGGTATCCTAATGATATCTTAAAGTCACTTAAGGGCCGTCCATAAATGACGTCACGCACCTAGGGGGAGGGGGGTCGGAAATTTGTGACGATGTGTGACGTGGGGAGGGGGGGGTCAGCGAAGTGTGACGTCACATCAGGTCTGTGTAATTAAATTTAACAATTAACAACATTTTAAGTTTAAAATAACAGCACTAATTTTGAGTATTAAAATTTTCATAATTTTTTGATTATTTTAATGTATACGGGCACCATTATTAATAATTTTCTAATTATTTAAATATTTTTCGCCATCAGATTTTTAAATACTTATTACAATGACAATAAATGTGACTTGAAACATGTTTTATTATCAAATGGAAATTTGGTTGTAGGGGGGGTCAGAGCTTTGTGACGTCATTTTTCAAGGGGGTGTTACCTTTTGTGACGAAGTGTGACGAGGGGGGGAGGGGGTCAAAATCGGCCAAAATAGCGTGACGTCATTTATGGACGGCCCCTAACACCAATCATACGGCCACAGCTTAACCACTACTGTTGAGTAGTGGTTAAGCTGTGGCCGTATGATTTGGTGTTAAGTGACGCTTTAGAAATTTGAGTTTTACAATTACGATTATGATTGCAATTGTGGTTATGATTATGATTGCAATTGTGGTTGCAATTATGATTGCAATTGTGGTTACGATTATGATTGCAATTGTAGTTACAATTATGATTGCAATTTTGGTTACGATTATAATAGTTACGATTATGATTGTAATAGTGGTTACGATTATGATTGCGATTGTGGTTATGATTATGATTGCAATTGTGGTTATGATTATGATTGCAATTGTGGTTAAATTATGATGATAGTATTGCTGAATTTCAGACTTTCATGGTTGTTGCAAAAGATGGAACAATGTTCCGATTCAGTGCAACAAAGGCTTTTTTTCTTCTGAGACCTACATTGCCACTTAGAAGACTCGCTATCTACATACTCACTCATCCATATCCTTTGATTTTGCTGAATGTGTTTTCTTAGATTTGCATGTTAAAGTATTTATATATTGCCTTTTAAGAAGCTCTCAAACATGCTGCTTCTGGATATTTCAGACTGACCTAAGTAGATGTAACTTAAGGTATGTATGTATGTAAACACTGTAGTGTCTTTAGTGTACCTCCCAAAGCGCTTTATGCTCCAGTCTAAATAGAGAATATATGTTTAGATGATATACTTGCATTGAATTGAATTGATTTTATTTTGAATTTATATAGTATATGTTTAGGTATATATAGCTCCACTAAGGATCCTGAGTGGCCGAGTGGGTTGGTAGCCTGCTCGACACGCCGGCGCCCCGGGTTCGCTTCCCGGTCGGGTCGCTTTATCAGAGATTAATTTCTCGGATCTTTACTGCGGTGGCTTGGTCGCATTATAAACGTGGAGTACAATACAACACACAATACAACACATCACAATACAACTGGCGGCGCGGTGGTTTAGGGGTATGTTCGGTGCCTTGCAGCTGGAGGGTTGCGGGTTCGAATCCACCTCAAAGTCGCCGCGTAGGGACCCTGGGCAAGTCCTTCGCTCGCAATTGCTCATGCGCTTCGGCGTGAAACTCCGATTCAGCGCTCACGCGCAGTAGTCGGGAGCGCCTCTGAATGGGAAATCTGGCAGGGGCGCTATAACAAGTGTTCAAATACAAAAAAAAAATGTTGAAATTTGGTAGCACTAAGCAACTTTGGACTAATCTGATCTATTATTGTTTAGCACCAGTTTTGATAAACAAATAAGGCATCTTTCAGTGCCAGAACAATTCCTGTTAGAAGTAATGCAAATGGTGCAATATAAATGGGCAAATATGCACATTCATACATACATACATTCATACATACATGTACCATGTTCGTACATACATTCATACATACTTGTTCATGTGAATACACACATCAGCGCCTTCAAATTGTTCTTAAATATGCTATATAGAGATCTAGATCTAGATCTACACACATGCAGTGTTGGAAAGTTATTTTTCAAAAGTACTAGTTACAGTAACTAGTTACTGTAAAGGAAAAAGTGACTAGTTACTTACAAATAGTTACTTTAGAAAAAAGTAACTGAATACAGTCACTTTAAAAAATAACTAAGTATTTCTAGTTACAGTAAGTGGGAATGCTAATTAAGATGAATTTTCAGCTTCCTCCATGTTGAAATTATACTTTGAAATTGATGAATAAAAGGCGATATTTCATAGACTGAGCACAGACGTAAATGTCCAGGTCACTTTAACACACACGAGCCAAAAAATTGATGATGAAATACCTTTAATAATATTTATAGTGCCATAATTTTTTTAAAGTTTCTCTCCAGCTATGTAGAGGAGGAGAGGTATGGGAGGGGATTGGATCTGAGTTGAAGCGGAAGGCTTTCATTTTGTGGTTGGGTTCATTGGATATTTTGAAGTCCCAACGGACCTTGACAATCGCTTCAGATTTTTTAGCTTGTGCATTACGCTTGTTATTCTTGTCAACTGTGTCTTCATGGCAATCAGTTTTGAAAAACTAGTCGCCGAGTTAGTACTTTTTGAGTAGTTACTATTTTTTAATTTTAAAACTATTTTTATTATTATCAATATTTGTTAATTACCGAGAATTTTGTTGATAAGAGTCTGATATGGAATAGCTAGCCATTAATTACTATTAACCGTTTGTAATCACCAATCCGGTTCACTACATGGTAATTGTAAGGATATTATTCATATATTGATAATAATTAGGATTTTTATTGTATCTGTGCTCAATTTGATCAGGCAAGTCTTCACTGGAATCTACACTGCAGAAAGCATCACACGAATGGTTGCTCGGGGGTTCATTCTGTCAGACTTCACGTACTTGAGAGACCCATGGAATTGGTTGGATTTCTGTGTTGTGAGCATAGCGTAAGTCAAAGCTATGTACATTACAATCAGTAATGTAAGGGAATCATTTATGTATCTTATCTGTTATAACCAAGAAAACTGCAAAAATACCGGCTTTATTTCTCGTATTCACGACATCCTACCAAGACCATTCTTATGAACTTGTGTCACTCTCTAACCTTTCCATACTTGTCACATGATTTGGACTTCAAATTATCATTCTGTTTGAACCAGACTCGTCACTTTCCAGAAGTGTCGTTTGTATCATCTGTAGTAGAGCTGTACCGATTAAACGGCCATACGCGTAATCGGGTCGATTATTAGAACAATCAGAATAATCGGGTAGTGACATAAATAATCGGTTAATCGGTGCCGATGTCAAAATTGTGTTATAATTTAATAATTTTACTTGAATTATTGCATATTCCAAGTTTTTCATCAATTTTCATCTATCGTTTTACGTCTCTTATTATTTACGCATTAAAACATATCGTTAACAACTTCCCAACTTAATTTAAACGTCCACCCTTATAGTTGTGACGATAGATTACTGGTTTATGTTTCGGAACCGAACATTTTGACTATAACAAATAATGAAATATTCGCTCTCATAAATCGGGTATTGGCAGTTTAATAATCGGCTGTACGCGTTATCGGTATTGGCAATTTAATAATCGGCTATTTGTGGTATCGGCATAATCGGCAAAAAGCGATATCGGTACTGCTTTGATCTGTAGCATACCTTTTAATGTCAATACTTGACCATAGTCTAGGAACCACAGATTATTGCCTTTGCCTTGCATAAATAAGTTGCAGATTGGTCTGTTCATGTATGGATTTAGACAAGCTAGTGCCTATAACGTTCGATCATTACTTCCATCAGAACCCAGAATTACATAGCCAGTACAATAGATCTTATAATAAATAACACAACGGCTTCAGTCACAAAAAAATTATACAGTTTTCCATTCTATATTATGGACCATCTGTTTGGAAATAGTTACGTACTGTTCTTACCAATATGCCTTTTTTGAATCAGTTTAATTACACATTAAATACCTGCTGGATTCAGAATGCTCTTAGCTCCGTTTTGACACTAGTTCAGTAATTTGTACCTTGATGTAATTCTTGATGTAATCCATACATGAACACAGTAGGTACTACTGATGATTGACGTCAACATTGATGTTACTGCCTGTAAAAAACTTTTGGAAGCTGGGCTCCCTACTAGCAGAACATTGTTGCTCCTTTGATGCCTGTTAATCGATTTGTCTTGTAACATGTAAATTACATTTGATGCCAATGAAAAGGTTTCAAATTTTGAATTTTCAATTTAATAATTTAATTCTTATGTTGTTATTGTAATTGTTATTTGAAACAACATCTCACAGGTATTACACTCCTGTATTAAAACTATCCTTAAGGTCATTAATTTTGATGTACTTCATACAAGGATAGTGTTGGGCTCTGGGTTGTTCTCAGTGTCTGGGCTACTGCTTGGAATCCATTTCCTGATATCTGTTGTGCTTTATCAGTTGTCTATAATTGTCATCAGGTCTAACATTGTCTGTTTCAGTGTGCTTAACTTATGAAGCACAACAGTTCTGCCTTCTGGTTTCTGTGAACTATTGGATTTCAGCTGAACTTTTCCAATGGATTGCAATGTTTGACTGTTGTGTTTCAAATGACCATTGGTTGTTGCCTTATACATTACAATGATGGTGCTATAAAATATGTGTATTCGATTAGATCACTCCTTTATTACACTTCCTTACTGGCAATAGGCATTCACTGAAGGTAGTCACTAATCAGTGTTGCGATAAATAAGTCTGGGTACTATTTAAAGTGTTCAAAAGTTTCATTGGATAAGCAATTCCTTTTACCCGGTACTTGGTGAGGCTTAGTGCTGCACTACTAAACAGTCGTTTTGCGGGAGCAGAAGCACTGCTTGTATTGAAGCACAGAAACACTTGATCGTGGATGATTGTCCGCTGTCCAGCATGTCTAGTTTATGCGATGTATCATTCAGATACTTCAAATGAGGATCTTCTGCGATGTGCATAGTTGATGATTCATCAAAGAAGTTATCATTATTACCAACCGAATTGAATGGCACTGCTTTGTCATTGTGAGCAGTAGTGTCACTAATCATTCATGTTCTTGATTGCTTTCTGCAGAAGCATAGAGCACTGACTTTCACTTCCGGGTTTTCATTCCATCTGAGTTTAAATTTTGGATGACTTACTACTGCTATGAGGAATTCACTATTGTCAAAAGACGTCCAAATGATTTTGTGATGCATGCCAGTTACTGTAGTGCAGCATCAAGAGGTTTTTAGTCAGTGTAATTGACACTGCATTTAACTTGATGTTTCAGCTTCTACAGTGTTGTCAGCACAAACCCATGGCATGACTCCTTGCTATTTAAATAGTATTTACTATTTAATTCTTATGTTGTTATTGTAATTGTATTGTAATACTAATTAATTGCTGAATTATTTACATTCCTCTATCAGGGCTGTGAACAATACTGGAAAAAAGTATTGACAACACCAATACTTCCAATAAAAGTATTGGCAATACCAATACCAATATTATTTCTTAAAAGTATTGCAGTACAACTAAGCCTACCAATGCTTTTATCAATACTTTTTGATAAGTATTTGATAAGCATTAAATGCGTGATGAGATCTTAATTACTATTGTACTAAGTATTTTAAAACGTGGTAAGAGGCAATTTTTGAAGCGTATTGGTTTATTTCTCACTATTTCTTGATCACGATTGATTTAAGTCGATGAGAAACCATATAAATTAGGGCCTATAGTGGAAAAAGTATTGGTATCGATTATCGCTGACAGGCTAAAAAAAAGTATTGGCAATACACATGCAATACAAGCAAAATAAAACTATTACGATATTCACTGCGACACTGAAAAAAGTATTGATGATACCAAGTGTTGCGATACTTTATCGCGATATTAACAGCCCTGTCCTCTATTAATAATGGTTCCTGTCAGACAAAAATTGTAACTCCTAATTCATGAAATGCTCATATAGTATAAAAACAGATACATTGCTTGATTCAATAGAGTGCAGGGTTGGTGACCAACGATTGCAGGGTTGGTAACCAATAATTGCAGGGTTGGTAACCAACAATTGCAGGGTTGGTAACCAGCAATTGCAAGGTTGGTAACCAGCGATTGCAGGGTTGGTAACCAATGATTGCAGGGTTGGTAACCAACGATTGCAGGGTTGGTTGCCAGCGATAGCTGTTTTAAGCCTGCTAAGCGAACTGAGTGTAACAGCCCCTGGACAGATTGTTTGTGCACACTTGTCTTGCACTTCATGGTCAGATTTACTGACATTATGCACATAATAAGTGCAAAATAAATAAAATATAAATAAGTAACTAGATAAATAGAGACAAGCCAAGGAGGTAGGGTAGGATTTAAAAAAAATTCGAATATTGATAGTTTGGCATGAAGCGTGCTTTCGTAAAACCATGCTTCTCGCTAGCAAACCATTTGTTAACCAGTCCATCTTCATTTATGTTCATTTACAGACCTATCTCTGCCTGCCTGCGCTTCAACAGGACATGAGCCACAGTCCAGTGCACAGCACGCCTATCTGGTGACTGGCTGCGATGCGAATTGGCGTCGTCGGAGTGCGCTTTCGAGCGCTGTGTAAACACGGCGCACAGAATGCAATTAAGGAGAACACCATCAGCCGTCTGCTTGTTTAGCTCAATAACAAATTTCGTGAGAGCCTGCACGCCTACTGAACGGTCATCCGGCTGGGCGGAGGGTTGCGCGGTCGGTAGAAATGAACCCGGGCCTCGATTGTTTTCATGGCTGAGTCAGGGTGAATGGACACAGTGGTTACCAGCACCCATACGCGTGCGCGGGCGGTTTTTGGTAATAATGAGCAGGGTACGATTTGCATGAGAAACAGCCTCAGACATCCATGTTCATTGGGACCACGGCTGGTCCATGTTATATTATTAGGGGCCATACAAACAGATGCGTTTGGGTTACCCTCCCCTCCATGCGTACATACTTAATGTATGATGGCCCTTAATAATATTCGTCTATTCAATTCAAAGAGACAGACAGACCGCAATGTGATTACTGGGAATAATGTGAATAATGGGAACACATGATAACAAGTTAAACAATAGTCGATTTTATAGCTGTATTGCAGATTGTTAGGCGCCGATCCATCGTACTGCTGCTCATTTACCATCGCCCTCTAGGGAGTAGTAGACTGAGTCAACCTTATGGGTTTTTTCACTTCTTTATATCATGTTTACAGCTGATATCCCTCTTCTCTTTGCTAAACACTTGGCCTATGGTCACCTCTATGCTGATGATGTCTAGGCCTTTGTTCATGGCTCCCCTTCTCATCAGCTTGCTCTTTCCCAATCTATTGAATCTCTTTCTTCTGATCTCAATTGTTGGATGTCCTCTAATCGCCTTTCACTCAACTCTTCCAAGGCTCAATTGATCTGGCTTGGCACTCGCCAGCAGCTAATTAAACTTGATTACGATTTGCTTGCCAAGAAGTTCCCTCAGTTTACTTTCTCGACAAATGTCCGTGACCTGGGTGTTACTCTTGACAGTACTCTTTCCTTCGCTGCACATATCTCTAATCTCTCTTGGTCCAGTTTTTATCACTTGCAGCGTCTACGTGCCATTCGACGATCTGTCCCCTCGCCGATTTTTCTTCCATGGTTCATGCCTTTGTCTGCTCACGAATTGACTACTGTAACTCATTACTTATAAGCCTACCAAAACTCCGTCTGGCTCCACTTCAATCAGTACTTAATGCAGCTGCTCGCTTGATTGCCCGCCTTCCTCGTTTCTCCCATATTTCGACTTTCATTACTGAAGACCTTAATTGGCTTCCTTTAACTGCTCGGATTCAGTTTAAAATTCTCTTCCTTACGTGTAAAATGGTTTTGGGTCAAGCTCCACGCTACTTCTGTGATCTTATCGGACGGCCTATCTCAGCTACTTCTGGACGTCCTCTCCGCTCTTTAGACCACCATGACCTTCTAGTTCCTCGGTCTCGGACTGCCACAGCACAGCATCGTGCCTATGCCTCTGTTGGCCCTTTGCTATGGAATGACCTGTCTACTATAACTCGAGCTGTGATGTTATCTGGGGGCACTACTGTTTCTGCTCGTTCTCTTAAGACTTTTCATATTTCGAGGGGCCCTTCGCACTGGAAGCGCCTCTGATTAGGTTGTACTGTGAGAGGCACTTTATAAATCCGTAAATAGAATAGAATAGAATAGTGGGTATCAAAACCACGTCTTTCTGTTCTTCATGCTTGTGTATCACCATTCAACCATCACCCGCTGCTTTAATACATCAATATGGGCCCACTGGTTCAGACCATCCTGTACATTTTGCTCCTGCTAATAGGTCTTTCTTCCAGGTAGTTCTGAATTAAAACTTGCCATTCTGGACTAAACATTACTAGTCCAAACCAAATCGCACTAGTCGAGACAAAAACTTACTAGCTGGAGTAAAATCATCATTCCAAAACGAAATCCTGCAAGTCCTGTCTAAATTTTCCAATCTAGATAAAAGTTTACCAGCTTCATGCTAGTAATTTGCTTTTAGGCTGGTCAGTTTTAGACCAAGCTTACTTGTCTAGTCTAAAACCTAACCGTCTGAACCAAATCTTACCAGTGCTGACTGCAAGTCGTCAACTTTTTCAGAACATCAGCTGCATCCTTGAATCTCAAGGTCGAATATAAATTCTGATTGATTGATTGAATGACCGGATCTTATTGACTTCCGCGTGGCCTCATTCCCACGTGGGTGACAGTTGGATAAAAGCAATAATAGGGATTCTGGTGGAAAGAGACAATGAGTGAAAGTTATTGTCCCAGATGAGTCATGAATAGCCTTCAATAAAACTCTGTATCCAGGCATCCTACAGTTTTGACAACTCAGTAATCGTCGCCGGATGTATTTCTTATCGTTGTATCTTCCAATGATACCATGGCACTATTCAGTGACACAGAGCAGTTGTGTTGCTATTTAGTATGTGTCATACCCGTCTGTCTGGTAGCACACTGGGTCTGTAATCCAACGATTGTGAGTTTGCACCTGCTGAATAGTTTCTGTTAAGGACCTGGAAATGTTGTTCATTTGTCTTGTGCCTCAGATGCAGAGTTATTGACATTGTATGCATGCTAAGTGTAATAATTGTGTAAATAAATAAATAGTGTTTAATTTAATGCCTCTTAAAGAGTAAACTACTCATATGATACTCCCGACATGAGTAGCCTAGAGCTGAGGAAATGGAGAGTCCTAAGGAAGCAAATTGTTACAGTAACTCAGGCACTTACCTGTAGCCTACACGGTATCGGCATAATCGGCAAAAAGTGATATAGGTACAGCTCTAGCTCCAAGTAAGTATCAACAGGGCCAAGTTACAAGTGTTTAAGCCTGTTTTGATATTCTGTTTTCAGTTACATTCAGTTAGCTTTTCCTGGAGGGAGCTTCGCTGCATTGCGTACATTTCGAGTTCTTCGTGCGCTGAAAACCATTGCCATAGTTCCAGGTGACGTCTGTTTAAATCAGTGCTGTCCAACCTTTTTGACCCCGCGGGCCACCGAAGAAGTAATTTTTGAAGCCGAGGGCCGCACCAGCCAACTCAAAAGCAGCGACTAAAATTTATTTAAAATTATTAACTATATCATAATTAATTATGGAGTTATAATAATGAATGCGTCTTGGGAACTGGATCTTGTGTACACATTGTCAAATGGTAAGCCAAGTTACGAACGAATAGCTATGCAAGTAGGCCTGTGACTGTCTTTTACTTCATTTTAACAGAAATTGCAAATATTTAGTGAGCTGCGGCGGGCCACTTAGAATCTGCCGGCGGGCCGCATGCGGCCCGCGGGCCGCGGGTTGGACAGCACTGGTTTAAATTCTTTTAAATTGAATCTTCAAAACCTGTTAAGTACTGTTTGGTGCTCTAAATATAATAAGCTATCTTTAGTTAACAATAACACTTTGAATTGTGATAATAATAATGTCTTCAGCCACAAAAATATTTGATTTCTGTGGTGCTTTTTAAGCTCCCAAGGGATGATAACAATAATATAATAATTCAGTAATAACAAAACTTTATGCTCAGTAATAATAATAAGAATGATAATGACTCCAGACATTGTTTTATGATCTTGAGGGATCATCTCGGGGCAAAAAACGAATAATGATAATGATAAAAATAATGATTATAATAATCATCATCATAATAACAACAATAATAGCACCCCTACATTACAGTGATGATATGCAATGTGATGCATACAGTTTGCTCCACCCCAGTTGGGTCGGCAAGGGACCTGGTGAAATATACGTCCAGCATATTCTTGATCTCATGACCTTGCAGAGAGTTTGGGACTGCTCTTCTTAAGCTCTAACCATCTTGCTGGCGAGTATTTGGCCTGACACCATTGCACGTCTCATGTTCGTATGAACCCCGTTTGCAGTGGGAGAGAAATCTACGTGCCTCCGTCCTATTACAGTCGGTTACTACTGGCATTGTCTGGCTTTCAAATGCTCTCACTTGGCTTGGCTGTCCACCTACTTTGCTCCTCTGCAGCTTAGTGGAGATTATGAGACTGCTACACATGCTACTAGATGCTATATGGCAGATGCAGATCTTCGATCAGAGTCGAACTGGATTTCACTGCTCAGTGAGTGTGCTGACAGCAGTTTCTTAGCACATTCCTTAGCTCCACCGATACTGTCGCAGGGCATATAGCAGACCATGATTTCTTCTAACATATGGAGACTTTTCACTTCTCCCACAATCTAGCCCCCAACAAAGGCATCCTCCTGGTCATCTCCTATGCTGCCTCCTATTCAGCCTCTTCTGTTCAGCCTCTGTTCTCTACTCTGCATATGTTACCTAGATCACCAGGTGCTTTGGTGTGACTGTCATCACAGTTGCCAGTAATGTCAAAACCATCGGAGAGACAGGTCACGTGGGCCTAATATTTAACTTCTCCAAGTATGAAGTCATAAAAACCGATGAGGTTGACCGGTCTGCACCTCTGGACTCCTCAGTCAAACCCCAGAGGACATTTGTCTCCCCAGAGCTCCTCTCTGTGTGGGTGGAGTTCTTGATGCAGCTTTGGAGATGCGCTGCTTAGAGCTTTCCCTCTGACTCTCCTCCTGCCTGACCGCCTTAACTAAACACAGTGCCAAAATTCTTTCAAGAGCTTCATCAGCTCATCTATTCTTCTTCATACTCTCTGCTGTTCTCCGTGCATGGATCGCTTAACTTGGAACCTGTTTGATCAGATAATGTGCAGTAGTCTCATACATATCCTCAATGTTGCTCTTGCCAATTGCAATTGGGAGCAAGCCCTCTGTCTAGCCAGGACAGAGGGCTTGGCATTCGACATGTGCCCTTGCTGGTGCTGCCTGCCCCCTTTTTGGCTTCAGCCACATGCACTGTGTCACTGCAGACCTCCATCCTGTTCTACTGTATTGTGAGCCAGGTTCATTCCCTTGTGCTGGCTATCCCTGGGACAGTGGTAAGTTGAAACAGGTGCTTCGAACCTGGAAAGATCTCTCTCACACAAACATTCAACCTGGAACCAACCTCTGTTAAAAACCTGGCAGCCCTACTGACCTCTAATACCACCCAACTACCACCAAGCCAAAATGAGGGCAGTTACATCACTGCATTTGGCTTCTGGCATTACCTGTCCGTGCCTATGGTCTGAGGCTTGATGGAATTGGAAGGCCATCCACTTAGAGCCTGGCTTTCATTCATATCGAGCATTTGTATAACACCCCTTCAAGAAAACTACTCAGAGGCGCTCCCTACTCCAGCACGGCCAAAAAGAACAGTTTTAAGGTGAGAAAGAACATAGGAGAGAAGGTCCTAAGAAAGAGGCGAAGCTCCAGAGAGAGGCCATTCCAGGTCGAGGGACCCACCACCAAGAAAGCGCGGTTCTGTGTAGTGGAGGTTCGGACAAAAGGGACAAGTAGGAGACCCTGTTCAGGTGAGCGGAGGGACCGAGAGCCCCTATAGCACTAAGGACAGGGCAACAGAGCTCGTGAAGATAGGCAGGAGCGAGATCCAAATGCAGCACCAGACTATGGCAGCTGCTCAGAGGGGAGCCAGTCGAGAACGTGGCACATGTATCTAGAGACATGGACAAATTTTTGTGTGCGGTCAACAAGGCGGACAGCAGAACGCAAGATTCGATCCAAGCACCCCAGCAGCGCCGGCCCTAGTATATTGCGGGCCCTGTGCAGAGTGAACTGTACGGGTCCCCAACTCCCCATGACACAAGTCAAATTGTTTTTCATTGCTAATCATTAGGCCTATATGTATATGTACACACGTATGTGTGCTAAATAATAAACCCTAAAAATAAAATCCTCGAAAATCTAAAAGAAATAATATAAATAATTAACAAAGGCGCCGTACAGAGTCGCGTAAAACAGTGGTTTTGAAACTTTTTGGACCAGAGACCCTTACTTTTTCTAGGCTTTGCTCGTGGACACAAGTATTCAAGATGTAAAATTAATCACTTAAAATTTATGCAAAGTATAGCAAAGTAGGCTATTTCTGGGTGCAGAAATGGTAATCATTTCTGCACCCAATGTTATCTTTTGCAACAACATATATTATTATGTCAAAATATAAAAATCAAATGGTTTCAATTTGGTACCATTTGACTTTTATTTTTTGACAAAAGAGAAGATTAAATTGAAACCATAACATTATTACTAGGGTGTCTTGTTCGTGTTAATTTTCTGTGACACATTCGGGCCCCACAATAGGGGCCCCAAAAATATCACAGGTTTTACTGTGAGATTTTTGGGTCTCCCCACTAATAGGGGCCCGAAAATGTCATAAAATGTCGCAGAAAACTGAGTTTGTACCATTTGACTTTTATTTTTAATTTTTTTGATAAAAGAGAAGATTTAATTGAAACCATAATAGGCCTATTGGGCCTATTATTAAGGTGTCTTGTTCATGTTAATTTTCTGACATTTTTGGGCCCCCTAATTTGCGGGCCCTGTGCAATTGCACGGTTCGCACAATGGTAAGGCCGGTACTGACCCCAGTCGAACAGCCGGGAGGCCAGCGTAGAGCGAGCAACAGCAGTCAAGTCTGGTTGTGACGAAGGCATGGATAAGAGTGGAGGTAGAAGAAGCAGTGAGTGAGCGGGCGACAGTGCTGAGTTGGCGCGATTGGTAGAAGCAGCATTCATTCATTCATTTCGAGCACTTGTTATAGCGCCCCTTCAAGATTTCTACTCAGAGGCGCTCCCGACTACAGCGCGGACACTGAATCGGAGTTTCACGCCGAAGCGTCATGGCTAAGCAGGTTAATATGAGGAGCAATGGTGAGCTCTCGGTCCAAAGTGACGCCTAGGTCACAAACAACAGTGGAAAAGATGAAAAGAGGGAAGGTAGCAGAGAGGGCAGCCATGTCTAACCTAGCCAGTTGCTGGCAGTTGCCCAGTCAGATGAACTGGGTTTTAGCGGCATGCACCTCTGAGTTGATCTTTGTGCCCAAATAAATGCTTCTGTGGTGCAGTGGTCACAGGAGAGGGCTCGCTTGGCTTTTCATGACATCTGGGACCTGGTTGGACAACAAAACCCACCCTTATAATTATTATGACCTATCCAGCGCTTAAATGCAATAACCTGCCAAGCACTTTTGTCATAGTGCGCGACTTCAACGAATAGGAGCCATCCCAGAAAAAATGAAATCCCTGACTTTTATTAGTACTGAAGGATCCTATGTACCATTGTTAAAAGAATTTCATTAGTAATAGCAATAATAATTATGTTAGTAGAAATAATAATGAGAATGATTAGTGACATACGGTAGATATTGAGTAGTTGATTCATTCGGATGTATGGTTGTTAAACCAGGCCTGAAGATAATCGTTGGTGCCTTGATGGAAGCTGTGCGTCGACTGCGCGATGTCATCATACTTACTCTCTTTATGCTTTCGATTTTTGCACTCATTGGCCTTCAGCTTTACAGTGGAAAACTCTTGCAGCAGTGTAGACATAAGATACATGGTAAGCTCTCAATACAGTATTACAGTTGTTATTTATGATTTAATGAATTCAGTTGCTATTTAATTTAAAGTTAACAATGAGGTGAACCTTTTAAGACAGCAGCCATTTTCCAGTGCCTTTGTGAAGTCCTTAAAAGACACAATAAAGATTTCAGATGCATACAGTATGTAACAGTTAATCAGTTAGATGCCAAATTGTCTTCCAATCTTAAAGCACACCTGCTTTAGTCTCTGATAACATTTCTTTTGAGAGCTCCTAAAAAGGTACTCTATAAATGTTCAGCCACCGGCACATGCATTCAAATACACAAAAATATTGTTATATTTTGTGCATATTAATAAGTGTTAGTTTTTGGACTTTATTTATAAATAGTTATTATACTTGTTACCTGCCTAAGTTCAGTAAATTTCAGCATCTGTTTCTTCACCTTGGCCATGCTGGAATACTCTTCTGTTCGTGCGACTAATGCTGCATGTGGCTAGGTTTTCTCTAGACTCTTAAAGACGCACTTCTTCAGCTGTTTGATGGCCACATGTTGAACGCTTCTGTGAGACTCTTAAGTGGTGCTTTATAAATATCTTGTTACATTACAGTGCCACAGTGCAAATCGATTAAGATGAAAGACTGTAAAAATTAGTTTGAACCAAATTTTTTATATTCACGTATAGCAACAGTAAATGCAGCAAGAAACGTGTTATGACCACATGACTTCCTGGCAGCAAATGACATATTGTACGTGTATATGCATAATGATTACGATAGGTTGCCATGTGAGCAACTTGTCCAGGAATGTTACAGAGTCTACTCAACGGGCTCACAAATCCGCAGTTGTTGGATTTCAGAGCACGCTGCTGATTACACCACAATGCTATGCAATCGCAAAATTACTGTTACATTTATTTTTGTTTTAGAAACTCTCTGGTTGCGTAATGATGCTGGAGTGCTAGAGATATGCGACAACGATACAGAACCAACTGGCCAAAGGTATTATTCATGCTACCATTTCAGTGTGTTCTTTGAAGTTAATTGTTTGTTTAAGTTACACTTTTAGGGCTTCTTCCAGAACATAGAAGGCAATGGGATTACCAGCTTTGGGGTGAGGAGCTACAGGCCCTCAAGTTACAGCTCAGACTCCCAAATGTGCCATCTTTAAATCTACACTGTTCTACAGGTAAAACTTAATGAATCCAGTGATATAATTAATGAAAAGTGGCACAGTCCTCGCACTAAATTGCCTGAGTTGGAAGTGCAAATACTTGAAATGGTATTTGAGTATGTACTACCCAAATACAAGTAGAAAATACATGGAAATTGCAATTATCGTTATTTGTTTATAGATGTCCACCCGATTACACCTGTAAAATTTCAACAGAGAACCCGAACTTTGGCTACACAAATTTCGATAATTTTCTGTGGTCATTGCTGTCGGCATTTCGCCTGATGACCCAAGACTACTGGGAAAGTCTTTATCAGATGGTGAGTGATCTAATCTAAACTAATAACTTATAATCAGATGACTCATAATTTAATCTTGTCTGAGGTAAAATACAGTATGATCTAACAAAGTTCTTCTATTCCAATGGTTTCTGTAATCTAATCTTACTACTGTATTTGGACGGATGACAAATAATCTAATATAATCTAATCTAACAACTTTTAATCAGATGATACAAAGAAGGTAAGATTGTAGAGGCGTTCACCAACCTAAACACGATCCTAGTCCGAAGAGCATTGAATTTAGTGCTATACATGATACTTAACTTTTATGAAGACTAATGCCTGAGGTATCAATGACAATGGTAAAATGCATTGTTTAAGCTGGTGTTTTTTTGTTTGTGATGAAAAGGTGTTGAAGGCAAATGGCCCCATCCATATGCTGTTTTTCATTTTTGTCATCTTTCTTGGGTCGTTCTACCTGGTCAACCTGATCCTTGCGATTGTTGCCATGTCATATGATGATTGTCAGAAACGAGAAATCAGAGAAGCCGAAGAAGAACTGGCAGCTGCCCTTGTAAGTCAGTTCATCAGTTATCCTTCTTCTTATCATCTTCATCATTTTTATCATCCACTTCTGCATCTTCATGCTGTTCCTTTTCCTAATCATCTTCATTGTATTCCGCAATCATCGTCAGCCAGGCGTGTACGTAGCGAGACTTAAATTCAAGAGGAGGTAACTTCACAGACCATTGGCAAAATCCTGGTCATTGGGGTCATTGGTCAATATAAGTTCCAGTGTATAACAAAAGCAAAACGAGGCAACTGCCTCCTCGTGCCTCAATGTAGCTACAGCCTATGTCATCAGCATCAACACCATCCTCTTCATCAGTTTCATCATCCGCTTCATATCATCAACATCTTCTTCATCCTCTGTAGTTATTACCTTTCATTTTCCCATCATCTTTAGCATCCGTTTCATCCTATCCTTCCTCCTTTCTCTGATTTTGCAGGAGGAACAGGAACGGCAGATTGCAATGCTCGAGGAAATGATGAATCGAAGTCCTTCATTGCTTTCCGAAATCTCACACATCGCTCCACCAGATCATGACAACCTCACACCCAAGTATGGACGTGGTCTCGAACCTCGGCTCAGTTTTAGCATCAACCAGGAGGGACGGGCGGTAAGAGGAAATCGATCGAGTCATTTTTTGATCATTTTGATCCAGTGTCGTAGCCTTTCTGGTGTCATTATTATAATGATCTTGGATCCAGTATCATAACTCTTGTCAATGTGGGATAGTTGATTTAAAAAAATAATTAGATGTGCACAGTTACTAGTTACTGGGCCTATAAAAGTAACTAATTATCACAGATGGTTACTTACAGTTATGAGAGCTACATGTTGGAAAATATTGACATTAAATTCTGGGTTATTCAAGGATATTTCAAGGTGTATGCTTGTAAGTTTGTATGCATTTTTATAATAACCAGAGTTGTATGGTCTTGAGACAATATTTGGCTGAGTTATGACCATTTCCCCAGATTTTCCTCTGAAATTGACCTTTTTAACTTTTAAAATAACCTTGAATCGTCTTACATTTAGTAGCCTTGTTTCTTACCACAGGTGGCCCTTATCATTTCGAGAAACACAAGAAAGAATTAGCCAATTTCAACAATTATTGCTCTGATTTTGCTAGATTTTATTTTTTCTGACCTTAGAATGGCCTTGAATTACCCCGAATTTAATGTCAATATTTTCCCCAGATGTATCTCTAATCGAGACAAAAAGAACAAAAAAGGTCATCCAAATTGGACTCCTCGTTCATTCTTTGTCATAAAAAGAGAAAATCAACAATGGACCCAAGTTCAGAGGCTGAGCACATACAGTCCTATGAATTTAAGGGGTCTACGCTACATACGTGCTTATCTAAAGAATGTTGCGATCAGCTTTTTCTGGCAAACGATTTGTCCCATCCTGCTAAGGAAAGGCTTTGGCTTATGTGTCTACACTCTGGTTCACATCTACGAAATTCACTACCACCAGCTTTGCTGGACCCTTTCATTACCCTTCTCAGGCTCTTGTCTCATTTCACAATAAGCTGAGGACATTTTTTCCAGTTACCAAAATGCTTTAGAGGTATATTCATAAATTAGATTTTAAGCATCTGATAAATATATATTAATTATAAACTACATTACATTATGATCCACCAAGTAGTATTGGCCATGTTTTCATTGGTCAGGGAAGCATAAGTCAACCTGGATCGCCATTCCACTCGCGTCGTCTCAACAGCCAAGGCAGTGGATCAATGCACAGGCAAGACCCCACATCGCCCCACAGCGGCAGCATTAAATCCCCACCAATAACCCTTAATCCAGACGGCACCACCAACCGCCCGACAGCCGAAGAGCTCTACCACATGCTCCATGCCCGTCCGCGTTCTTCACGTCGACACCAGGTCGGTTCAGTTCGATCAACCACTGGCAACTGTATGTTGGCCGTCAACCGAAGAGCAACCCTCAGGAGGAGTCTCTCTCCGATGCCACAGTCCGCAGCACAATCCGTGCCGCATCCCAGGTCAGGTTCCAGTTCGTCGCCTTCGCCACCTCCTCCGCTGACAATCTCGATTCCGCAGGCTGACAGCTCGATTGCCATGCCTCTGACATCACCGCCGGCTCAGTTGTCTGCTAAGTCGACATCTCCGAAGCGTGGACTCGGTTCCTTCCGGCGGTCAGAGAAGTCACGGTTTTCATGGAATTTTCGGCGCACTTCGGGCAATAGACCGCTCCCAGCATTGATTGTTGATGAAGAGAAAGGCGGGAATCAGGTGGGTGAAATATACGTCATACCGCGTAAGTCGTGGTTTTCTACATGAGAGTCAAGGGTAGCGACTTATATAAAATTGCTGAACAGATTAATCTTCTTAATATTTAACATTAATATCTAACTCTATCATTCAAGGTATTAGCTTTGGATCCCTTCAGCTGTGGGAAGTATAGAACCAAGTACTTAGCATTGTCAAATCATAGCTAACAGCAAAGGTTATAATCTTTAATTATTTTGAAATTGCTAAAACTACTGTAAAACCTCAACAAACCACATGTTGAATTTTTTTTAAATTATTATTATTGTTGTTGTTATAAACACCTTCATAGCTAAAACATATCTTGGTTCACAAATCACAAAGGCTTATTATTTATATTATTCCTGTCTTTATTATTATTATTATTACTATTACTACTACTGTGCTACTAATGTTGCTATTAATAAATATTATTATTATTATTATTAAATTTTGTATTGCTTTTAGTCATAAAGTAGTACAATGTAGGCCCATTAGTGCTGGGACGTTTGGAGCCTAAACCACCATGACTGTTCGTTAATGACCGCTTACTAATGGGACCATGCTGAAATACAGTAGTTTGTATGATTTATTATTATAAACACCTAACTAAGTCATATATCTTGGTTGTAAAAGACTATTATTATTATTTATATTTTTAGTATTGTTAAAAAATGTGTAATGCCTGCAGTCGCAATGTAGCACAGTGCAGGCTCATTAACACTTGTTCATTGGGAGCCAAAATCACTGACTGCATCTGAACAGACCATTTTACTAAAGGGACTACTGTATATATGGCACTGTTTGTTCTGTTTAAGTTTAGTGACTAGCAGAGCAGGTTATTTGAAGGCAATTGCACTGTAGCCTGTTATCAGAAGAATTTGTCCAATAAAGGTGCTGTCTGTTTATGGGCAAAAGTGATTGTGGTTTAATACCAGACCATTTTTTGTTTCTGGCCACATTAATATCTACTGTTTCTAGCCATTATTTTAAAGCATGTCTGAATTGAACTGCCAATCTTATGGGTAACCGCTCTTGTCTTCTTGGCGAGACAGCAGCTTAAGTGCCTGTCGGTGTTAATTAAGTAGGGCGGAAAGGAAGGGCAAAGCTACAATAATTTATCTCAGTGACAGCTGCAACTAGGTTTGAGATGGAGACATGTGCAGATGTGTATTAAGTTCACCTGCTCTGGAAATGTACTGCCCTCTGCAGAGCTTAGAGCCAGCTGCCGCTAGGTGGACTGTTACCTGTCCATATTCATGCAGCTGTTAAGGCTAATGCAGACTGCTGCACAGCAAGTTCCTGTACCATGTGTTAATGGGTATCACTTATATTAAATAGATGGCATTGGGAGCCATGATAAACCTTGCATTAAGTGGATTCATGAACAGGCCACATGTAAACTGATCGCCACTGTATGAATCTGAGGTTTGGTTAATCAACTGCATCTTCTGAGAAATTCTACTTATCTTGAGTAAAAATAAAAGCAATATTAAATTTAAAAATAGTAGGCAATCACAATGATCAATCCATTTTTCCAGGATGCGTCGTCAACTCCTTCAGACATTCAGTTTCCACGAGGAGAACTAGTTCCCTACAGTCGCTCAGTATCTCGTGCTCCGAGCATCACGTGTGTTGACACACAAGGTCAGTACTCAGAATCAGGTGTTACCAATTGTGCTGTTGTGTACCTATCCAGGCATTTCTATAGCATCCTTTCCAAGCCTCTCAAAAGTGGGTCTTTCTAATCTAACTCATGTTAGAATTACTTGTTTGTTTGTGTGTATCAAGACATAAAGACAACTCTGGTAGATAAACATTCAGCAGGATTTCAGTGGGTTGTTCTTGTGAAGAAATTGCCAGTTGACCAGTGACACACAATACATTACATACAAATGGCTCAAAAGCAAGAAATGCAAAGGAGGACCAAAACTACAAACAAAGAACAGTAATAGGGCCTACTTGGACTAAACATGATATAAACAGTGGACTTGACGAAAGAATGGAGGGCATTAATTTGCAGCTATCGTCCTCCAAATGGCTGACATCAGGAAGTGGTGATGATGCATGTGTCTCAGTTTTTTTAGTCGCTTAGTAGAGGTGCTTTTCGGCAGCCTAACAGACAGTGAGTGGTGAACTCAGCTGAGCATACAGTGTTAGCGTTGAGACGCCAAGATCTTCAGGCCTTGACCTTCCTCCATGCTGTGTGAAGGCCTCCAGTTGTCAGATCCTTCTCTTTGAATCTAGTCCTAGTGGTCGTAGATGGGCTGTGTTGCCTTCTTCCTTGGGGACTTGTTCATTACCGTGTACAGGTCTCACCAGTGCTGCTCATCTTCCAGAGCCTGTGTGACATGCCTGCATTTCTAGATTGTGGCAGAGACTGGCACTGTGGCTGTTCTTTTCCTGAGGGCCTTGTTACTCTCCTGGTCAATGAAGAGAATCTGCAGGATCCACAGTTGAGGCTGTCAAGAACCTTATCGTATCGTATCGTATTTAAGTATTTGTAAAGCGCCTCTCGTAGGGTGAACCGTTCAGAAGCGCTCCCAGTGTGCTAAGCCCCGCGAAAATAAACAGGTTTTGAGAAAAGCGAAGGAATAAGAGAGACTGCCAGAGAGAATTTCAGAGCGAACAGAAGGAGAAAGAGCATTCCAAAGAGAGGACCAATTGAAGCAAAGGAACGAGCCTGAGCCATAGCAGTTCTACTACGGGGAACCAAGAGGTCAAGTCTATTGCAGGAACGAAGTGGATGGTGGGAGGAAGCTGAATGAGGCCGAAGTATTACGCCAACCAGATATTGCGGGACAAGACCCCTCTGAGCCTTGAAGATCAGAGAGAGGATTTTAAATTGTATGCGAGCATGCAGAGGAAGCCAATGAAGTTCATTAAACATAAAGGTAGAGATGTGAGAGTACCGGGGAAGGCGGGCTATCAGTCTATCAGTCTGAGTTGAGGACCGACTGAAGAGGAGAGAGACGAACCTTAGGAAGACCAACAAGAAGGGAATTGCAGTAGTCAATCGAGAAAATACAAAAGCATGAACTAAAGTTGTGAAGATGGAGGAGGAGACAGAACGACGAATGACCCTGAGCTGAGTTGAGGACCGGCTGAAGAGGAGAGAGACGAACCTTAGGAAGACCAACAAGAAGGGAATTGCAGTAGTCAATCCGAGAAAATACAAAAGCATGAACTAAAGTTGTGAAGATGGAGGAGGAGACTGAACGATGAATGACCCTGAGACGCCTTAAGTGGAAATAGGAGGAGCGTGTGAGATTAGAGATGTGCTCGGTAAAGGTAAGTGAACTATCAAGGGTAACACCCAGATCACGTACACCTGACGAGAAAGAGAAGAGTGGGAACTTTTCAGAGACGAGAGCAAAATCAAGTTTATGGAGCTGCTGAGGGGTACCAAACCAGATGAATTGAGTCTTAGAAGCATTAAGGGAGAGGTGATTTTATGACATCCAAGAGTGGAGATGATTAGAGAGAGATTGAATACTCCCGACCAAAAGCAACTGCGATGACGAAGGACCATATATTTGGCCTCTGTGGTCATGCAAGTCTTGCAACGTAGAGGAGTACCAACAACACATAGAACTTACTGAGGTGCAGCTTGATTTTCAGCTCATTAGTGGAATGCCAAATGTATTTTTGTGTAATCAATCAATAGCAGCAGACCTGTGCATGCAATTAGGTTTAGTGAATTAAATTTAGATGTTTAGCTTACCAGTAGTTTAAGTTTAATGCAGAATCTGACATTAGCAGTTTGGTGTGTGATCTCCTTTTCACTGGTTCCTCATGATAGTGTTTAGCTGCCAAGGTATGTGAATGCATCCTCTGTATCCAGCATATCGACTGCAGTCGTTGAAAGTACCTGGCTGGAATGACAGTCAGTGGTCGTCTGGATGTAGAATTTTTCCAAGTTGATCTCCAGGGCGAAGACCTTAGCCTCATGCTCATAACTTGCACAACAAAGGGTGACACTTCCACCAACAAGACCTGAAACTCTCCTTGTCTTGTTCTTTTAGGCATTCAGGTGTTGAAGGATTCGATATTTCGTGCATCTGATGGTCAAAGTAAGATTGTTTTTTGGTAAAAGCTTATTTTAGGGATAACACATTAGTTAATGATAATGCTTGGATGTGGTAAACCAAGTGATTTTGTGGAGACACCTATACATATCTAAGCATTTTTATAGTACACTTCATCATATTACACTACTTTCAGTCACTCATTAATTAATTAATTAATTCAAAGCACTTCTATAGCACCACTCCAAGATACATAATCAGAGGCACTCCCAGCCCAAATATGGCGATAAGGAACAGTTTTCAAGTGCTTGTAAAAGGTGTATGTGGAGTAAGAGGGTCTAAAGAAAGGTTATTCCATGTGCTTGGTTCAGCCACTGGAAAGGCACAACACTGCATCTTCGAAGTGTGCACATCACGCATATAATGCGAGAACTGTTCAAATTTTGAAATACCACCAACAAGCCTAGCAGCTGCATGCAGCACATGTTCAAGCTGCCCAATACACCCCAAAGGGAAGCCAACATAGACGGCACTGCAGTAGTCAATCCTACTACAAAGAAACGCATGAACAAGGACAAGTGCAGCATTGAGTGAAAGTGAACAGGAAATGACCCAGTGTTGCCTCAACTGAAGAAAAACAGTGCATATGAGAGTTTAGTGTTCAGAAAAGGTAACTTCCTGGTCAAGAACAACCCCATGATTGTGGACAGATGTAGAAAAGACAAAGTGAGGGAAGTCAGCAGCAATAGTTGGAGAATATACTTTTCTCATCTGCTGCTCATAACTCAATCTTATAAATTGCGTTTTGGATGTGTTGAGGCAGAGACGACGGGACAACATCCAATTGCCAAGTGCCACCATAGCCTGTTGTAGTGTTAGTGACTCCTACACTAAAATCCCAGGTCTAATTTTATTTAGGAAATGATGTCATGAACTTTTGTTTCTGTTGAACTAGTTTGTTTTGAGGAACCTGATCTAACAATCTGGGAGTGGGTCATGTCAAAGGTCGACAACCTCATGTATGGTTGGGAATGTCCGGCTGGTTGGCAGAGGTTCGCGGGGATCTTGGAGCTGTTTATACTTGATCCATTTGTTGATCTCTTCATTACTCTCTGTATCATCACAAATACGATCTTCATGGCAATGGATCATGCCGGGATCCAGAAAGAACTCTCTGAAATCCTCAACATTGGAAACCTAGTAAGTACCAATCTACAATGATTATGATAGAAGAAGAAAAGAAGAGCAGTCTCTTAAGCTAACCCTGGGGCAGCCTTGTGTATGAAGTGTCAGTGACTTAATTTTCTTAGTCTCAGTATGTATAGGTGGTTGGCCAGTCCTCTGCCTTGCCGTCTCATCTTCCCACTGACTGGGTGCGGTCAGTTTACTCATTATAGCTGAGTTTGCTGGTGGGCAGGGGGAACTGAAATCTTGACACAAATTTCTGCCCTGGCCGAGATATGAACCTCCGATCTCGTGGTTTACAGTCCAGAATGCTAACTACTGGACATTGCGCTCCCAGTGATTACGGTAATGTAATTGAAATAATTCATACATAAAAATTTTGCACAGGAAAGCCCAATTTTTTTATTTAATTGATGTTTGAGAACAAGGTAGATAATTATTGTTTTGTATTAATATTGTTTTGTTATATTTTATCATCTGCTATTTGTATAGGCTTTTAAAAAGGACTTAGAAGGCGCTGGAACATACGGATTCATTTAGTTGTTGTTGTTGCTTAATTACTTACCAGGTATTCACAGTAATCTTTGCTGCAGAGGCTTTGCTTAAAGTTCTTGCACTTGGATTGATCCGATATCTGCAGGATCGATGGAATGTCTTTGACATTTCAATCGTGATCCTGAGCCTTGTTGAACTCAGCCTCGTGGAGAATGTCAAAGGCGGGCTTTCTATCCTTCGATCATTTCGTCTGGTGGGCAAATTCTCTGCTTCTCGTTTTTAAGTATTCTACTTATATCAAACAAAATACTGTTGTTTTGCCTTAAGTAAATGAATTTAAATGCAAGTGGAATTGGAATGAATCCCAGTTAAATTAACCTCTGCCATGCAGAGCATCTGCATGCTAGTTTGGCTCAATGTCCATTGTCCAGTTTCCAAGACCTAACCCCATACTGTAACCTTGTCTTATAATTTATAAAGGAAGACAACTTATCTTTCGTCTTTGCTATATTGCACTCAGTCATTGGATGCTCTGATTCTTATTATATATTATGCCACCAGAACTGTACTATCTTCTATGACTTCTATTTTTCTCTGTTGCTGGCCATAAGTTCTCTAATTAACTGCCTATTTCTGCCCGCTCTTCTCAGTCTGTCATGTCCTTAAGGTCCAGACTGAATCGTTGCTAAGTGCTTCTGAATCGTTGCTTCGAGTCATCGACTGCTTACGAACTACGACACTCAAATCTCTATTATTATTATTATTATTAAATCTCATCTATTTTGAACTGCCTAACCTATAGCCCGTCTTCCAGCCACGGATCTTAAGTGCTTGGCTTTGCACAGTGGATTGTGATTTTGGAATGCGACCTTGTTTAGCTGTGACCATCGATTGATCCCTTTTGCATTACATGTATGATAACAGCACTGTCAAAGTTTCCAGATTAGATTAGATAAGTTGATTAGATTTGATTAATATTAGGGAGATACACTTAGACTGTTTGGCCTTGTGTTATGTAGAGAAGAACAACATATTTATAGTTCATGTGCATGACTTTGAAGATTGAATGATGACTAGTTACAACACAAAGACTGATAGTTTCTGCAGAATGGTATGACAAATATGTAGACTGATTAGAAGCAAGCAGAAAATTGTAATTAAAGTCATTAATAGGTCAGTGATAGATGCTTCTCTTTACTAGTTTTGATTGATATGTTACTGTTGAAATTGGTCTCTGTGTGTTGAAACTCAATTATATTTTTATTCTCTTAGGTTTGACATTCTTGGCGTTCTCGTCATTTAACTCTCGGGGATGCTTGTGCCTGTTTGCGATTTGTCAACCAGATTGAGTTTAATATATAATATATATACATTATACACACATAAGTTTTAGTGAGCAATACACATAAAAAGCAATGCAGAACCAAGCAATATACACAATTAAAAATACACGATAACAATACAGACCAAAGCAGTTCAGTGTAAGACAAGATAAAATTGCCACTATTGTTTCTGGACTTGTTTCTTTTATAGCTGCGCGTTTTCAAGTTGGCTAAATCATGGCCGACCTTGAACCTTCTGATTGGAATAATCGGTCGAACAGTGAACGCACTCGGTAACCTCTGCTTTGTGCTTGGCATCATCGTCTTCATCTTTGCTGTCATGGGAATGCAGGTCTTTGGAAAGCAGTACAAATTAGAAAATTTTCCGGAAGGAATTCCGCGCTGGAACTTTACCGACTTTCTCCATTCTTTCATGATTGTGTTTCGTGTTCTTTGCGGAGAGTGGATCGAATCAACGTGGGATTGTATCCGCTGTTTCGGATACTCGTGTATTCCATTCTTCCTGCTCACGATGATTATTGGCAATCTTGTGGTAAATTTATATTGAATCAGATTTAATCTAATCATCTTAAACAGTTGACATTTAAACAGCTATCATTTTTAAACTTCTTGCAGAAGTTATTTCTTTAATTCTAAGTCTTGCTTACTTTTTGTATAAAGTGGCCCACTGTATTGATCAGATCTAATATAATGTAACCTATACAATAAACACAGTAATTTTTTGCTAACTTAGGGTTGTTCCATCCCACCCTTTATAGCAAAAGGTAGTCCCATTCCTTCACATTTCCATCTACTCATCGTCATCCATTTCTCCTCCCCTCCATCCATGCATCCATCTCTCTATATTTTTCCATCCATCAATTTCATTCTTCTCTCCACCAAACCACCCATCTATCGAACCATCAGTCCAACCATCCACTCATCCCTGAATATTTCCCTATAAGAGTGACCACTGATCACATGCTACCTGTGTCCAGGTGCTGAACCTCTTCCTGGCCCTGCTGCTATCTTCATTCGGTGCCGAGAGCCTTAACCAAGGCCAAGAGGTGAGCACGGAGCCAAACAAGTTGCAGGAGGCGATCGACCGAATGAGCCGAGTCTCGCTCTTCATCAGGTCGCATCTCAGAGTCTGCTGCCGCAGCATCTGCAGAAATGACAAAGACAAGGACAAGTCACTCGTCAGTGTAGATGATGCTGTTGTAACAGTAGGAGCATCACTTGGCATGTCGGTCGCTGTACCGTCCTCCATCGACGCTTTTCCAGATCCACTCAAGTGGTCCGTCAAGCGCCACTATGATGAGGCTCAGTTTCAACTCGTTGTGCCTGAAATCAAAAAGTTAGACCAGGGTATGTAAGAAGGTCACTGGGAAGTCAAAAGTCAGTTAACAGTAATATAATCTAATCTAATCTATCATACTGTGCAGTGATTTTGAAAAACTGACAAAATGCACAGCACTGGGCAATAAATGCTAGAGCTTCGGACCAGCCTCCAACAGCCCAATGAGGTAGAGGCAAAGTGATAGAAAACTGTTTAGGAGTAAGCACCAACGTAGGACATAACAATTTAAATTGCTGGTTTAAATAACTTGTACTTGGTATTAAATATTAATAAATTTGCTTCCTTCTTGAATACAGTTTCCCTTCAAGAAACTTATGCTTTTTCTCTTTCCAGCTTGATTTTACATCACTCTAGTGTGATTAATGTCTTTAGGTACAAGACAATAATAACAATATAATATATAGTTTTGTTGCATTAATTGTTATCAGTTTTCAATTACCTGTAACTTTATTGTGTATTGTTTCTTCTAGAAAAGTTGAATTTGATTTCAAAATCTGCATCAGATGAAGTGAATCTACTTCCCAAGAAGGTTGGTAGCTGCTTCGTTTATTTTTAAACAAGAGAAACAAAGCAGTGCTTGTCTAATCACCAGACATTTTTTGAATCCTTAGGGACCATCCTTGTCTGCATACAAAAATTTCAAACTTTACTTTAGAATTTTAAAATTCTATTGAAACAATACAAATATTTATAACAGACTATCTGAGCACTATATTATGAACTAATCCCTAAGCTTTTCACTTAATACAGAAGGTTAATTTATCCACCTTAATATTCTGTTAATTCATTTTCTATATCCCTCGTATTAATAATAATTATAAACGATCAGAAATATCATGATGTCATGAAGTGAACATTTTGTTATTCTACTAGACTCATTTAATTTCAGTAGGTGGCGCTGCTATAGCACTACATGTTAGGTATATTGTCCAGAGTCGCTTACTTTCTGCCTACTCATATATGAATAAGCTTATACTATTCGATTATCCATCCATATTTTGCTTATTATAATATGATATGGGCTTCTAACTACTGTCAAGATTAAAAAGATTAAATGTCCTCCAAAACAGAGCCCTCCGTATTATTGTCAAACAAGCTCAGCACTTTTCTACTCGTCTTCCTACGAACTAGCATTTCAAGATACACACATCTTAAAACTTGAGCAAATAGCCATTCAGCAAACTGAGGGAATTTATGCATAAATATACATATAATCAACTGCCTTCATCATTTAACAATTATTTCAAAACTACTTCTTAATCTAATCCCTATGCTGTACATTCTTCAGCCAACTATAGACCCACATACTCCCGCACTAATACCCGTAGGTTCTCGATTAAAAGTGCCAGCCCTAAAATCTGGAATAGTATCCCCAACGACTTACGGTACCTAACTAATTTTCACCTATTCAAACGTAGATTGCGTGCCTATTTGATTGCCATTGGTATGTTCTTATAATATTGTGTGTACTAGTTAACTAATTAAAACTTGTTAAGGATTAAAAAATAGTAGAATTAAACAATTATTCAGTCTGCCACTTGAGTACGGCAATGATGTAAGGGTGACCGTACTAGTCGGAACTTGTTCCCTTTAGGGTTCTCTAACACCGTTGTATCCCAACTATTATGCTGTACCTATAATGCTTGTATTCTCTGTTTCTGTTGGAAAAAATTTATGGTTATGGTTATAGTTATGGCTAAGAACATGTCTGCCCACGGATTATTGCCCATCCTAAATGTTTTTAAACCGTTGCATACATTAAAATTTTCGTGTAATGAAATTTGGGGTGCGCAATAGTCTATTGCCATGCTGTTCACAGGATGATTTTTCAAATTCTTCTCGACCGTCCTAAGACGGGCAAACCTGCAGGCATGCGGCTCGTGGGATGATTTTTTAAATTCTTTTAAACCGTCTTAGGACATGCAAACATCTAGTTATTATTATTATTATCAATATTAGTAGTAGTAGTTGGAGTAATAATAGTACTAGCAGCAGCAGCACCCATTAGTTCTGTACTTATGCACTGCCACGAACAATGGCCATCAATTGACAGCACTGAACCTGAATTTGTTGTACATAGTTTAGAGGAAGTGTAAAACCAACATGAATGCTATACAAATCTACCTTACCATACCCCTCCTCTGTACCTTAGTTTCCCTTACCTTGCCTCACCTTCCCTTGCCCTACTTTACCCTACTTTTACCTTGCCTTCCTTTAGTTGTTATCCTACGTCACCTTGTCGTCTTGCCTTGCTTTCCTTGATTAATATTTCCTTTGCTTTGCCTACAATCCTACATCAATTTAGTTTATCTAACCTAACAGATATTTGTCTTTATTTTACCTTACCATATTTATAACCATGTGCGCTGGGTTTTACCAGTCGAACCATCACGTGAAAGAGAGTGAATCGAAGAGCACAGGTAACCGCAAAGTCCTGAACAGCTGGTCGTCAACCGCATCCATCTCCTCAACATCTTCCACTTCTTCCTCTTCCACAAATCTGGATGAAGAGTCTACAAATGCTGCTAAATATGGCATGGATGAGACCTCGAGCCTTGACCTCTGCCTCTACCCGACAAAGGCGGCGGACGTACGCGAGGTCAAGGTCATCTATTTCCGGTTTCCAGAGGACTGCTGTCCAAAGGGCTGGCGCTGGAAGTACGCCTGCTGGGATGCATTCCTTCGCATGAAGTTCGGACAGAAGTGGTGGGCATTCCGCTGCTACACGAACCATCTTGTTGATCACAAACTCTTTGAAAGCTTCATTATCATCATGATCCTGGGTAGCAGCATCTCGCTGGTAATCTATTACTGTTTTATTTTATTATGATTAATAATAGTACTTTTGTTCTTATTATTTTTGTTGCCCAAGATAGAAAAGGTCTATCAGAATTTGGAAAACAAGTTAGTGGTACTTTGTTCTGGAATGACCAATCTTAGCTGGTATGTGACTCTGACTGTGCCTTGAATGACAACTGCATTGAAAAGTAGGATCACAGTGGAAATGCAGTGAAAGAGAAATGAGATCTCCCTCTTGTTACCGGTTATTATTGTTATTTTATTTTATACCAAAATTGACTGTGTTCGAAGGTGTAACTAGGGCTGTTAATATCGTTTTTTTGCAAACCGATTATCGCTTTCAGAAATCCGATTTTAAACCGATTATCGTTTTTATTGGCCTTCATAAAAATTTTAATATATTATCGTATAATGCAAGTTTCTGAAAACAGATAATCGCTACGTGCCGTAACGTACACACACGTATTGGGTTCTATCTACTATTACCTCGTTGGCTGTGGGAGTCTTACGCTTTATATACGAGGCTTTGTATATGAGGCAATAACACGTCACTGTGGGGGTTCTACTATTACCTCGTTGGCTGTGGAAGTCTCCTTTTTATATATATAAGAGGCAGAATTCGATAATTGTTTTGTCAATAATGAAAACCAATAATCGTTTTCAAAACCGATAATCGGATTGCCGATTAACGGTTAACATCCCTAGGTGTAACACAACTAAACCATATTTCCAAAGCTCCTTTAGTCTCCCAAGTAACTTATGCTCTTTCATCTTGACGTGGCTTCCTGTCAATGGATTTGGTTCAATTTTTGTTGTGTGCATCGTCCTTTTGGGTGGAAACATGGAGACAGTCTAATGCTGCAGAAGATTTGCTAGAAAGCTTTAACGATAAGCTGCATTGTTTTTCCAGTCGCTTTTAGTACACTCTTGTCGTTAAAGTGTTAGAAGAATTAACTCCCACCAGAATTATGACTTATATCTGATCCATCCTATGAACTCGCCAAGACCTATCTCTATGCTATCTCTGCACGGGTCTTTCACTCAAACTGAAAACACTTCTTTTTCACAAATCATATCCAGGTTCCTCCTCTTCCCCTCCGCACTTCAATTCTAAACACTGTTCACTGTAGACATATGACTTTCCACCCGCTTGACCCGCTAGATCTTGACCACAATTTTGACTTTACCTTATTATAATAATAATTATCTATGGGAACATCAGTCAGCAAGGGAGAGGACTGGCCACTCATCTTCAAAGGCTAAGAAAATTTAAGTCACTAAAAATTCATACCAATGGCTGCTCTTCTTTCATTCCTGATCATTCTGACCTTGGGTAAAAAAATAATAGTTAATTGTTTCAATTCCTTTTACGTTGCATTCTTATGTGACGGGATTACAGTTACTAGTGTATGAACTGATTGTTTGTGAAGGCAATGGAAGACATCAACATAGACAAGAAGAAAGATTTGAAGGAGTTCCTGTCTTGCCTTGACAAAATCTTTACAGTTACGTTCTTGATGGAGCTGCTGCTCAAGTTGTCTGCCTATGGATTTCGGCGCTACTTCAGCGAAGCCTGGTGCTGGCTTGACTTCATCATCGTCGTTGTATGTTGGCTTCTAATCTTATCTAACCTGGAAACTTCTGTAGTGCCATTTTCGTAATGCATTAGTCACCAGGATTTATCTGTTTTTGCTATCTCTTTGGAAGGACAAGCACTGTCTTCACAAGGGAGAACACACTTTTACGCTGCCTGCTGTTCAGTCTAAAAAAATTTGAAAGTGTGTATGTGAATATAGTGTAGTTTTAGTTGTATTTAGTTGTACATTTTCAGTGATTATATGTGCTTGTGTAACATTGTCCTGGTGTTGGTTCTTACACCCATTACTTTTGTTGCAAACCGGGGTCTTAGGCCGACGTTCATAGGTGCCGATTGGTTCCAAGTCTAGCCAGGATGCGAGTAACCAATGCCCTGGTAGATGGCTGGTCATGCGGGTTAGGCTCCCGTGGTCTATCAGGAGACTTGAGAGTAAAAATGATTCAGCACAGTTCAGCACTTTATTCCAGATTCTAGCTCAAGATTCGCAATTACAACAGCAGCTCGAACGACAAGTCAACCTAAACACTTCAACTGAAACTGCAGCCTAGCGTTCTGCATACAATTCCTAACACTGACTACCGCTTAAACAATCCGTAACTAAATGACAGCTACAGTTCTACTCTTAACTGGCCGACTTGAACTCTCCTGTTCCTGGCCGTCACCCTTCCTTCTCGATCTTCTTCCTCTATCCCTTTTATACCTGGCAAAGGTTAAAACTCTCAAAGCAAGATGGGGCCTTAAACGAAGTGTTACCAAAACAAACAGCAGAAGAGTTATTTTCTGTCTTTCGTTGTTTCTAAGTGTTTTGAATGGTGTTCTGACATTTGTTATCGAAGCCTTGTATAGCGCAGGTGGACTTTTTCGCTGTGAGGTGTTTCAGGTTATATCCTGGACAGCAGAGGCCACAAGACTTCTTGGATTGATGCCAACCATTCTACTTCAGTGACACTTTACAACCAGTTTCCAGCTGTGAAGAATATTGTCCTCCACAGACCAAGTAGCAGAGAGATGCTGGACACAGCATCTTCTGCCATGTGAGAGGGGCTCCTGGGTGTTGAAGTATTGCAAGCTTCAGTACCTGTCCTGAACCGTCTGTGAATGTCTTTTTAGGACTTTCATCATGTTTTTGACTTTGAGATTAGCTGTGTTGTAACTGTTTTTAGGTATCAATAGTCAGTTTGGCTGCAGATGACTTGGGTATGCAACACATGGCAGCATTTCGTGCACTAAGGACTCTGAGGGCTCTTCGACCTTTGAAGGCTGTTTCTCGATGGGAGGGCATGAGAGTAAGTTCTCACATACATGTGTAACCTTTTTACAGGTTAATCGACTACAGTGTTTATGTGTGTTTGTATGTGTTATCTGGACAAAAGAAACTTCTCAAAGGCACTAGAATACTATCACTGTTTCAGTGCTTCAGCATCTTGAAAGGCCCAGAAAGGAACTATATTAACATAAACTAAAGCTACATTGCAATGCTACCAACATAGTCTAACATAATTTTTATCTTCTGTGGGTAATTGTAATTGGGTATGTGATCCTTTGTGTGGCAGTTTTGTTGTTGTGGATCTTTGCCAGTTTTATTGCCTTTCTACAACATTTTCTGTATTGTCCAGAGATTTATTATACACTGACCAACAAAATAATATTTTTTGTTTGCTAGCTCTCAGAACTTTAGAACTGTTCTTAGCTAAATTTGGGGCGCTGATTTCAAATATGAAATCGAAATTTGGCTAGCACGTCAGGATTTTTAGGTACGCATAGGTGAGGTTCTACACAATTGCGAACTCTCAACTCATATTAAAAATGTATGAAGAATAGAATTTTGTGCTTGTTCTTAGCTAAATTTTGGATGCTGGTTTCAAATATGAAATCGAAATTTGGATGGCAGGTCTAGTTTTTCAGCTACGCTTCAGTGAAGTTCTACACAATTGCGAATTCTCAGCTCATATAGGCCTATACTGTAAGCGAAAGCAAAGTATCAAAACTGTATCACACAATGCCAGGCATTTGCTTTCACATTTGTTCTTAGTTAAAATTTGGACGCTGATTTCAAATATGAAATCAAAATTTGGCTAGCTTGTCAGGTTTTTTAGGTACGCATCAGTGAGGTTATACATAACCGAAAATTAATGCTTTTTAGGACTTTCATCATGTTTTTGACTTTGAGATTAGCTGTGTTGTAACTGTTTTTAGGTATCAATAGTCAGTTTGGCTGCAGATGACTTGGGTATGCAACACATGGCAGCATTTCGTGCACTAAGGACTCTGAGGGCTCTTCGACCTTTGAAGGCTGTTTCTCGATGGGAGGGCATGAGAGTAAGTTCTCACATACATGTGTAACCTTTTTACAGGTTAATCGACTACAGTGTTTATGTGTGTTTGTATGTGTTATCTGGACAAAAGAAACTTCTCAAAGGCACTAGAATACTATCACTGTTTCAGTGCTTCAGCATCTTGAAAGGCCCAGAAAGGAACTATATTAACATAAACTAAAGCTACATTGCAATGCTACCAACATAGTCTAACATAATTTTTATCTTCTGTGGGTAATTGTAATTGGGTATGTGATCCTTTGTGTGGCAGTTTTGTTGTTGTGGATCTTTGCCAGTTTTATTGCCTTTCTACAACATTTTCTGTATTGTCCAGAGATTTATTATATTTTGAAGGATTGTTTTATCTTGGGTAATAAACTAATTATAATAATGATGATAATAATTATAACAATAATATATTAATAATAATGTTAATTTGATAGTAATAATTATAATGATAATATAAAATTATATTGAATCCCAGTTAGCTACATTGGTTAGAATAGAACGTAGGCCACGTCCCATACTCCTCTGTGTAAGAGAGCGTGTGGATCGTGGTTCGCTTCTCGAAGCGAAGCTTTTTCAGGGATTTAAATCTTGGGCTGCATTCATTCATTCACTCATTCTGAGCATGGTGCATACTTGGGGACCTTAAATGGCATGGCGCCTATTCAAATGGGCAGCAGTGGTGAAGGATCTCACCTGATCAATTCCTTGAAAAATGAGCAGGGTCGGTGCCACACGATTGCTATATAAAATCATAAAATAGAGTACAGTTACATGACTAAAAAATATGTCTGTGTTGGTTTATAGGTTGTGGTGAACGCTCTGTTTCAAGCGATACCAGCCATTTTCAACGTGCTCCTCGTCTGTCTAGTGTTTTGGCTCATTTTCAGCATCATGGGCGTCACTCTGTTCGGTGGTCGCTTCAACTACTGTACTTACAACGGTTCCTTACTTAACTACACTGAAGTTGCCAACAAGACCATGTGTCTGTCGATGAACTACACCTGGACAAACACTAAGATCAACTTTGACAATGTTCTCGCTTCATATCTGGCACTGTTCCAAGTGGTATGATAAACATCCAATTTGCATGTGTTTATGTATGTAGTATGTACCGTAAGTGTGCTTAGGGGCCGTCCATAAAGTACGTCACGCTCCAGGGGAGGGGGTTTAAGAAAGTGTGACAGTTTGTGACAGGGGGAGGGGGTCAGGCCATGTGTGACGTCACACATTTATTTATTTTTTATTTTACTTATAATTTATTTTTTATTTTTTAGTAGAATTTCATAGCTTTAAAAAAATTTTCAAAAATTTTTCTGAAACATTTTAATTAGTTTTATGTCAAAATAGCATGAAATGCATATCTCCTGAATGTGTTTTTCACGATTCCTCTCGCTAGGAGCGCTAGTAATAATGCTGTTGCGAAGCCTTGTTTATGTATTAGCCTTGCTTTCGAAGTATTATTATTTCTATGTTGAAAGTGTGACGTACTTTAGGGGGGGGGTCCGAGTTTTGTGACAGTTTGTGACAGAGGGAGGGGGGTAAAATGGTCAAAAATAGCGTGACGTACTTTATGGACGGCCCCTTATGTAAGTAGAAAGTTACATGTGTATACATAAAGTTTATATATGCATGCATATTTTATGTATGTATACATATGTATGTATGATTGTATGTACGTTTTGTACGTATGAATCAGCATTTTTGTATCATATGCCTTTAAGTATCTATCTGAAGCATTGCATGCATGGTAGAGAGTGACACAGTAATGGGGAAAGCAGTAATACTGTGGTTACTTACTGTGGTAAAATCTGCGGTAATGGTGTCAGAAGAGGTGGTAATACCATGGGGATCTTAGCAAGGCCTACAGTATTACATTAGGGATGGATATACAAGAGCAGTATTTACTGCGGTAACAGTTATAACTTTGTCCACTGTAATGAACTGTCCATTAAACTAACAAAGTCTGCACAAAATGTTAAGTCATTAGGCTATATATTTGAAATCCTTGAATATTTGACATCTTTTCAACTTAGTTAAGTATTCTGTATTTAAAAACTTAAGATTTTAACAGAACTGTTTATTGTGCAGAAGCATTTGTTATCTTCTTATTTTTCTTCATTGGGATGGGAATGGGGATGCAGGAACACACCTAATGGGGACAGGGTGAGGATGGGGACAGACCTAATGGGGATGGGAACAGACCTGATTGGGATGGGGACAGACCTGATGGGGATGGGGACAGATCCACGGGAATGGGGTGAGGATGGAGACAAATTTTGTCTCTGTGTCACTCTGTAATGCATGGCTAACATACCTGGTGCAACTTAAGGCTTAGATAATTGCAGAACTGCTTAGATGCATAATACATAGAAGAACTGCTGAGCTGAATGACATGAAACGGCACATTTGTTTAATAGAAGTTTGATTGAAATGGATGGTTCAATGCATGAGGAAGCTCCATGAGTTCGTATTACTATGCAGAATAAGGTATCCGCAAATGCCATTGTGAAGCAATCCGACGTTTCATTATTGGTAACATATCTTGAACTGTAACTGTTTTGTTTGCTTGTTAGGCGACGTTTAAGGGATGGGTAGAAATCATGAGATCTGCAACAGACGTCAGAGAAGTAAGAGAAATTACCTCTTATTACCTATTATGCTATTACCATTATTATTTACACCGGAATGTCTTACCTATAAAACCCTCACAATGAACACTCCTACCTACCTTCAACGAAGTTCAACCACTAAGTCTTTCTCTTCCTTTAAAAAACGCCTGAAAACTCACTATTGCTCAGTCTTTCAAACATTTGAATAGATAACTACAGCTCGTCACCTGGCGACTGACTCAGATTCGCATTTGTGTGACATTGCACACATTAAACATGCTTGTAATAATAATATCAGTAAATTATTATCCTTATTATTACTGTTAATATTATTTTTTCATTCTCATAGTTTCTTATTTGGTGGAATTTTAAAATAACCTATTTATATACCTTATCTTTACTAGAACAATTGTGGAAAATGTTGGATGCTAGAATAATTGTAGAACAGTTTGCATAATCAGCTGTTTGCTTTTGTAGAAACAGTTGTGGCTCTGTATGCAATCACTGCTTTCAGTCTAAATTGTTGTTGTGCTGACTGTTTCTTATTTGGCTCAAGTTCCTGTTGTTTTAACATAGTATTGTGAGGAAAACATTTTTAGGAAGCATTCCGTACTCCTATTGATTTTGTATTTGTCCTATGATGTTTGTACACCACCAGAGTGCGGCTTTTCTGCAATCGGTTTAATAAAGAATATACTTACTTACTTACTTTTCTTCAAACTGGTAAATGGACACACGTTTGAGATCACAGTCATATCCATGATCAGCCTGAATGTGATCTGCATGTCGATTGAAATCTTACAATAGCTGGAATCCTATTTCATCACTTTAATATAATGTTAAACGGATAAAAAAATTATTCATGGTGAACGTTTGTTGGCTTTAGAAAGACGATCAGCCCAGACCAGAGGAGAGTCCGTATATGTATCTGTACTTTGTGGTCTTCATCATCTTTGGTTCATTCTTCACCCTCAATCTCTTCATTGGTGTCATCATCGACAACTTCAATATGCAGAAACGCAAGGTAGTCAAGAACTCGATTGGCAGTTTAAGAAGATGTATCTGCCCACACAAAACCTCTTTTAGCCTAACATAAAAACTTTGCTAGTATAACTTTTGTCATTGTTCTTGGCTAAGTAAAACTGACGTGAAAGGCGATTGTAATATGCTGTTGATTAGTTTAGAAATTTTTTTACTCATAATAATAATAATATTTATTCTTTAATGAAGCGCCTGACAAACACACTGCGCTGAACCGTGTGCATGTTATGACGGTTAAACAATTCATAAGAACAGAAATCACAGAAGACATAAATCAACAGAGTTGCAGCCATGCAAGGCGCAAACTCATTGTACTTTTGCTGCCACCTAGGGAATGAAGGTATGAGCTAAACCCAGGGGCCTCACGGGAATCGAACCGGGTCTGTGAAAACTTCAGGCGAGAGTGTTATCCATTATACTATCCCCCTCCCCATTGTAATGTGTCGTTAATTAGCTTAGTAATACCAGTACACTGCTAATTTTGCATAGCTATATGTTGTATAATTGGGGTTGTAATGTATTGCATATTAGGCCGGTGGATCACTGGATATATTTATGACTGAAGATCAGAAACGATATTACAATGCGATGAAAAAGCTTGGATCGAAGCAACCTCAGCGACCAATTCCAAAACCCAGGGTTTGTAACCATAGTTACATGAATTGTTTAATAATTGATTATTATGATGATGTAATTAGTTGTTTGTTGTGTCTTGTTAATAGTCTGAGCAAATCAATGGATTTGCTGCTGTTCCTTGGGTATTAACTTTAAATATAATGAACTAGTTTAAATTGAATTGAATTTAAACCTTTTAATGAAGACCAGTAAACAGTCAAAGTTACATTCATTAAGTCAGAGGTAGCCTGTGAAAGATAATTTGCTTAGCCTGGATTACAGTCTGTATATAGTGATTAGCGAGTCCAGTAATCACTGTATACCGTCCAGTAATCACAATGGCACACTGTCTTGTATTGGCTCAAGCTAACATGTACCTCATAATTTCTGAAGATTTGGTGAAATGACTGTGAAAGTTCTGAGGTAATATGGAAAATACCCCAAATATGAGAAGCAGTAAATTATATTTAAATTGATATATCAATATACAGATTTGCGATTTGTTAATGGCTGCTGTGAGTAATATACTGAGAGTATGAAAATGTGTTTTTTTGTGCTGGACTGAATTGGTAGACCACAGATAATTCCAATGATGTGTTTCTGCAACATGTTCAGATGCTTAAGAGAGATTAATTAATTTGATGCCTAGGATATATTGCAATTAGAGATTAAATGGTAAATTAGCGAATAGTGCAGATTTACAAGTATATTTTGCTGTAGCACAGTCTTATTCAAGACAAAATACCAATGTTTTAGATTTTGTTTAGCTATGTAATGAGCGTGGTCTTTCCAGGTAAGGTGTGCATCAGTGTACACTTGTTGCTTTCGTTGTTACTTTGGCATAAGTATGCAGTCGTTTTGCATTAACTCATTTTGCATTTCTTATGTAATCGTTGCTTCTGTTGTCTAAACTGTTGTTGTTTTGATTGTTTTGTGGTAGCTCAAGTTTCAGCTGTTTTTCTTCAAACTCGTAAACGGACAAATGTTTGAGATCGCAATCATGTCTGTGATTGTGATGAACATGATCTGCCTATCGATTGAACACCACAACCAGCCAAAAAACCTCACGGACATTCTGGAATACATCAACGCTATGTTTGTTGCGGTCTTTACTCTGGAATGCATCATCAAGATCATTGGTCTTCGCTTGTACTACTTCAAGCTGCCGTGGAATGTTTTCGACCTGGTTGTTGTCGTCCTATCCATATTAGGTACTGGTTGTGTATACTTGGTGTGCTGAGCATATTATTGAAAGTGGTTTGCATTTACTCTTAAGAATATGGCGGCTGACTTACACTTGGTTGATGCGATTCTGTATGTGGGTCTACCGACGGCTCAAGTTGGGTGTTTGGATCGGATCTTGCGCGCAGTGGCACGCCTTATTGGCTGCATCCCAAGATTCGGCCCTGTCACTGATTACATGTGGAATGTCTTGCATTGGCTCCCTTTCCCGCAGTGGATCACTTACCGGATCTCTGCCTTGGTTTGGCGCTGCCTCGCGGGTGTGGCCCCTGTTTACTTACAGGAACTCTGCTGCTCCTCCCTGAGCATCCAGCGCCATGGTGCTCTCTGCTCTTCTAAGCAGGCTAAGCTTCTTGTCCCTCTCTGTTCTCTTTAGCAGGGTTTTGGGTCGGGAGCGCTCCTGAGTAGATAATTTTGAAGGGGCACTATCTAAATATTTGAAACGAATGAATGAATCATGTGGGGTAAAATAGTTTATTGTGCACCGAGTTTTATCTGCAAATGCATTAATTGGATAAAAAATCAATATTCACTGTATCACGAAAAAGTCCATTTTCCAGGTGATTTAGTTGGCGCCAGGTGGTCCCTTTTCTGCACCGAAGTCACTTATTGTCAAATCTGGCAGACATTAGACTAACCTCGTGGAGTTGAATTGATTATCAAGTAACAGTGTATGGTCAACACTGATCTGTTACACCAACACAATACCAGCACCATCTAAACATATCTCAAAAGTGCCGTGGTTTTTTTTTCAATTCAGCTGGTTATTTGCTTATTTGGTGAACTGATAAGATTATGCATCTTAAGATTTTCTTGGCCTTTGTATAGCTGTTTCCAGAATCTAATGAAAGCAATGGTAGCTACAATACACTGGCTAAGAAATTATTCCTTGACCTGAATGCTGTGGCTACTGTAGACGTGTCTGTGAATTCGAATAAACTGTTGTTTCTTATAACTACACTGCCATTGCTGCTGCGTGAACTGCTGCTGCTGTTTCTGAATTGCTGTTGCTTTTTTCATAAGGTGTTCTTACTCTTTACTAGCTAGAAGGCTGTTGCATTTGCATAAACTGGCTATGTTTAACTAATTCCTGTTACTCTTATTACATCAACTATTACTGTTATGATAAGAGGTGAAACTCTTTCATGTAGCGTCGTTGCTTTGCGCATGCTGTTGTTGTGTGAATGTACGTATCTGAGTATCTTGCTGTGTAGTGTCAAAGGTGCTGTTTATTGTGCATTGTTAACTTGTGAAATCTTGCCATCTGTTAGGTCTGGCACTGAAATCCTTTATGCCCATCGATGTTACGCCGACGCTTCTTCGCGTCATCCGCGTTTTTCGTGTCGGGCGAATCCTTCGCCTGGTGAAGTCAGCCAGAGGCATCCGGACGCTGCTCTTCTCGCTGGCTGTATCACTGCCAGCGCTCTTCAACATCGGTCTTCTGCTCTTCCTAATTATGTTCATCTACTCCATCTTTGGAATACAATTCTTCATGCATGTCAGTCACAGAGCGGGCATTGACGATATGTTCAACTTCGAGACCTTTGATCGCAGCATGCTACTCCTCTTTCAAACCTCGACCTCAGCTGGCTGGCATGGAGTCCTTGATGCCCTCCTGCACGAGGAACCGAACTGCACAAACGGAATTGATTCATCACAGGCGCAAACCTCAGCGCAATCGCACTGCAGGAGCAGCATGGTAGCAGTCGCCTACTTGGTGACGTACCTGGTCATCAGCTTCCTGGTCATCATAAACATGTACATCGCCGTCATCCTTGAGAACTTCAGCCAAGCGACGGAGGACGTCCAGCAGGGATTGACGCAGGACGACTTCGACATCTACTACGAAACCTGGGAGAAGTTTGACGAGAACGCCACCGAGTACATTCACCTGAACCAGCTGAGCGAGTTTGTCAACTCACTCGAAGAACCTCTACGGCTGCCTGCTCCAAACTACTTCAAGCTGATTAACCTCGACATTCCAGTCTACGAAGGCGATCTGGTCCACTGCGTCGACATCTTGGACGCACTGACGAAAAACTATTTGGGCACTTCAAAGGATGCAGCCAAGGAGCTCGGAGACATCAAGAAAGGTTCCGGAAAGAAGCGGTACCAGTTGGCTACGTCGACGATGATGCGGCAAAGGGAACAACTCTGTGCGAAGCTGATCCAAGTTGCGTGGAGAAGTCACGTTGAGAAAAAGCGAGCGGAAAGAGAGGCTATTATGGAGCATGGAGCTGTGAGGCTTGAACAGCGGAGAAATGACGTTCTGGAAAAGATTTCGGAGGATTCCGTGAGCGCATCGACCGAAGACGAGGAAAAGGAAATATTCTGTTGAATGTTTTGTGTTAAATCATGACTTTGACTTGTTTTGAGTGAAATTTGTCTGTCTTGTTTCTTTTCCTGTGTAATTCAAATGTCTAATTCGTTCTAGTAACCCTAGCACCAAGGTCGACTGCATGCTTGCATGGCTATGTATCAATGCATAGCTGAATGCCCGATAAGCAAATGCAGTATGTCTGATGCACATCCAGTGCCAGCCTTAGGCAAAGGCAAAGCAGGCAGTTGCCTGGGCATCAAAATCTAGGGGCGCACCATTATGTGCTTTAACAGTTTTATGTTTTCATATTTTTAGCTATTTTTTTTCAATTATTTTCATTTGTAGTCAAAACTTTCACACTTAGAACAAATTTAAAATAATTGTTGATTTTATTGCACCTTTTCAAATGGGGTGGACAGTGGAGTGGGAGTCAGAGGGCACCAAATGTATGCTTTGGCTGGGGTGCCATTTGGGATAGGGCTGGCCCTGTACACATCTAATGCAAGTGTGTCAAATGCAGATTCAGGTCTACTTTGTTTCCTTTTATTTACCTAACTTCAATAAAGGTTTATCACTAACTTGGTTTGGTGTCCTAAGATGACAAACTCCATGGTGAGGCTCAAACCTACACTCTCCCAGTAGTACTTGTAGCAGATGACTTGTAGCAGATGACTTGTAACTCGGACTCTCTCCTTAGAGCCTTGCAGAATGCAGGTATTGTTGTAAATGTAATTGAAACGGAGCATTTATAGAGTACCTTTTAGGGCCTTTTGGAGTTAGAGCTGAACGCCAGACCAATTTTCAATGCATCGCATTCATTAGATTTTGAATGGGTATATACGTGGAAGAATTTTGTTCTGTAAAACACTACACTGTATTATGATCACACCATTTGATTTCATCTCTCACGTTTTATTGTACTGTATTGCATAACCAGATTTATATAGCACCTTTAATGGATAATTGGTCAGAGGTATTCCTTGACATGACATAAGGGAGTCTCCAGATAGGCCTGCTTCTGCTTCCTGCATATAACTGTCTAGGAATTGTACATAGAAGACACACACACACACACACATATTTATATATGCTTATATATTTATGTGTATATATATATATAATATATATATATGATATATATATATGCAAATATAGTTTTATATATGCATATAAGTATTTATCACATTTGAATTACACATTCTTCATTCCAATCATATATATTTATGAATGTGTGCATATGTATATACTGGTATATATTGTGTTGGTGACCAGTTTTATGTTTTATGTTTTTCACTTTGATTGTTCATATGTTGCTTTTCACTATTATATGTGGGATTCAAATCCTGGTACAGATCATGCGATCTATGAAGAAGGTTGTCGGTCTGCATGGTTTTGAGAAAACCTTAGATGTGTTTGCACTGCACCATAGTGTAGTGGTTACGTCACTGGCGTGAAGAGCAGTAGGAAGCGGGATCGCTTCCCGCACCCTCCCAAAGGTCCACTCAGCCTATCATTTGTGAGATGGCGCATTGGTAAAATGAGATGTAGGACGTGATGGGCGCCTTGCATGGCTGCCGAATACAGTTAAATTCGACTCCTATAATAACTTGTGATCATCCGTTCATACTGAATCGTAATAATCCTGCGTAATTGTCAGTTTGAATTGATAAAGAATATATTATTAAGAATTCTGAAGAACTAGGCCGATAATTGACAAATAAATTCATCAATTACAGGAGCATAACCCAATGCCTTGACACAGTACTATTTATCATGTGTTGTGATAAAACAAAGAAAGAATATAACAGACACTATTTGGCATTTACTAGGCAGGAGACCACCCATGCAGACAGTTTAGTTCAGAAAAGGTGCCATATGGATGTCATTGACTTCTTGTAGATACATAGCCTGTCCTGGAGTGTCCTTGACCTGCAAGCTGACACACTTCTTGGCAAATTATTACTAACTTTGAAAATGAGAATTCTTTTAGGATGCCTTAGATCACCTAACAGAGGATATAAAACTAATTCGTATTTCATCTCTGTGGTTCAATTAATTTGTGATATCTCTGAAGAATTGATATTCGGTTCTATGCGTTCTGCTGCCTCTCACTGGTTTACAGTTTCCTATGAATGGATTTTCCTCTTCAATGATTCTTATTTACCTTTTCCATTGGTGCCAACGTCAAATCACATCCTGATAAAGTTCTATTATTTAGTTTATTGTGCATGGTTGTACTTGGAGTCTACATGGGCAGGCTTGAACCCACAATTATTAGATTATAGACCCAGCGCCCTACAGAATAGATGGGTGTATCGCAAAATTACACAGGAGTATAGCAAGTGAGTATTTACTAAAGGGCCTGCCTCACCTTGCGTGAAGTGTTGAATAATGCAAAACATACTGTAGAATTTAATATGCTCGAACCTTCTTGTATCATTAAAGCGCTTATTTTGGTATGATGCAAGTCTCGACTTCATGGATCCTTTGAACTCTGGGTTTTGTACATTTTTATTGGAATGCAACATCACTTATAAAGTTGTCCTTGACACTGTGTTGTGAAAGGGTTGTTCCAACATATTGAACTGGTGTAACAAGTCTAATTTCTTTCAATGCATAAATGGATATTTAAAACATTTGTTGATTGTTTTGTATAATGCAAACAATGGTTGTCAAACAGAATCTTTTATGTGTAATAACAGTTTGCCAATTCTTTGATGTCAATAAGGTCTAAGCTTAGGCTTGCCTGTATCAACTCGCTTTCCCTATCTGATTTGAACTGGACTTCTCAAACAGAAGACTATTTTGGAGTATAGCTGTGCATTTAATGATAGCTGAGCAGTGATGGACTAAATAGTATTTTGAAAATAGATTTCTATTTTAAAATAGAAAATACTATTTTATTTTGTGTATTCAAAATACTTTTGAAAAATATTTTGTAAAACTATTTTCAAAGTATTTTTAAAAAGTATTTTGGAGAATTCAAATACTTTCCAAAATACTTCTCTAAAGTACTTTTCAAAAATAAATTCTACAAACCTTCTGCCATTATTATTATTTTACAGTCATAAGGTTTAAGACTTCAACTCAATCAACTGGGATGTGAAAGTTTCGAAAAATTAATCTTCTGGTCGCACCAAATACTTGAGTTTGTTATATCAGTCTATATCAGGATTGCCAATGTGCAAATCTGTCGTAGTCATGGTTGTGCCTAGTCAAAATTGACAAGATATAATGTCTGAGCATGAGGCATCGATTTATTTGCGGGAAAAACGATTTTAAATCTAAAATAATCATAAATTTGTTAAACGCTGTAGTGAACATCCTCCGTTAAACTTAAAGCTAGGACCTGTTCACAATATTGCATGTTGAAACTTTAGTAAATTGTCATCCTTGAAACCAGCAATGTGTTGGAGTCTTCGAGATAAGCATTTAGTATAATTATAAGAATAACATATAATGCTTCGTAAGGTTAAATTTCTTATTTCGAAACCCCATGCAACGATGCAACCCCTTCCCCTGGGACTTCAGGGGGTCTTCGCCCCTGGGCCACCCAGGCTGCTCCAGTCGGTTTCCGGCGTCGTGCAAAGCCCTAGGGTGTCAAATCTCGACGATGGTTTTATTATTCATGTAGGCCTATTTATATCATTAGACTCTATATTAATATTTACATAATTTTTAAAGCACACCTGTAAAACACGCCAACCCAAACTACTACACAGTAGGCAGCTAGAAGGGGGCGGTTTGTTCAGTCAGTGGATGGTTTGGATAGTAGGCCTATACTGGGCCCGCTCCTAATTTTGAACGAATCTGTAATTATCTGTTCATAATCCAGCCGCGTTGTTAGGTTAGGACTACTCTTATTCTCCATTGCTTTTAATTCATTTTGACAGTCGAAGTAGGACCTCCTGAATTAACTACTAACTTTCTTATCTTCAGTAGCCTACGTCGATCATGCAACTTAACCTAATTTCTCAGTGGATGTCGTCCAACTTCCTCTTCCTCAAGTTCCCTCAACCCTTCCAAAACCGTCATCCTAGGCCAAGTCCTTCCCTTTTTCTCCTCCCTGGCATTGGCAGTGATTTCCCACTTTTTGTTTGGGGGTCTGAGCCGCAGTTAGGGGGCTAATCCCCCCTAACCTCTGGCGCCGCCACTGCCATTGTCCACTCAATGCTCGACTAGTCGACTATACTGCAATTCCCCTATTCCTCAACTTCGAATCCACACAACTGAAGCGTCTACAAGTTATCCAAAACTCACTAGACCGAGCTGTCACCAGAAAGTCCAAGCATCATATCACTATCATCCTCAAATCCCTACTGGCTAAAAATCAGCGAATCCACTTCAAGGTCCTATCACTAACGTATACAACTTCTGACTCCGAGCCCAAATATCTTCGCGAACTCTTCACCATCCAGCCAACGCGCTCTACCCGATCATACTTCTGTCTCATTCTTTCTCGACCTCCGGTCACTACTTATAGGCCTAGATATTCGTTTTATTTTCTGACAGGTTGACAGCCGCAACCAGTTACAATAGAAATATGTTAAGTAATGAAATCAGTATAGGACAAAAACAAACAAAAAACAGACAGGTGTGCAGTCAGGTGAGACCTAGGGCAAGCGTTTATCTCAAGTTCTCCAACCGAGCCATATCCAACATTGCATCACGTCTCTGGAACGATCTGCCTCCTCAATTGCGCACTTTTTCGGTTCCTCAACCATCATTTCCAACCGCCCACTATCACCTGCTCAGGCTGCTCTATCACGTCTCGGTCTTTCCACTCAAAACTGAAGTCTCAGCTCTTCAAGAATTCTTACCCCGACTCATCTGATCCTCCACCTACCAACTGTCGCTCTAAACGACACCCACCTAACAGCTACGGTACTCTACCTCTCTGACCCACTGGCAACCGGACTCGGACCTCTTTCGGAGTCCGGACTACCCTTTTGGACAACCCCTCTGACTTGACGCATCGCTCGTGAATAAGCTGGTGCCCTGCGCTTGGCTTTCGAGTGGCACTATAGAAGTTGGAGTTTACAATTACGATTACTGAATGTTTATGAAGTATAGGCTACTTGTTTCAGAAAAGTCTTAAGAAACTACATAGCACTGTCATGCACACTGATGCAATGTAGGCCTGCGTGTAAATGTAGCCTAATCGTAAACTCGATATTTCGCCTACATGAGCGAGTAGCGAGAAAGTACAAAATGTTGATTTCTTAAAAGTATTTTGAAACTATTTTCAAACTACTATTTTCAAATGTATTTTCAGGCTACTTAATTTTGAAAAGTATTTTACAGAAGTATTTTGAAAATACTTTTCAAAAGTATTTTATTTTGTATTTTAAAATACTTTTCAAAATTATTTAATTTTGTATTTTCAAAATACTTTTCAAAATTATTTGGCCCAACACAATAGCTGAGCTGTAGAAATCCTTGGATTAGATTAGATCAGATTGAATGCTTAATTAATCATTATTGGATGCTTAATTATGGTCAGCCGATTGACTGGCCCGGATTCGAAAAGGAAATAAATTACTTTGCAAGGTTTTATTTATTTCTATACAGAAAAGAAATGCTCTGTCTGCCCTAACTCGTTTCGTGGTGGGAACAGAAATTACCAATAAAATAAAATAAATAGGGCCTACATTAAATACATTTAATTTAGGCCTACTAACCAATCAAATAATGAATTACCATACCACACCATAGGCCTACCATACTCTTTATTTGCTCGGTAAGCTCCAATAGGGCATATAGGCTACTGGCATCGCTTTTAATGGTAATACTTTATTTGTCGAAGGTAACATGCCTTTACAAACCTTTAATAAGATTCTGTCGCTGACAAGCATCAAACAACTGTTGGATGTTAAGACACTTTAAACTTCTTATCCAGACTAAATTTACCTTACCCTGCGTAGTAGGCTATATCTTTGTTGCTTTACCGATACCTAAGCCAAAAACTTACATTACCTTACTCAATCATAGTTTACCTTGTCCTGTCTTACCTTATGTAGCCTACCTGACATGTCACACCTATCGTTAAAATGGCATGCATTGGAAAATGACATCCGGGAAACAGTTGATAGGAAAATGGGACCTACTGACTAGATTAACCTTCTTCAGCTACCTTCTTAACTATCTTAATCGACTCAAACTACTCGAGTTGTTAAAGCCTATCAATTATCGGCCAATAAAGGTTCAGATTTCATTTGAATTTATTTCAATGTTCCGAGTTGCACCGTGTAGATGAACTACGGGAGTGCTAGTTTTTCCGACTTACGCTGCATGCAATCTAAACATTCTATAAACACACGTAGGCCTATAGGCTACGCAGGACCCGTGTAGGTATACAGAATATTTATAAGCAAGCCGAGTTCAAATTAATAAAATACATCAGTTATAAAGTTGTCGTGTTGAGTGATATATCGTCTATCCTTGATCTGGAGTCATGATGTTTCAATTTGTGCAAATTTTTCCTTTCCTGTGCATAATCCAAGGCGTCCCGAGGCCCGCCGTGTACCGCGCCGTCAAAAAATCGCGCGCTGCAGGATTTGATAATCGGGCGACATTCGTGCGATGTTGGTTAAGCTGACGTGAATTCCGCCTAATCTGGACCGGAGAGCGTTATAGATCGTGATATAATCTCAAACAGGCTCTGTGCAGGCGACGTGTGCTGCGTTTGATGTCTGCTGCAGTCGAAGGAACCGGGTAAAAGCGCCGCCGGACGGACGGACGGGTAGGAAGAAGAAGAAGCGCGGTCGTGATAAATGGGCGTAGTTTGTGCCGATGACGCGGCCTGTCAACGCCTCATCTCACGTGCATCGGCCCTGCCAGGTTCCCATCATCCCCACCGGGGTTGGGGAGGGAGCCACGAACGACGGTGGCACCGGACTCACTCTATGACGGATGGAACCACCGATGGGCACACACACACACACACACACAAACACACACACACACACACCTGCACACTCACAATTGCATGTGTACATAATATACATGGGCTCCAACAGACATAAACTATTGTTCGTTCTTAGACAGACAGACAGACAGACAGACAGACAGACAGACAGACAGGCAGACAGACAGACAGACAGACAGACAGATATATATATATATAATTATATAGATAGGCTCTAAAGATAGAAATAAATGAATTTAAATGAATGGATCTATGGATCGATGGATACACATAAAACATCAGTTTCTGACGCTGGCCGGTTGGTGGCGATGGGTATTGGTACAAATAACTGATCTCCATTCTTTGCGGATATACATGTGTAAATCTTCAGTGCTGTTCTCCGTGTTTGCTCCAAGTCTGGTTGTGTCATCGCTTATATAGTGCTTCGTAAGTTCGTCGTCTACTCTCTGTCTATCCAGCGTGCTATACAGTCGTGGTCTCTTCCGTTGATTCTTTCCCTTTGCATTCTGCGTTTGATGCATTGTAATTTGTAGGATATAATTATGGGCTTCTGTTATTTGGCATTCGCTCCACGAGATTACACACGCATCGGAGTCTGCGCTGAACGACTTTATCTAATAGATTAGTCTGCACTCTGCAGGTATCCAAGGATTTTCCTATCTCATCATTGCAGATTTGCTGCAGGTTATTGGCATATTTCTGTTGAGAGAATTCTTCATCTTTCTTTCTCATTGTAAAGCATTCACACACATGCATGCATACATACATACAATCATACATACATACATACATACATACATAATATATACATACATACATACATAATATATACATACATACATACATACATACATACATACATACATACATACATACATACATACATACATACATACATACATACATACATACATACATACATACATACTACATATATATATATACATACATAAATACATGGATATATGGATACATGCATAACAAAACGAATCACTGAGTAGCCAGATCGATACCCGATAAGTCAGGGAAGCCAGAAATTAGGTTATAGTAAAAACAAAATAAAAATATTATCTTATACATGTATATGCCCAAAGCCCGCACTGAGAGAAAGGCTGATGAGCTGAAGCCGCAATTCCTGTGGAAGATGGTTCCAACTATATAGTCTCTATAGAGGGGTCAACATAAGCAAAGCTTCTAGATTGAGCAGTATTCCCGCGCATGCGGGTATACCAACTAAAAGGCCTCTGGCGTCCGAACGGAGACATTAGCGACTAGGGAGTGAAGAGACTGAGGTATAGAAGGTTTTGAGACCTGTATACGACGGAGCGACCCCAACCAAAAAGTTGCGCATAGTAGTTAGAATTTTCAAATGGATGCGCTGGGATACAGGAAGCCTGTGGAGAGTGTCCCGAATGAAGGTAGATAAGTGGGCAAACCTCGGAGACCAACAATATTATAAGGCGGGCAGCAGCGTTAAGCATTGACTGAAACTTGGAAAGGTTTAGCGAAGAAGGACCAGCATTTAGCATATAGGTGGAGTTGGCGAAGTCAACCCTAGTACAAATCAGAGCATGGAGTTTAAGGTGCCTTGCCCTTGTTGGTCCCACCAGCTGGAATCGCCTTTCTCGTAATCGTAATCGTAGTCTCCAAACCACTAAAGCGCCACTCGAAAGCCAAGCGCAGGGCAGCAGCTTATTCACGAGCGCTGCGTCTAGTCAGAGGGGTTGTCCAAAAGAGTCCGAGGGAGGTCCGAGTCCGGTTTCCAGAGCATCAGAGGTCTGCGCGGCTCGAGCACCTCGATCACTTTGTCCCTGTCACAGTTTCGCAAACGCCTGAATCTATTGTTTGACAGTGATTTACTGGTTGGATCGGGAGCTCTACTGGTGAGGTTCATATTGAAGTGGCGCCTTGTAAATGTCAGATTACAATTACGATTTAAACCCCAATACCCAACCTTGTTCTGGTTTCGGCTACGGTGAACAACAGCCCCATATGCATAATCTTTATTCAGGTAGGGCCTATATGTAACCGACGTTTAGCCCCGTTTAAAACGATCAGACACTCATTGCATCGGCTCGAACGCTGATGCAACACGAATCCTATACCTCAACTCGACACCTCCATATCGACCATGCATGCAATGATTGCAATCTCTCCCTCAACATACATCCGCGATCCTGCCTCTGTTGTGTGTATATATTTACACAATAACGTTAAATAATTCCCATATTCCTCGCGCTCCAAGTTAAGAGCATCCATTTTGTAATAATTTACCGCGATGTTAACCGCAAGTAAACATACTTTGCGAGCGAGAATTAGGTCCGCAATAAACGCCCGCAGCGAACGACGGCCCATCTAGGATTACATGCTGTTTTACCTCATCGCTAATGCATTTGGCCCACGGCTGCTTTCAAGTCCATATATTTAGCTCATATATAACCTATATATACGATAAAACATCGTACATGTAATAATACGTTGTACTATTATAGACGTATGATACTTATATATACATGTATGCGTGTGCACGGATTATAGCTTAAATAGATATAGATCTATACATGTGTTAGTGTCTATATAATATACATTGATATGCCAAATATGCATATATATATATATATATATATATATATTCATACATACATATGCATATGTTTTAAAGTGTGTATGTATGTGACTGGACAGATGACGGATTTATGGAGCCATCACCAGAGGCCCTCACTATAATATCTCACTTCCTGTCTTTTAAATGTACCTCCGCACATCCAGCGGAAAGACCATGCATCAAGAGGGATTCCGTCAGGCAATTCACTCGTCTCTGTCTGTCTCTCTGTGTATGCCTGCCTGCCTGCCTGCCTGTTTGTCTGTCTCTGTCTGTCCGGCTGTCTGTGTGTCTGTCTGTCTATCTGTATCCTTAGTTCTTGTATGCGATTGCTCCGTATGCATGAGTGTCTGTATACAGTATACAGTATACACAGACTCATCCTTTAATCAATTTCCAATTGACCGCTGCCGCACACCAACCAACCACCTGATGGCAAAGGAAGTCTGCTACAACAGTTACTGCTGTTGGACCGAAATAATAATTATACACATTACACAAGCTACAGAAACGCGTGCGAGCAATACACAGCAAGGAATAGGCACGGACATGTATACACGAAAACGGATAAACAGATAAATAGGCAATGGGCAGAAGATATAGGAGAAATAGGCAGACATTAAGTGTATACATATGACATTGTTACATGCATGACCTATGAGGATATTGGGTGATAGTGGCATTGCCTGTAACAGGTAGAATTGCACCTGTCTTTCTTGCTGGACGTTTCATGGAAGGATAGGCTGGAAGGTTAGAGTTTTAGCAGCTGCATGCATGTTTGGCGGGAAAGATCCTTTGGTTGGGATGGTAAAGGGATGAGTGCGTAGACAGTGGGTTGCGAGAGTCTACCCATCCTTGGTTTATGGGTATAAAAGTAGCTGATGTGTGAACTCTAGAGTTGAGTTCCGACTAACTCTGGAGGGCGTTTGATGTCTGTTGCTGATGGTTTGATTTCTACAAAGAATACTGAACTTTAAACAAGACTTCGTTGTGCTGTTCATACTGGCTTGGACCGCTTTGCGAGAGTATAGAACACAAGTTACGACCAGTATGTTACAACATACACAGACAGACGCATAGACAGACAGACAGACAGACAGACAAACGGATTCAGAGAGCGACAAATAATGACAAGCAGACAGACAGGCTGACCAACAGGCTGACCAACCTCTGTTTAAGCATTCCTATTACCAAAGTCACCTCTACTCTATTTTTATGCTATTTTAATACCATTATTAGTTTAAAATTATTATTTTATCTATTCATTTGCATCTTCTTCTTCCTCGTCTTCTTCCTCGTCCTCTTCCATGCACTCCTCTTCACCTTCTTTCTCTTCCACATTCTTCCTATATTCTTTCTCCTCTTCATCACCCTCTTCGTCTTCTTCGTCATTTCTAACAAAATTGCTAAAAACATTGGTATTCTAACTCGAACTGCATACTTATTGCCCTCCTGCATACGCCTAAAATTATATTATTCGTTGGTTTACCCCTATCTTACTTATTGCAATATGGTATCGGCATCTACTTATGACTCTAGACTACGGAGATTAATTCTATTGCAAAAACGTGCAGTTCGTATCATTGCGGGAGTTCCTAGGGTGCGTTCATTCTGGACCACTATTTACTGACTTGAAGCTACTTAAACTAGAGCAGCTTCGAACATTACAGATTGGCCTATTTATGTACCGCTATGAACATGGTTTACTTCCAGCATGTTTTAAGGGATTTTTTCATCTAGGATCCGATGTTCATACTCACTACACCAGAAACGTTAACTCTTATCGCCCCATATACGCACACACCAATACTCGCTTATTCTCCATAAAATCTGTTGGCTCCACAACCTGGAACATGCTTCCCTCTCACATACGTTGTGCCCTCCACCTACGGCACTTTAAAAAATGCTGCATGCCTACCTGATTAATGGAAATTAGCTATAACCTACCCTGCCGGATATTCTTTTTCACTGTTAGTTAAGGTTTTCGGTTTTTCTTTATATTTTCATAGTGTTTTGAATCGAGTTAATCATTTACTGTGTAATATGTACTATACTGTTTGCATTGCTGTACGAAACTTGATATTGCACTGTTTATCAAGGATTTAGCTAATTCATATTTCTGAAATGTTGTTCTAGGTGTCCCTAGTTAGCGGGATCTTGATCCCTTTTGGGACTCCTCTTGCGGCCAATCCTGATACTTTATGTTGAAATGTTATGTGTGTGTTTTTTTTTCACTTGGCTTCAATAAAAGAGATTTGATTGATTGATTGATTGATTGATTGATTGATTGATTGATTCGTACTATAAATAATTGTATATGCAAAGGTAAAAAGTTCACTTGTGTGGAAATGACCAGCAGATCGAGTATGAGCTTTTCTGTATGCTCCAGAGATGGCGCATGCATGCAGATATGGCTATGTAAAAGTAAGTATGTATGTCCAGCCCGCCTTACGTATATATATACATATACATATACATATATATACATATACATATACATATACATATACATAATCATATACATATACATATACATATACATATATATATATATATACATATACATATACATATACATATGCACAAAAGCCAGACTTCAAGAGTTTCTTCAAGATTTATGGTTCGTTTTGACATCATTACCTATAAGTAAGTAAGTTACGTATAAGCTTAGTTCGTATATTCAATCACTTTTGTATAGACACATTTATTTATTTCACGATATTTCGTTCATAATCCTGCGTTTCTATATATCTGTTATTAATCTCTCATGGAGAATTTATTAGATTTATTAGCAATAATTATTGTTATATTTTTAAATTAATCCAACTGTGTTTCTCATCGTAAAGCAAAGCTGCAAAGACAAGACAACGGGGTAAAATATAAAAATAATCAACCAAACATATCGCGTGCATATATGAAATCATATACACATAATTATACATGCCTACATATGGATATTTATATAAGCATATATATATACTCATGTAGCCTATAGGCCTACATATATATGTACACGTCCGTAAGCTATTTTTAATCGTCTATATATACACCCTGTATACTCTGCTGGACGTAAATGGTGGAAGCGCAGACAAGGTGGCCCGTGGTCGCGGTTCAAATATCGCTGCGGGCTCTCTTTGGCCCCCGCAACCTTACATGCAGCTTTCGTGCAGCACACATCAAAGAGGCATATAGCCTGTGGCTATGGCTACCATGGCAACAACCATGGTAACCGATGCCGATGTCAATCTATAGCGAAGAAGCCGGCAGGTTTGGTTTCGTCAGGAAAGCGTTTTCACCGTCACGAATAAATATACGAGCAGGTTCGGTATCGCTTTCAGCAGAAAAATCTCCGTCATCATCTCGAATGACGAAGCACAGAGTTTCGGTTTCAGTTTAGTCCGGGAATTCCCCGTGGCTTTGTCTAATGAAGAAGCGTGGGGAGTTTCGATTTGGTGCCAATTTCGTTAGGGGATTGCCCTCAGATATCTTTATCTTTGCCGAGGAAGGGGATTGGTTTCGATTTCGTCGGAAAATTCCCCGTCGACACGCGTGACGCAAACACAAGTCATAGTAGATTTTAATCATTGTGAGCTAGAGTTTATATTCGACGTAACATCTGTACACACGTAAGTATACGACCGACTCTCAGCCGATCCCTTACACGATGACGGTACTGCAGTGCGCACCGCACTAGGTACCCGGTACGACGTATCAACGATTTTAGCTTATTTACAGTTGTTGATTACCCCACAACCAATGGTTCCCAAAACCTCCCTGCCTTCCTTCCAGCTCTGCCTCCCCGTCTCTCTCTCTCTCTCTCTTTCTGTCTCTTTCTTTGTGTGTCATTCTCCTACGCACTTTAAAGTGGTGCCTATTAACGGCAGACACTAATATACATAAGCAATGCCTGTACTTATATAGCGCCATTAGTTAGTGATAAGTACCAGTGGATGGCGCTGTGTCTATAGTCTCAATGGCCAGCATCGCGTCAAACAGTACAGGCGTACTAATGAGCCAGAAGCCTTGGTCGCGGAGCAAAGGGAACTCCCCGCCCGTTATGTACATACATATATTTCCAAAGAGCGTCCCTCCATCTGTCCCTCCTTCTGTCCCTCCCTCTGACCCTCCCTCCCTCACCGACACCCGCATGCCATGACGACCATGTCCTGATAGTTCTTCAGGACAACTTTGTCTGTTTCATCGACGTAGAGCATCGAGATGGGGCTGAGCTCCGTCGGAACGCAGCACGGCGGCGGCACGAGGGCGCGGTTGACGGAATGCAGCAGGCTCTGGACCTGGGCATGATTCGTTGCGTTCAGATGGTCGGGCAGGATGACGGGACACGTTCCGTTGCACATGAATGCGTCGTAGCCGGGAGGGGCGATGATCCAGTCGTTCCACTCGAGTTCACTGAAGTCGACGGTGAGGGAGCGGCGCCGACAGACGGACCCCTTCCCTCCTGGGTTCTTCCTTCGCCCAGCCGCGCGCTTCCTCAACCTTGAACCGCGCCGTTGTTGACGGTTCTCTTGCGGCGGCTGATTCTGGGACCTTCCGTGTTGTGCCTGGTCATCGGCGTAGGTGATCAGCAGCGGTTCCGTCTCCTCCTCTTCCGCTTCCTTATCCACCGACCTTCGTATCCGGACGTGGTCCAGCGCCTTAACGGGGCGATTGTCGACCGTCGTGACCTTGACTTCGACCCCGTGACTGACCCCCGACCCCGTCTGCCATGACGTTACGGCCTGGCTGACGTCGAACGACTCCCACCCAGGAGGAAGCGAGGCGTCGACGACCTTGGCGTCAAGGAGTCTGGCCTCAACGCGAGGTCCTGGATCGGGAACCAGCTGGTAGACGCTGATCCTGTATTGTTCCACCTGTTGGAGTTGCTGATGGCGGTGATGATGATGCGTTGTCGTGTCGGTTGAGTGACGCTTCGTTCGGTTGACTGTGTCTGGAGGAGGAGGCAGAGGACTGTGAAGGTAGAGGCGCAGTTCCGCTCCGTTCAAGTGGTCGTTTGCGAGGCTGCTGGAGACGTTGAAGAAGAACCGAGCTTCGTCCAAGTCATCGTCTGAATTTAAACATCATATGACGATTAAACATCTTGTTAGCTAAGGTGTGGTAAGATACCAGGTAAAGTTAGGCAAAGCATAAGGTATGTAAGATGAGGAGAAGGTAAAGGTAAGGTACGATGGTAGGGTAATTTGAGGTAAGATAATATAGGCAAAAGCAACATAAGGTAATTAAGGTCAGGTGAGGGTGGTCAGAAAAATGAAGAGAAGTTAAACTTTGGAGAGGTCAGGTAAAGACGCTCAGATGAGGTAAGACATAAAGAAAGGTAAGATAAATTAAGATGAAGTCATTTCTAATTTATTACGCGCCTATTTTTTTTAAGTAGTCGCCTTGACAACAGTCATAGCTGTATAGTCAGATGCGACATGCACTAGATGAACAAATGCCCAGTAAATTTTGCATGCCTGAGTGCATCGGCTGAGATACGTATATTAACCAGCTGCAGTTCAGTCTATATTGGACCAGAGATCGCGAACGAATGCATGCTGGAGGCCATGCAAGAGAAATAGAATATATCACAACATCAAAAGCAACAGACAAGTCAAAATCTATAGAAGGTAAAGCATCCAGCACGTGGTTTATTTGGAAAAACTTAGCTACGGTGCGTTCAAAGATAAGGGGTGTATCGCTATTTGCGACCTTTAGCGTTATTTGTAGCCTTGTAGGCCAATAGATATATCTCTGCAGTTGTGTGTGGGACTGTGGATAATTGACCATAACTATAACCATAACCGTAAATTTTTATTGCTTCTTGTTGCATAAAATAACATAACATGTCAAATACAAGACATTCGCTGATTTACAGAAAGCAATGGGGGAGAGACCCTTAAGGGTCCAAAGTCCCGCTGTCAGGGTTACCCGTGTAGGCCTATACATAGAAATAATATAACAACTGCATAGCTATAAATAGTATAATTGTATAATATACATTTGATATAACTACCAAGAATAATATTATATGGTCTTAACTAGTTAACTAAAGTCTAAATTTAAGAACATTGAGTGTTTGCACCAAGTAGAATATAATATGCACACAGTATATGCACCCAGGGCAGGGAGTAAGAAAGGAAAAAAGAGTCAGAAAAATTATGTGTGCATCGACCGTAGACGTGTGTTGTAAGATGCGTGAACTATTACACAGATTGCTATATAATTATACAAGGGACCCCAAAGCAATTTAGTTTATATTTATCACTGGCGGTTACCAATTATATAAGCAAAGTGTAGTGTATATGTACATATATTGTTGTGTATATACAAATATATTCGGTGGACATGCTGAAATGTGTATCAATTAAATTTAAGTATATATCGACTTGCGTGTAATTAGTTCCTAATGTGAGCAGGGTATGCTGATATAAGCTTAAATGTATATAAATGCATAGAAGTTGGGTAATAATTGTATTATGTTTTAGTGATAACCCTTATGTAATGATAACCCAATCCTTGCAGTGGAGCTGCCTCCCCACCCTTTGACCCGAACGGGCGCAGTGCAGATCAGCATCCATTGAACTCTTGTCAGAAGGGCAGCTGCATGCAGGCATGCAGGATCGTTCAAGGCCAACCCGGTGAAAGCTGGATTCCCTTTATTCCTTAATAGGCTTAATTGAAGAGGCCTGCAAGATAAAAACCCACGAGGACAGAGTTTGTGGCTTAGTTAATCATAGCAGTTTTAGTTCGGAGTTGAGTAGGGAGAGGAGTTTAGATTCGACAATATTCTCTTGGTCGACTTACGGTATTTTACCCAATGAAACTTTGTGTATTAGTTATGCATAGTTGAACTTTGAATTTTATGACGTTTTGCTTAATGTTTTGCTTTGCAGTTTTGCGGTCTGTATACAGACTAACGTTGTATGCATAACCTTTATTTTAAAAAAATTATCAGCTTTGTTCCTATCGAGTTGTAATTCAGAACACTCTATTCCATCTTTTGAACCTTCTAGGTATTAACATTAGTGTTATATATTGATTCTATCTTTATTATTCTATCTTTATTATTCTTTCGAACTATAGCTGTAATCAGTTGAGGTGTGTCAGCTGTTTTTGTGTGCCATTAAACGAAACGAATATAATAATAATAACATAATTATATCCTCGAGCTGCCATGGCCATAGGTTCCGATTGGTCGTTAATGAGGGGATCTGAAAAAGCCAAGCTCACATGCGCCGTAAGTTACGGTAATTCTCTGCTGCACGTAAAAACAGCTCCGACTAGCGTCAAGGTAAAGGTAAAGGTATCCACCACTTACCGACAAAGATCGCCTGGAAGCTGCGGATGGTGTCACCGTCGTACTGAGATCGCTTTCCGTGTCTCTTCGTGATCTTCGGTGCCAGCTGCTGCTGCTGCTGTTGTCGCAGGTGGTTCCTTCGCGACAGTTCATCGTACAACTTCATCATGTAGATCGGAACTCGGACTTTCCCGCGCGGTTTCGGTTCCGACTTAAGACCGAGGATGCTGAGAAGGGTCTTCTTGACGAGCTCCCTCTGCTGCTGAAGCTGGCGCTGGCTCTGTTGTTGTTGATGGCGTTGGTTGTGTTGTTTGTCGGCGGCGCCTCGCTGGGGGGCAGCACTCGTCGAAGGGCGGTGTCGTAACGACGTTTCCCCCGACAGCCGCCTGGACTTTGGGCGCTTTGGGGGATTTGAGGAGGCGCTTGTGGGCGTTGGGGTAGAGAGGAGAGAAGCGAATATTACGACAATAACCATCTGAGCAACGAGAGATAATTTCATATTCGGACGGATGCACGGATCCAAAGCTACTCATAACAACAAGAAGAACAACAACAAAAGGATAAGTAAATAACGGAAACAATAAAGAAGATTAGCAACGCGACTGTTCTAAGGGACCCTAAACAAGTCTTCTGTTACAATTGAAGAATGGCAAATAAAAACAATAAAGCAAACGGAAGCTTTAATAGAGCCTCATAAATCAGGCAGTAGGCCTGTATATACACTGTATCTCGAGTGAGTTGGGTCGGCGAAAGTTGCTCTCTTCTTCCCGTCGGAATATTCTGCTATATTATATTCTAATGCAACGCCTTTGTAAGGTGCATAAGAGGCCAAGGTACCTGTCAGGTATCTTGATGATGCATACGTGCGTATATACATACATACAAATACACAAATACACGCACACATACTTACATACATACATACATACATACATACATACATACATACATACATACATACATACATACATACATACATACATACATACATACATACATACATACATACATACATACATACATACATACATACATATATACATATATACATACATACATACATACATACATACATACATACATGAATACATGGGTGTATAATACGGATATATGGACACATGGATACAGATTAGCTAAAATGTTTTATTCCCTTTATTCCTTTCACGTTAGTCAGGGCGAGATTAACCAGTATGCTCAATATGCTTTGGCATGCCTCTCCCGCTCCCCCCGCTTACAGGGGGCCCCGACTGGAGTCGGAATGCTGCGGAACAGACAGAATTTATTACACCAACTAATAATTTGTTCATAAGAAAGAGCCATTAATTTCAGTTCAAGCGAGAATTTGCACTTTAGCAAATTGCAAGCTTGAAATGTCAGCCACGAAACCAGCTGCAGCATGCTGTGTTGCTTTTGACTCAGCTTCTTTCTATCGATATAATCTATGTCTGTGTCACGTTTGTTTTTCTACCGACGCTATGCGTTCCATGAGTTTACTGTAAGTATTAGATTTAATGTTTTTAAACGTACACGATGTCTAGAGTGCTTTCCGGTGCTATAGGAAACGTCAACTTGATAAGGAAAAGACTGAGAAAATCAGTCTTCGTGTGCTTCAGCGCCATGTTTGGATGTATTTTCTGCGCAAGCCATAGTAAAAGGCTGCGATTAGAGAGCACAACAAATGGATTTGCCTGATGCCATTGAGACGATGTCGACATTTATGGATGTCCCACTCCCACTCTCTACTTCATTGCTAGGCCCTAACTGTCAGCGCTGTGAATACATGCATGGCACTGCAAATATGCCCACAGATGGTGGTCATGCTCATACAGGTGAGACTCACAATACTGAACTTATTGAAACAATTGTTACACGTCCAAAGTGTGTCCAAGAGTTGTCAAAGTTTACAAAAACCACCTTGTCACTCAACTGATACCTATGAATGGCTACAGCGACCACCACTAAGTAAGTAAGCATATTCTTTATTTAAGTTTATTACCACCAACTGCTTATATACCGCACTTTGGTTTACAGGACATTTAAACAAGATAAAGTAATGAAAGGATCCTTGTCAAAAACGTTTTCCTCGCTTGGTTAGGGATAATTCAGTCGTGCATAGTATACCCAATTGGCTCAGAAAGGGACCAGAAACCTACAGAACCATGTCCGTCAGAGTCCAATGATTATATCCAACGTCAAAGGGAAATTATAAAACAGTGTTAACTTTGTGCAAGGGACAAAATCACCTGTTCAATAATAAGCTATTTTATTCTTGACCACCGAATGGTGAGCGTCAACTTAGAAAATGGTTGCATTCAGCCCATCTCAAGGTTCAGTTTACTTCTGCCAATGTCTGCCTGTGGGTAGCCATAAAGCTTGATTTTCACTGTCTGTGTTGAGAGAAAGGCCTATGCTTAAATTGACTAAATTAATTTTTGATGAACATTGTGACGCAGTCTGCAGCTGCTAAAAGTCGCAGGTGTTTCTGAACTGTTAACAATGAAGAGAACAGAATCGAATTTTAATTTTAATTTTACGCAAACTGTATAGGCTATGTAACCTATGTTGTCAGTCTACCGTAACAAACATGTGAACTAACCTTAGATATAGTAAAATGCAAAGCTTTGAAGTCATGTTGTATGCATTGAAATACTAATTTCAGCAGCCCGGCACATTGACCCTGCTTTATACTACAATTTGATTGTCATATCTTTACAACATCCCCATCATTCCATGCTCAGTATGACAAGGGGCCCCCATGTACAAATAGTATGGGGCCCCGAGCTTTTAATCGGACCCTGATGTCAGTAAGTGTGCAGGTAAGTATAAGCTGGGACAGAGAAAGAATTAGTAAGTATAAACGGTGCTAAAAAAGAGTGAAAAGCTGCAAAATTCCTGGCGATTTTCGTCCGAATGATTAGTAAATATTTTCGACAGCCACTGAAAGAAGGCGAAGAGGTGGATGGGTGGAAGTGAAGTACGGGGGGGGGAGACTGTCCGTCCGTCGCCCGTAGTAATCGCCAGGCGGCGGCGGCGGCGGCGGGGGATCTTCGCTGGAGCCCATGCATCGACCGATGGACAGACGGGGTTCTTGTTTCGCCCGGTCTGTTTATATATACTCTGCCGATCCAAACACCACTCGATCTTATACATGTACATAAACATATATACGTATGATGCGCATCCGTATACATACACTCGTCCCTATATGTATACATATGCATACCTATATACAGAGTATGTATACCCATATGCAGATATGCAATAGCACATAAATTCACCGATACGCATAGAAGTATCCTACGTGCAAATTTATCAAAGCATTTATAGAAACTTTCAGAAGAAGCGCTATGCTTATCTTTTATACGCATCATTTACGTATCACTTATATAGCAGCTTTCCACTTATATAGCAGCTTTCAAGATCCTCAAAGACGTTTGAACAATGCTATCTACAAGATCTTAAAAGGCGTGTATTAAGCTTTGCTGAAAGTGTATTATAGTCTACATATATCCAATACATTTAAATACGTAATTACGTCTATATAATGCATGCTTGTGTGCAAACATATCTTCACATTTGCGTTTATGTATACATAGATGCATGCCTGCGTATAAATGTATATATATATACAACTGTGTATAGATGCAGTGCGATCACGTGTGTGTGTATATATAATGTGTGTATATATGTGTATACTGTATGGCTGTTTACTGCCGTGCCTAGTTAAGTAGATTCTGACAGACAGGTTTACAAACGCTCCTCCAGCGTTGGACCGGGAACGCCGCAGCAATGGCGCAATGGGTGGCCCAGCCGCCGAACGAGGAGCGCCTGATAGGGGAATCCCCGGTGGAAAGATATGGAGAGACAGGAAGGCAGGCACGGAGAAAGAGGAGGAAGAGGATGGGGAAGAGGAGGAGATGGTGCTGCTGGCGCTGCTGGTACTGCGCCATCATCGTTTTATTAGCTACTGCCGTTGTTTCTCAATTCGATGATAAAAAGTAAGGCTCCACGTGAGAGAGAGAGAGCCGATCAAGTGTATCAAGAGATGGTGCCAAAAGTGAGAGAAGCCAAAAACCGGGATGCCAAAAATCGGGGTGTCATAGGTGATGGATGAAAAATGAAGATCTCAAAAATGGATATGTCAAAAGTGGGGTGTCTAAAATTGGAGGGTGCAAAATATAGTGATATCGAAAAGAAATTTCCCAGCGAGAGTTTCCGTCAAACAGGACTCCGTTCTTGAAGTCATGCAGGGTCGCGCAGTAGGCGATACATCTGGTCGTCACTAAATTTCGTTCTGAAGGAACGTCCGTCCGTCCGTCCATCCGTCTAAAGTATAAAGATTATCGAGTCAACCGCGTGAAATTTACTCGTTTTTGATGATTTTTATACTACATGTATAATTGTATATCCTTCAATCATCACCACGTTTTGTAACCGTCATGCTTTTGGTAACAAATAACAGCGAATAGTGTGGGATTTCCACGTGCTTCTCCTGTGAGCCTTCAGAATTGGACAATAAATAAATAAAGAGAGAAGAGAGAGACGGAGAGACAAAGACAGAGAGATGCAGAGAAAGACAGAGAGACAGAGACAGAAGAGAGAGAGAGAGAGAGAGAGAGAGAGAGAGAAACACACACACACAGAGAGACACAGACAGAGATACATAGAGAGACAGAGAGAGACAGACAAACAGACTTCGACTATACTGAGTAACTTTTCGATGACTAAAACGTCCCTCCATCAATATTCAACATTCTAACGGCCTTGGCATATATTAGTATACCTTAATGTAGTCTTTGTATGTATGTATGTACATGTAGGTATGTATGTAGCCTATGGCTATGTAGTATGTACTTACTTTTACTTCTTTGTTCAAACGATTTTAAAGTTTATTACGCATGCAGTGAGTCACTACATGTAAACCTGCGAAGCTGAGGCGCGGATGAGTGTTCGCTAAGGGCCAAGACAGAGTTATGCGATGGCCAGAATCAAGTACTGAGTAAAATGAAGACAGCGAATTGGTAAGTGGGGCCTTTCACGATAGACGATTCCAAGGTGCATAGAAGGGGCACAACAACTGAAAGCACATGCTCCAACAACTGTCTCGAACATTATAGACTCCATGGCAGTAACAAGCCATGTACCAGAAGAACTCAATAGTCCAAGAGGGCGACACGATTTAGCAATGCATGAAGTATGAACATACATGTACAAGTATAATGATGGAAGGTGGTTGTATACGCTTTAAAAGTCAAGCATGCAATGTTTAACTTAAAGTGCCATTCAACAGAAACTCAGTGAAGCTAACGAAGGCGATATGATGCATTCGATGAAGAACGGGAATTGGAGTTTGAACCAACTGGAGCGTTTTTAGATTTAGACGATATGCCGTATACGTATCACGACATTACTATAGCGCCTTTCAAACCCTCTAAAGCTTGCTACCGCGTGCTCGAGTAATGTCCACGAAGAAAGGCTAGTGGGAAATGACCTTTGCTAGCGTGCGCTCGCAAACACGTAGCGTGCCACCAACGAGAAGAGGCGCGATCCACTAATGATGATGTATAACTGCGAGAGCCGACGACTTAAGACGAATAGGGGAGAGAGAGAGAGAGAGAGAGAGAGAGACAGAGAGAGAGAGACAGACAGACAGACAGACAGACAGACAGACAGAGACAGACAGACAGACAGACACAGAGAGACAGAGAGACAGAGAGTTAAAGACACAGAACGAGACAGAGAGTTAAAGACAGAGATATATGTATATATGTATGTATATAAAGACGGAGAGAGGGAGTGGGAGCGGGAGCGGGAGAGGGAGAGGAAGAGAGATGAGAATAGGCAGAAGGACCTTGCAGTTTGTCAGGCCATTAATCAAGCGTGACAAGCCGCGAGTGAACCGAGTGCATTCGACGCTGTTCCCGCTTCTTGCAGCGTCTGTCTCTTCTTGAAAGAGCCGGGCGTGCGCGTGTGCGCGTGTGTTTAGCCACCATCCATTAGCACGGGCTCCTACCCATCACCCAACACACTCTCTCCCTCTCTCTCTGCTTCTGCTGCCGTATCCAGCGCCTCCGCAACACCCTCCCGCCCCCGTCCGACGCCGCTTTCAACTTCTCTGTGTGTTGTTAACATCTGCCCCTTCGGGCCACCTCCCCCACCCACTCCCGTCCCCACTCCCTCCCCATCGGCCATCGCTCATCCAGTGCCAACTGAGGTAAGCGGTCCATCAGCGTGCTTCCTGTTAGAGCGCTCCCAGCGGCCGAGTGAGGAAGATAAATCATGGCACGTCACATCCATCCATCCATCCGTCGTCCGTCCATTCACTCTTTCGTTCTCTCGTTTATCCACCTATTCACCCATTCACTCACTAACTACTTTACCCATCCGCCTATTCATCCATCCAATCCATCCACGGAATCATCCATTATCCAACATTCATCAATTCATTCTTTAAGCCAGCGATCCATGCATTCCCATATTCATCCATTCATCTGTCCATCCATTCCTCCACTCAACCAACTAACTTTCCATCCATCCATTTTTCCGTTCCACCTTCCATCCATCTATCCCAGATTCAATACGTGACTCGTGGCTATAGGCGTATACATATAAGACCCGGCAGCAGCTCTTGAACGGTGAATTCGTCCGTCCGTCCGTCCATCCGTCCATCGTCCGTCTATCAGGCTTCAGTTTCAGCAGACGCCTCGGCTCCTGAGGCAGGGAATCCTCCGCGCCGAAGATGCTAGACGCTCTGGCACCAAAACAATCTCCAAGAACCGGAGACACATACAGACTAGTTCTTGCACACCATAAGCACACTCCATCTCAACAGGATTCTCCAGTTAAGACCTTTCCACTCGACTTGACTTCGTCTTCCTCTCCTCCTCCTCCTCCTCCTCCTCCTCTTCCTCCTCCTCCTCTTCCTCTCTTCTTCCTCTCCTCCTCTTCTTCTTCCTTCTCCTCCTCTCTCTCCTTCTCCTCCTCCTCCTAATGTTCTTTCTACTCCTCCTCCTCCTCCTCCTCTTCCTCCTCCTAGTCTTTCTCCTCCCTCTTCCTCCTCCTCTTCCTCCTAGTTTTCTCTCCCTAATTCTCCTCCTCATAGTCTTTCTCCTTTCTCCTCCTCCTCCTTCTTCCTCCTCCTTGTCTTTCTTCTCCTTCTCCTCCTCATCCTCTTCCTCCTCATAGTCTTTCTCTTTCTCTTCCTCCTCCCCCTTCTCTCCTCTTCCTCCTAATCTTTCTCCACCTCCTCCTCCTTCTCCTCCCTCTCTTCCTCCTCCTAGTCTTTCTCCTCCTCCTCCTCTTCCTCATCCTAGTCTTTCTCCACCTCCACCTCCTCCTCTCCTCCTCCTCCTCCTCCTAGTCTTTCTCTTCCTCCTCTTCCTCCTCCTCTTTCTCCTTCTCCTCCTCCTCCTCTTCCTCCTCCTCCTCTTCCTTATCCTCCTCCTCATAGTCTTTCTCCTCTTATTTTCTTATTTCGCAACTACCTTCTGCTCCTCTTCTTCTTCCTCCTCCTCTTCTTCACATTCCCTTTAGTCCCATAAATTCTCCCCTTCACCATGCCACCACTTCTTTTTCAATGTGGCACAGAAGCTGATTGATAATGTACTTGCCTTTTACCTGCGCATTAAGAGTTCGAATCCTTGTGCCTGTTGCTGTTGTCAATGCGAAGGGACAAATGTTGGTACAATACAATATTGTACAGAACAGGAAACCTTGGAATTCTTCCACTGAAACCCTCTCTTCCCTTCCTCCCTCTCTCTCTTGCCTCCTCTGCCTCGCACCCACGCAACTCTTGGGCAACCCTTCCACTTCTCGTCCTGTTCCGTATTTATCTGCAAGTCCCCTAATTTCTCACCCTTGGGGCTGGTCCCTACACGACGTATTTGACCCAGACACTATATGAGACAAAGAGTGGTCTCTATTGAGAATCCAGAGGGACAAAGAGTGGCCTCTGTTCAAGAGCCAGCCGGACAATTGGCCAACAGAATTATAGTAGGTACTATTAAGAGGGCGTTTCACAATGAAAGGAGCAAAATAGACCATGGTTGCTTAGGTCTTAAAACGATTTGGAACCACAGATCTTTATCTCGTCAAGATCGTTGATAACATTGCTATTAACGTACCGCCTTCCACAGCATATACGAACTGTCTAATTGAACTCAAGATCAGAGTATACATCTTCGAACAATATATAAGTCGCGCCTCTTCGGATCAGTTAACTTCACCACTGTTCGTACTCTGACAGTGCCAGTTCCAAGCCTGGATAAAGGAGGAGGGCGACGCTAATTATCTCTGTTATCACACACGCAGTGTCGTTAAACTGAAACTAATACTACTATCAATTAGACAGCTATAATTATGCGTGCAGCGCTTTAGAGATGTCCTGAAAATGCGCTACAGAAGTGCCTTGATACATATATACATAATTATTACATCGGACAAGTAGTAAATAAGTAAGCTGCTGTCGATTTATAATACCCGTCTAAAGTATGAGAATGCAAAGCCGTCTTCTCAGTTTATAAGATTTTGCGAATCCTTTTCGTATCTGATTTCAAAACACTACCGATCGTCTATAATCAGTAGATTTCTTCCTCCCTCTCCTTCCTTCCCTTTTTCCATCCCCTCTCCTCTCCTTCCTTAGCTCTCTCCCTCTCCCTCTCCCTTCTCTTCGACTATCTGCTCTCCATCCCTCCGCGTTGCCTTTTCACTTTTCCTCTTCCCTCTCCTTCTCTTCTTCCGTATATCATCTTCCATTTCTCCCTTCCTTCCTCTTCATCTCTCTTTCCATGCCTCCCTTCTTCCATCAGACAGACGCGCTTTGAAACACGATCCAGTTCCTTGGTAGACTTCGCAGAGCACGGCATATTAGACGTGCCTTTTGTTTTTCTTGTCCACATTGATGCCTATAGAATAGCTTTCAAAGAAACGTACATAGCATTTCTACTATAAAAAACATATATTATGCACACATTGCATATATTCGTGTTATTTTGTTCGTATTTACCTTCTCTGACGCTCTTGAAAGCTACATAAGCATTTACTATTCAGCTATAGATTGCATTTCATAATTTGTTAGGATATGGCAGATGGCTATATCAAAGTTATAAGCTGTTCGATTGTATACGCCCACATGGATCAGTCGATTCAGTGCTAGGTTACAAGTAGGTTATACTGGTTGTTTCAAGTTATTCGGTAGATTATTCCTAGATACATTATACGAATTTTTTTGGCTTTTCTATACAGGCTATATTTCTTTATTCCTTCCACAGTTTATAGCTATATTCTAGAAGTTAATAGGCCTACGAGACAAATTCGGTGTTCTATGAGTTCTTCCTATATTTTACAAGTCATTCGTGGCTGTTCTATGGAGGTTATTTTCTAATTTAGTTTGAAATAAATTCTACAGGTCATTCTAAGCCATTTACATGCTTTCTTTGCGTTAAATGTATTCCAAGATATACTCTATATGGGTTTTTCGTATTGATATATTCGACTGGTTATTCTAAAGAGGTTTTCTGGAGAATTCTTTTGTGCCACCATCACGGAGCCCGCGTGTAGCCTATAGTGTGCAGCTGCTGCATCGTGCTGACTGCAGCCTGCAGAGCCTTGCACTAGTAAACTATCGAACGACGAAAAAGCGTTGATACCATCGGCGTTCCACGTTTCCTTTATCAACGCTAAGTTTCTCCGCAGGGATTCCAAGATACGTATACAAAGCCTATATAAGATGATACACACACACGTATGCACATGTATATAAAGCTGCACGTACATTAATATATATATATATATATGTATATATATGCTTATTCGCGGTACGATTGTTTGAAGGGTTGTTTGTGGGTGTGGGTATTTGTGCGGGCATGTGCCGCATCATGACTGTTAAACGTTTTGCAATTATACAAATGTGTGGTGAAAACTGTATACGCAGTGCACTATTCTCAGCGGTGGAGAAGGGAGAGAAGAAGAAGAAGAAGAAGAAGAAGAAGAAGAAGAAGAAGAAGAAGAAGAAGAAGAAGAAGAAGAAGAAGAAGAAGAAGAAGAAGAAGAAGAAGAAGAAGAAGAAGAAGAAGAAGAAGAAGAAGAAGAAGAAGAAGAAGAAGAAGAAGAAGAAGAAGAAGAAGAAGAAGAAGAAGAAGAAGTATATGAGAAGAAGAAGAAAGAGAAGAAGAAGCGAAAGGAGGAGGAGGAGGAGGAAAGAGAAGAAGACGAGGAGGCAGAACAAGAGAGGCAGGGACGAAGGCGAAAGAAGATGTAAAGGATGTGGTGGAACGTTACGAAAAAAAGGTAGAAAAAGGCTTAAGTTGAAAAAATGGATAAGGAAAAGAAGGAGCGAGAAGAGGAAGATAAAATGTCTGAAGAGGAGTGAACTGAGGTATATTGAAATGATGAGGAGTGACTAATGGAGGAGGACAAGTATAGTAGAAAGAACACAGAAGGAAAACGAGAAAGAGGAGGAGGAATAGGAACAGGGGAGGAGAAGGAGGAAGAGGGGGTGGAGGAACAGTAGACTAAGCAGGAGGAGGAAGAGGAAGGAGGTGGAAGAGGAGGAGGAAGAGGAAGAGGAAGAGGAGGAGAGGAGGAGAAGAAGAGAGAGGAGGAGGAAGAGGAGGAGGAAGAGGAAGAGGAGGAGGAAGAGGAGGAGAAGAAGAGGAGAGGAGGAGGAAGAGGTAGAGGAGGAGGAAGAGGGAAGAGAGGAGGAGGAAGAGAAGAGGAGAGGAGGAGGAAGAGGAGAGGAGGAGAGGAGGAGGGAGGAGGAGGAGGAGAGGAAGAAGAGGAGGAAGAGGAAGAGGAGGAGGAGATGGAGGAACAGCAGACGAAGTAGGAGGAGGAGAGAGGAGAGGAGGAGGAGGAGGAGGAGGAGGAGGAGTCAAGACGGAACGTGAGGGATGAATTATTCCCTACGGCTGTTCTATTCCGTGTAAATAAAAGCAAATAAAGACATTCCACTGGAGATGTGGTCTGTGTATAGCCGCCTGGAATTATATACCAGTCCACCTGTATGTAGCCCTATGTTTACACATATCAACCATCGAATATATATATATTTGTAAATCCAACCGTATAACCTCGTCATCATACTTCTACTTATCTGTATACAATGCATACTAATAAAACGTATACGTGTATAATAAATATTTTCACAAGTCATTCTACCGCTCAAGTCAAGGATATGGTATTAATTGTATACAGAGTAGACTTTTTATTGCTGCTTAAACCTTGACTTACTATTTGACTTAAGTAATTTCACGTATACTATAGAGCAGTGTTTTTAACTTAATGTAATCGTGGCTGAAGTTGTGTAGCGTTTACATATGCACGAGAGAAAGTCCTCAGGGGCATATTCATTCCCTGTTTGGCTCTCGACTGGAACTTGGCTTGCACGGCAGTTTCTGCTTAGTAGCGAGAATCGTCTGATCGGCTTGAATATTAATTGTATTGTATTGTATCTAAAGATTTATATAACGCCTCTCTCAGAATAACTATAATTCAGAAGCGCTCTCAGCACGAAAACCCAGGGGAAAAGAAGCGTCTTTAAAGAACGAGAGACCAAAGAGGAAAAACTAGTCATTAGTTTAGCCCTTAATGAGGGGGTAAGGTCATTCCAAGTAGAGGGACCAACCACAGCAAATGCCCGGCGTTAATACTGTAAAGTGGCGCTGTAGAAGTTCTTAGATTGTTATTGTGACAGAGGCGCTGTCTATTTGACAAAATAAAACTACGATCCAACAGATGGTTTGGTCAAGCAACTCGTGTCACCAGTGCATGGAAAGTCGGGAAAATATAATAGGCCTATAATGTCAAAGGAAAATGGATGCACTATATCTTAATGCGCGCAGTGAAAGGTCGGATAATGCAAGAGTATATAAGGTAACTTAACTCGATAAGATCAGGTTTTGTGATGTCTTACAAAGTTCTACATTAAGTGTATTATGCTGTATCTATAAATTTATATAGCGCCTCTCACAGTGCACACCAATCAGATTACTAAATAAAATAAGGCATGAAAGATAAGGAAGGTTAAGGTAAAGTTGAGGTAATGCAAGTTAGGCTAATGTAGGGTAAACTGATGTTAAGTTATAAGGTAAAGTGAGTTAAAGTGGGGTATCAATCAATCAATCAATCAATCAATCAATCAATCAATCAATCAATCAATCAATCAATCAATCAATCAATCAATCAATCAATCAATCAATCAATCAATCAATCAATCAATCAATCAATCAATCAAATCAATCAATCAATCAATCAACCAACCAACCAACCAACCAATCAACCAATCCAACCAATCAATCAATCAATCAATCAATCAATCAATCAATCAATCAATCAATGAGGTATCAATCAGTCAATCAAATTAGTTTAGTGTATTAATTAAGCTGACACAGATGCAACTGAAACAATCTCTCATCCCTCTCAGTCGTCCTTTCCCACCAATCCATTGGGTAGATTATTGTAAATTCTATATTATAAGGTAAGGTAAGTGACTTCTAAAGCAACATATTTATTATGTACTAGCAATTTTTACCCGGCGTTCGCCCGGGTTTTCCCCAGGCGTAATTTTTAACGGCTGCAAATAAAGGCTACTTACTTACTATATTTGCTGATGGGCTTCAAATATTTAAAAATGTCCATATATCTGAATGGAAACGATATTTAGAGGTGAACATAGTTGCTTTGCCCGTGTACTGCACGGGTTATCTCTACCTTATAATTATAGGCAATATTATTATTTTGTTCCCCGTCTTTACGGTTTATCTCTACCTGAAATAGGCGTATTATTTTGTTCCCCGTACTACACGGGTTATTTCTAAATTATAATAGGCGTATTATTTGCCGTTGGCCAGCGTGACGTAAGATTGCATATTTAGCCGCGTGACGTAATTTAAGATTGCATATTAATTTTAGTGACGTGGACAAATGGGCATGCTTATAATGTCCATAAATCGGAATTGAAAGCAAATTATGAGCTGAAAGTAATTGGGATGAGATAGAAATTCGAATAGCTAAAGTAAGTTTCGAGTTGCTTTGACCTAGAAAATCGGCAATGGCCGTGGTTGCAAAAAATGTGAGCTTAGTGTAATTAGGTCACCCAAATCTGTAAATGGTTGCGCTGACCTAGAAATTCGCCCGTGGCGACTTCTGATTGGTTGCTAGATGCTCCGTGTGACGTAAGATTGCTTATTAAGCATGCGTGACGTGAACAAATGGCCTTACTATGGGCGGTATTGAAATAAGCTCGCTGAAAAGTTAAATTTAAAATGGCCATATATCGGCGTTTAAATAAAATTGCGAACTGAAAATAGTCGCGTTGACCTAGACGTTGCGTAATAATGCTTTGTAAATTTTTTCAACTCGCTAAACTGTTCCGTTTCGGAGCCTTTAGCCGGACAGCGATGCATTGCAAACATACATACATACATACGGAAGGACAAACTTTAAGAATTATAGTATAAGATTTCATCAGTTATTTAATCCGACCCCTCAGCGTGCCACGGTGCCACCCATCGAACAGTCCACCCACTGTGTATACTATACTGTATACCCTTCTTTGCGCTAAGTATACACCGAACGGTGGGATGGACTACTCTTACAACGTCATTAGCTGGACGAGATCATCGGCCGTGTAATATTATTATCGAGTTCCAAAGATGGCGGCCGCACTTCAAAGGGTGTTAAGTAAACTGAACGGCAGAGGAGGGTGTGCTTCATGTATAGTAGCTCCCTCTGCTGCTCAGTCATTTCCGATCACACCCGCCCACCCTGCAGCTGCGCCCTTACCTGGAATATCATCATCATCTGGTCCTCTGCCATCACCCGCACACACATCTGAGCGCAGGCATAGAAGACGGTCAATGGTACTCAGAACTCAAAGTATCTTTAATGGACGTATACGACTGAATGAAACCAATCTACTGCCAGATAAACCAATAGACTGACCAACCTACCAATCTTCGGAACGACCAATCTTCCGACTCAAAACCAATATACTGACCGACCGACCAAAGTACTGACCGACCGACCCATCTACTGACCCGCCGACCAATCTACTGACCCACCGACCAATATATTGACCGACCGACCAATATATTGACCGACCGACCAATATACTGACCGACCGACAAATCTACTGACCAATCGACCAATCTACTGACCAAACAGCCAACCTACTGACCAACCAACCTACTGACCAGCCAACCAATCTACTGACCAGCAAACCAAACCACTGACCAAACAACCAACCTACTGACCGACAAACCAATCTACTGACCAGCAAACCAAACCACTGACCAAACAACCAACCTACTGACCGACAAACCAATCTACTGACCAGCAAACCAACCTACCGACCAAACCGCGAACCTATAGTATACTGACCGACAAACCAACCTTCTGACCAACCTAAACCAATCTACTGACCAACCAACCAATCTACTGACCAATCAACCAATCTACTGACCGACAAACCAACCTACTGACCGACAAACCAACCTACTGACCAACCAACCAATCTACTGACCGACAAACCAATCTACTGACCGAAAAACCAATCTACTGACCAACCAACCAATCTACTGACCAACAAACCAACCTACTGACCAAACAACCAACCTACTGACCAACCAACCTACTGACCAGCCAACCAATCTACTGACCAGCAAACCAAACCACTGACCAAACAACCAACCTACTGACCGACAAACCAATCTACTGACCAGCAAACCAAACCACTGACCAAACAACCAACCTACTGACCGACAAACCAATCTACTGACCAGCAAACCAACCTACCGACCAAACCGCGAACCTATAGTATACTGACCGACAAACCAACCTTCTGACCAACCTACCAACCAATCTACTGACCAACCAACCAATCTACTGACCAATCAACCAATCTACTGACCGACAAACCAACCTACTGACCGACAAACCAACCTACTGACCAACCAACCAATCTACTGACCGACAAACCAATCTACTGACCGAAAAACCAATCTACTGACCAACCAACCAATCTACTGACCAACAAACCAACCTACTGACCAAACAACCAACCTACTGACCGACAAACCAATCTACTGACTAACCAAAAAATCTACTGAACAAACAACCAACCTACTGACCAACCAATCTACCGACCGACAAACCAACCTACTGACCAATCAACCAATCTACTGACAAACAAACAAACCTACTGACCAAACAACCAATCTACTGACCAACCAATCTACTGACCGACAAACCAACCTACTGACCGACAAACCAACCTACTGACCAATCAACCAATCTACTGACAAGCAAACCAACCTACTGACCAAACAACCAACCTACTGACCAACCAACCAATCTACTGGCCAACCAACATGTATACTGACCAACAAACCAACCTACTGACCTCCAACAAATCTACCGACCAAACAACCAACCTATTGACCGACAAACCAACCTACTGACCAGCAAACCAACCTACCGACCAAACAACCAACCTACTGACCGACAAACCAACCAACTGACCAACAAATCAATCTACTGACCAACAAACCAATCTACTAACCAAACAACTAATCTACTGACAAAACAATCAATCTACTGACCGACAAACCAATCTAGTGACCAACCAACCAACCTACTGACCAACCAACCAATCTACTGACAAAACAATTAACCTACTGACCAGCCAACCAACCTACTGACCAAATCAACTAATCTACTGACCGACCAACCTATCTACTGACCATCCAACAAATCTACTGACCAACAAACCAACCTGCTAACCAAACAACCAATCTACTGACCAACAAACCAACCTATTGACCAAACAACTAATCTACTGACCGACCAACCAATCTATTGACCAACCAAACAATCTACTGACCGACAAACCAATCTACTGACCAAACAACCAATCTGCTGACCATCAAGCCAATCTAATGAATAACCGACAAATCTAATGACCGACCGACCAATCTAGTTACCGACCGACCAATATTCCGACCAACCGACCAATCTACTGACCAGACTTCCGACCAACCGACCAATCTAATGACCGACCGACCAATATTCAGACCAATCTACTTACCGACCAATTTAATGACCGACTAACCAACCGACTGACCTACCGACCAATCTACAGCCAGACTTACAAAACGACTGATCGACCGACCAGCCAGTCTACTGACCAACCAATCAATCAACCTTCAGACCAATCTGTTGACCGATCTGACCGATCTACCAACCTGTATTCTGACCAATCAATCTACTGACCGATAGACCAACGTATACTGACAGACCGACTAATCTAATGACCGACTAATCTAATGACCGACTAATCTAATGACCGACTAATCTAATGACCGACCAATCTAATGACCGACCAATCTACTGACCGACCGACCAATATTCCGACCGACAGATATATGGCAGACAGGACTAATGAAGAGAAGGCGCAAAAGATATTAAGGCGTACAGATACAGTGAGAAAAGACATACCTACACATACATTGCATACATACATATGAAGAAATTGAAGAAAACTAACAGACATACAAATAGTCCGAGGGAGACACCCAGAAAGCCAGCCAGAAACAAAACTACAGACATTCATTTCGATGCTACCTATCGTTATAGAATCAAGCGATTTTGAGGAATTCATCTCGCATCCATTCAAAACGATTACAACCCCCGACCATACAGCAAGGGGTAAATGCCTCTTATAAGTGCCCCCATGCGACTGCTGCCTCTTCAGCCAACCCTGCCATGCAACCTCGGCCGCCGAAGCCTTCCTCCTCCCATCCACTGCCGCCCGCAACCACGGAAGCACAGGCCTAATAGGTCTATTGTATACATACATATCTTCGAGTCTATTTAGGCGGAGATTGCGCCGCGAGCGAGGAAGTCGGAATGCCGGGTGCGATAAATTTCGGGCCCAGCTACGCACGAGGCGGTCCTAAGATTCCAGTGATCGGCTACGGACATACACTCACACATACGCGTTTATACATATACACTTGAGGTTCTCCCGCCCGCTTGATACTTAGGGCGTACAGTTAACGCGTTAATTCCGAGGTGCCGCGCCGGGACCCTCGTGCCGCAACAGTGGTCAGTAGAACTGCATTTCTTTAAACTGTTTATGCCTAATACGAACAGAAAAGTGATAAAGTGATTTATATGTAGCTATTCAAGTCTGCAATAGTTGCAAGCAGTGCTGCTCGCATTCACAATGCTATTCTTCATTAAGCCCATAAATTGTTAGAAAACTATATTACAATTATTACCAATTAAACCCTTTATTTTTCTAAAATTATACCAACATTACAATTGTTTATGGAGTCATACACTATCTATGAAAGAATAGCTATATCCATTATCGCAGCAGTTAGGCCAATTTTAGACCAACAAATGTTAGGTTAGGCTATATCAGGGTCCTTCAGTGACTCCGAAGGATGGTTTGCAAATGAAGGCGTCGACTGTGTGCTGGATAGACAACCAATGAAAAGCGAAGATTTAGCAAGAATTGGACTAAGCATGCACGAGAAAGCACTTTAAAGCCTATTATAGTTGTAAAATTACAACTAAAAGAAGCATTACCCCTATGTATGGGATACAATATAAGATTAATTAAGGTTCAATGTCAGAGACTCAGAGTTCAACAATATTTAGCAAATACCTACAAGAATAATATTTATTCATATCGTTGCCAAATGGTTAGGCGTCAGAAATTGATGTGATGTTGTTGTTGTTGTTGATGATGATGATGATGATGATGATGATGATGATGATGATGATGATGATGATATGATGATGATGATGATGATGATGATGATGATGATGATGATGATGATGATGATGATGATGATGATGATGATGATGATGATGATGATGATGATGATTGAAGGCACTTTTCCGGCCCGTGCTCGCATATAACACGTATACAGCTTAGATCAATCACTTTTCCACGACTGAGATTTTTACTGTGGATTTATGCGCCTCAATTTATTAATATCTAACAATACTTAAAAATATATGAAACTCATTTTGAAACAACTATGATATATCTGTCTCATAATTTTTGCTGCATGCATGCTTCGCCAAAAGTTTATCCAAAGCAAAGATCGCAACCAATGGGTGGGGCACTGAGGTCCCGTGCATTAGGTTAACTTAGGTATAGGTCTACCTGTTCCGGAGACGATAATATGCTCGATTGCTGATAACGATTATTCTAAGGAACATTATATACTGCTCCAGATGAATGGTTTCAGTTTCGGATGTTCACGCGATTATCCTGAATTCCCATAGCATAATTATATTAGAAATCGTAGAATTCTGCAGATCGAGATCTTGTGTAGGTATTTGAACTTCGAGGCCGCGTCGTCTTAGCGTATACACTACAGTCATCGGCTGCAGATTGAGCAATGTAGGGCGAATGTATTTCAGTGGGCCTGAACATGTATACCCTGCAGGAACGCAATGCATGGGGAAAAGTACCTGCGAATGGAAGATATATCCTGAACCATGCAGTATAGAAGAGAAGGAGTCTTGAGCTTGAGAAAATGTTAGAGGAAAAGTGGAAAACGCAACGTCAATGGCGCTGTATAGTATAAATCAGTTGAGGTAGGAGAGTCTCCACCCTTCGCCTCTGAAAATCACATTCTTGCAACATAGACTGAGAATTGTTGCATTTTCTACGGAAGATGCCAAACATGTTTGTCTTTTGGTGGATTTTTATGCTGCGCTGGAAATGCGATCTACGATGATAAAATCTCGATGCAAAACATGCGTTGATTGAGAAACAGATGGACTGCAGAGCCTGGGAGAAGGGCGGGAGAAGATGCTCGAAGCATGTATAGGATGATCCATGGTATATGGTCAGGTATAAACTGAGATATATGGTATACGGTATACATGGTAATTGAGATATATGGTAAGGTGTAAGGAAACTAAGGTGTCAGTTCTAAGGTATATAAGCTACGATGCTATGTAAAGTAAGACAATGCAAGATACGAGGCAAGATAAGATATTTGGAAATATGTTGGAACATATTAGGTAAGGTAAGTAAGCTCAAATGACATGTAGGCATGGTATAATATTAGGTAGGTATCGGCGTATCGCAAGTATAATGCAAGGAACAGTTAGATGTTAGTTTAGTAAGATATTAGATAAGGTAAGATGCTAAGTAATTCAAGGTAAGCTGCGATAGACCTATTGGTAACAGAGAATTATAAGTAGGTATGCATCAGGACATGTACATATAGCTCCTGCTATAGAATAAATAAAGAATACCGGAGAATCATGCAGACAAGAGTGGCGCTTTAGAAGTTCACAAATTAAAAATTAATGATGATGATGGTGATGATGATAGCAATGGTTAGGCTATATTAGTAGTAGTACTTCTATTTGTGCTTTTATTACTATAGCAAATACTTTTCTTACTATTACTAGCATTAGGCCTACATTAATTAATTAATTAATGTGTTATAGAAGTTCTGATATTATATTATAAACATGTGAAAGTGCTTACAGTGTAGACGACGAGTGAATTTCTCTGTTCCTGTAATATCCAGAAATCAAGAATCTGGAATAAGACAGACGACGGATCGTGGACACACGAGGAGGATCTTCTTTTCCTTCGATTCTAAATCTACGGATGAAGAAACCTTCTTTTATAAGAAGACCTCTCAGGCCACTCACTCACTAATTGCTTGCAATGACAGTGCGGCCGTCCTCCAATCACTTTGACTTAAGGCGAGGAGGATGCCTTGCCAATCGAAATATATTTATGTAGCAACGATAAAACTATCCACAGAGCGTCGTCTTGTCTTGCCGTGCCTTGCCGCGAAAGGGCCAATCGCCCTATATGTAATCTATGTGTCCGTGTATATATATATGCGCGTGAAGGCATATATATATATTCATATAAACTGTGTTGACGTGTGCTGTTATGCGTGTAGATATATATCCGTATACGAAAGAAGCTTAAGTCCGTTAGCCAAGCGGCTGACTTGTCAGACGTTGCGCACGTAATGGTCGGTTTTAATGAGCAGCGGAAGCGATGAATAACAAGTCTGCGAGTAGGGGTCGTTTTCCACTGCTTCTTCCGTACTCCACCATCTCACGGTCATTGCTGGCTTCTATCTGAATCGGCCGCCCGTACACTAAACTACTACGTACTACCAATGCCACCACGCTTGTTGGTACGTCTGTCGGTGGCCCGGTGTATGTAGGTATACAGCGATTAGTGTCTGTGTCCACTGAGCCAGGCTGCGCTCGCTTTTGGGGCCCGACTCTCTTGTCGGTAAGGAGATAGAGAAGTTGGATGAATGTCTGCGATTCGCCCAGCTGTTCAGCTGCGTCGGCTCCCATTGGTCGACGCTCGACTAGGCAGACTTAATGAACGGACAACCCCGAAAGACAGGAAGAAGGACGAAGGGAAAGACAGACGGACAGACAAACAGAGGCAGATACACAAGCAGTTCATTCACAGATTGAAGCGTTGATGATGCTATATTATTGTCCGGTTCCTATAACTGACGGAGGAACCATTGAAGATCAGATGTCAAAGACCGAATCCGTTGCTTGTTTCCTTAACACGGCGTCAATGAGTTGCCCAACGGAGGCCTGATAAAGAATCGAGCGTTAAAAGATTGAAACAATACGCACCAGGGTTAATTAGGCTCCTCAAAGAGTGAATTAACGTCATTGATATGCGACCTTTTATAAAGGGTCATCTATGGGTCATGGAGCGCCTCTGGGTAGAGCCCTTGAAGAGGCGCTATATAAATTCTATGATTGATTGATTGATTGATTGATTGATTGATTTCCTTAACGCTTCTACGCCGAGCTATATTGGTTTCCCAATCACTTTCAGTACACTCTCGCCGTTGAAGTGTTAAGGATAGCTTGTGACACGAGAGAAAAAATTTCCACAGATAAAGCGATCACGGCGGCTCAGACCTAAGGAGCTGTAATCAACGCGGTGCTTCAGCCGGAGGATGCGCAATGCGTCGAAACAAATTCTACACATTGTGAGGCTCTGCTAATTAATTAGCTCACATTGTATTATACAACAAGGGCCGGATTAAGACTTCCGGGGGCCCTAAGCCAAGAGTCGAGTTAAAACATCCATAGGTCCTAACTCTAAAAGCAAAGCCAATTACCAAAGTACGGGGACATGTCTGAACACAAAGCTCTTAACGTAGCTGTACATGATAAGCTATGTTTTTTCTCTGTACAGACTGTGTGAGTCTGTGCCTAAAGTCAGTATTCAGTAAGTATAGTATACTAATACTTACTAGAGCTGAAAAACGCGTCAGGGCAAAGCGCTAAATAAAAAATTAGGAATTTGCTACAACATTTTGATTTAATTTTGCGGATTTTGATGTTCCTCAAAGCGTTGTGGAACTGGTGGGGCCCTAAGTTATGGCTTAGTTGGCTTATGCCTTAATCCGGCACACCGTATACAACAATATATTAAAGCACCCTGCCGAATAGAGGCCATTTAGCTAAGAATAAACAATTCCCGATTAGATCGAATGTTGGTATGGGCTATGCTATAAATCCTGTATAGACTGTAACCTTTTAACCAACCTCTGTTCAAAGTACGTGGATGTCTCAGAAAGCTATCGAACGAAGTATAGATCATATTCACAAAATATAATTCAATAGTCTACGAGATTATCAATTATTTACTGTTATCATCATCATCATCATCATCATCATCATCATCATCATCATCATCATCATCATCATCATCATCATCATCATCATCATCATCATCATTATCATCATCATCGTCTTCGTTGTTGTTGTCGTCGTCGTCGTCGTCGTCGTCATCGTGCTCATCATCATTATCATTGTTATTGCCATTGTTTTTATTGTTGTTAGAAACTATTATTATTATTATTATTATTATTATTATTATTATTATTTTATTATTTTTATTATTATTATTATTATTATTATTATTATTACAGAATTTTATACAGCGCCCCTTACAAGGTTGCCTATTCAAAGGCGCTTCCAGCACAACCCCGGCCGAACAGGACAGTCTTAAGGGCAGTGAAAAAGAGACAGAGAGACCAATAGGTATTTGACGAAACGTGGTAGTGAGCCCATTCCAGGTCGCAGGACCAGCCACGGAGAAGGCGCAGCGCTGCCTGCGGAAAACAGTAAGTTCAGCTTGTGCAGCTGAGCGGAGAGAGCAGCGGCCCTGGACGCCCGTGGTGGAGCAGCAGAGCTCCCTCAAGTACGGAGGGACTAGACCCTCAATACAGCGCTGGACCAAAACAGAGATACGGCAAACAATGCGCTGTGGGTAAGTGAGCCAGTGGAGTGCATCACGCATGTACTCGGAAACTCGGCCAAACCTGGGAATGCAGCCAACGAGGCGGGCTGCAGTGCGCAGGACACTATTCATGGACCCGATCCGGCAAGCCGGAAGTTCTCTCGCATATGGCGCTACAGTATATTCAAGCCGTGAGACTACAAAAGCATGGACAGGCGTTGAGGCTCTCCTAGGAGACAGGTATACACCGGGAAATCACCTTGAACTGCCTAGGCTGATAGTAGACCCTATAGCAGCTGCGGCAGAGAAGATTTATATGTCGCGTAAATGTGAGTTCCTGGTCTAGTATGTGAAGTGTGTGTATTTCAAAGTAAGGGAGGCTAGATTTATTTAAGAAAGCTGCTTGGACGTGCCTAGCCAGATAAGCTGAGTCTTTGCCGGATGAAGCCGTTGTCGGTTTGAGGACATCCAGGACTGCAGAGTCTGCATAGCTCATTGTTCCAACCGCTCCATCGTCCTGGACCGCTGGGCAGTAGACATAGTCTTGCAGGTCGTCAGCCTAGGACTGGCTAAGGACCGCCCCAGCTTTCAGCAGGGACCCCCAGGCCAGCAGTGTAAATTATTTAAAGGAGGGACCAAGGACGGAACCCTGGGGCAACCCTATATTGGATTTAGAGCAGGGACCCACGGGGACCTAGTGGATCCGTGGGCCACCATGAAGAAGCGGTCTTGCAGAAAGGATGTAGGCCAATCAAGGGCGTCGCCAGAGAGGCCAAAGGAAATCAAAAAGCGCTACAAGAGGATGTTTTGGTCGACAGTGTCAAATGAAGCGCTAGCGTCAAACAGCGCGAGGAGGGTAACAATGGCCCCGTAGATGTCAGAGAGGTGACGGGCGATCAAAGTTTCTGTGAGAGTGATGGCCCTTACGGAAACCCGACTAGAAAGTTGTGGTTTCGGAATCAAACGTCCTATATAATTAACTCGATTTTATCTGTTGTAAATCAGACAACCGTTTTATCTCCTGAAAATTCGTTACTGCAGTAAATTGTAAATTATGTTTCACAAATGGTTCATCATAAGCAATTTGGAATCTCTGCATCTGCACTTCTCTGGATTTCATCTTTTCTTACTTCCAGGTCTCACAACGTCTGTTCTGGTGGTAAGTTTTCTAGAACTGCAAATTTGATCTTTGGTGTTCCCCAGGGCTCCATTCTTGGCCCTCTGCTTTTCATCCTCTACCCATCTAACATCGCCAAAATTGCACAATGTTGTGGTATTTCTAATCCATATTTACGCTGATGACAGTCATGACACCCAAGTGACCCAAATATATATATAAAACTTTCGACCGCTAACATTGATAACTCAAATACCAGATACATTGCTTGCTTCCATCAGATACAGTCTTGGTGTGCATTTAAAATCTGTCTTTTCATGTTCAAAATAATGTCAGGTTCTGCTCCTCCTTACTTATCATCTTTAGTCACACCATGTGCTGCTCTTGAGTCAAGACGTGGATTGCGATCGGCTTCGAAAAGAGACTTCGTAATCAAAAGAACAAATCTACAATTTGGAAACAGAATGTTTGAAGTAGCTGGTCCAGCTGAATGTATACTCTCTACCAGAACTAATCCGAAGATCATCCTCAATTAATATTTTTAAATCTAAACTTAAAACTTATCTCTTCTCTAAGTATAGGCTACTATGATTAGTAAGTATACATTGTAACGCGTCCTTTGAGTAAGACTTTGTTTTATTAAGGCGCGCTATAAATGCAAGTTGTATTGTATTGTATTGTATAAGCTCGCAAAAAAGGACCCGCGTTTGACCTATATCATCTTTATTTTATCTATTCTAAAGGCGTTATATATATATTTGCTTGGATAAGTAAGCACATATATAATATCACGTATACGTACGTGCATACGCATGCACGCATACATTATGATACAAAGTCATACATTATACATACATACATACATACATACATACATACATACATACATACATACATACATACATACATACATACATACATACATACATACATACATATATAAAATGGAGATAGAATTATTGCCGCGAAGATAAGGCACTCTAAAAGGAAGATCGGCTGGCAGGTGCACATGTCCATTGTCTCTAATAGACGTTGCTTATACGCTGAAAAAGGACTTCGCTTTAATACTTAGCTGCCACCAACGTTGTAGACGCAACATGGTTCCACGCTGCATGTACACGTGTGGTAGGGAGTCTATTGGAGAGACAGGTGTCCCATCACGTGGCCTTAATTGCCCCGATTGGCCCGCTGGTGGTCATGTTTGTGTACCGACGGCATCGTATCGAGGCGTTGGAGAAGCCGCATTTTACAAGACAGGTGTCTCCTTAGTAAGTCTATAAGACTGACGGCGCTTGAGTTTCCGACATGGGGGTGCGTCGACTATATATAGCTATACAGTTTAATGCACACTTTCAACAGGCTCCGCTCTTTTCCAGAAGGTGGATTATGATGGCGTACATGGACTCAGCTTGGACGCCAGTTCCATTGAGCGTGAACCAGTAGTTTCAGTTTTACAACACTTTGTGATAACAAAGATAATTAGCGTCGCCCTCCTCCTTCATCCACGCTTGGGACTGGCACTGAGAGAGTTCAATCAGTGGCGGAATTCTTTATAATATCCTGCAAGGTTGATCTGACCGAGCTCATAACTGCTCTTGGATTCCTTCGTTTACCCAGATCCGTGATAATCAGTGCCGCCCGAGTGGTGACCAATTAGCCAGAAATACTCGCATCTATCTGATTATATGAGAGAAGCGCTGTACTGGCTTCCTGTGTGGAGGAACGGATTCGATTCAAGATCCTCCTAAAATTAGGTCTATTTAGACGAACCGCGATGGATGGCACTGCGCCAGGATATATCAAAGAGTTCTATGTAATAGTTGTGAGTCAGCCTGGGCGCCGATCACTATAAATAGCCTACGCTCTGCTGCCCGCGAAGAACTACAGTATGTTGTAGTTGTCGCATATCGACACGAGCTCTTGTGGATTTTCTTGTTCATAGGACCTACCTCTTGGAACAACCTTCCCTCATAAATATTATAATTAGGCCTATATATCCATCCTGTTGCAATTGATTCAGATTCAATCCATTTAAGTCTGTTGCTATATTGTTATTGGTATCGGTTTCAGTCTAGTACGTATTGTTTATGCCTTAAGTAGTCCGACTTTGCGGTTGGACAGTGTGCACTCTGCAACTGCATAACGAGCAAATTCATTGTAACGAAATCGTATGTTACAAACAAAAATTGTGTTTTATAGATATGGAATGGTCCACCGTTGATAAGGTAGCTGCTGCATCATTTATTGGTGGAATGGACAGAGGAATGCTCCAATAGTCATTGGTGGAATGAGCCACCTTCTAACAGATAATTATAGTCTGCTCCACCGGTAATTAGTAGACCGCTGAAAACGTGGAATGCTGCATGCAGTAGGCTATATAGCACATGTATACCCATGAATGGTCTTTGAAGTCTGCTCTCTGCTCCTGTAAGTTCCATTACATCTTGTCATGCAGTATCCTCGTCATCTACAACGGCTCGAATTATTTAAGTGTTTTATTCTGAGCCGTGCATGTCATGACTCTCTTCATTTACCTAGGTTTATTGGTTGCAGCACCAAGAGAAAATGGCAGCAGTGCAATTGGTTCCAGCTGTTTAACAACGTCTTTTGGCTTCAAACGCCAAAAAGTTCTGTACAGTTTTTCACTGTTTATAAGTTGCATATTTATATTGCCAAACTAGTCTTCAGTGTTTAACGTCAACTTGATGTCGACCTTACCTTACTTATCTTCTTGAAGCTGATAATACCTTTATTTAACGACGCCGTCAAAACAAAGATGATTGTCGTTATCTTTAAGATGGATCCCGAGTTTAAACGGCATCTTATGACAACAAAGGTCGTTGAGGTCGGCAGAAATTATTCTGAACAGTTCTCACCGTTCGTATGGCATGATACAACTCTGCCTGTCGCCCTCTTTTAACACGAACTACCAAGTCACCTTGCGTGGCAGAGCGGAGAAATCTAAGACGAGGGATGGAAGATACTGCGACACAACGTACATTGAGATTAAATGAAGCACGGCATGCTAGACAGTTACGCATAACATCAAGATCTCAAACTCAGCGTACTTTTGCATGCATACATGTAGGTAACCAGTGCAGATCCTCCCACATGAAAATAGATATAAGCTTATGGCCTAACCTAGGTATGCCACCGATCAGCCGAGCTGTAGCATTCAAGACTGCTTGTTGCCGATTTATGCAGGACATTATTTTATCATGATTTATGCCAGGGGTGGGCAAACATTTTCTACGGAGGGCCACATTGAAAACTTTATTGTTGTCGGGGGCCGCATATCTATTTGTCTACTACTCTACTTCAATTACAATTTACAACGTATGAAACTATGAATTAATGATAATAACCATGTAGTTGTCACACTGTTTTACACATGCACATAACCGTCATAACGTTTTAAAATACGAACTGAAACAGTTTCTAATTTGGTAGTAAGATTTTACTATTCATAATTATTTCCACAAAAGTTTATTGTTACCTATCTGTCCTATCATAATAATTATGAAAATGAATGAGCTTAATTTACATACAATCTGACCACAAGTAAAATTGAATTAATGAGAAGTAGGCCTATGTAACTGTTCACAATTCTTGATAATCTTGATAACACTCACGGCACAGCAAACAGACTGCTTTGCTCCCAACGTTCGCGAAACAGTACCTAGCAGTCCATTCGTCATTAAAAGCCCGACATTCATCCTCAACCTTTCTTTTCTTGGCAGCACTCATGGTTAACTCAACGTTTATTCGCTTTCAAATTACGAAAACTAAACTTCACCTTTCAAGATGTAAATAAAAACCACTTCCGGTTGAGCTGAAAAGCGCAAGAGCAGTTTCGAATAGGGATGTTAACGCAGTTTCGAACAATCAATACTCCATACTCAATAGGGGTGTGAACGATTAATGACTAATCGATTTTGGAGCCATAAAAACATATTTAATATCCCTAGATTGGAATCAAATACTCGGAATAAAATTTTAAAATATAGCGAAAATTGTAATCGAACAAAATTAACTTCGACGCAGGATCGCAATATGTACTGCCCACGGGCCGCATAATATACTCTGGCGGGCCGCATGCGGCCCGCGGGCCGTAGTTTGCCCACCCCTGATTTATGCCATAAATGGCATTGCTATAGTCAGCCCTGAAGCATGTGTATGAATTCATCAGGGTTGTTGCCACTTGAGCTGTAAGCGAACGGCATATAGTGCGAGTCTGACGCAGATGATAAAAGAACGTTCGACATACATTCTTCATATTCTCTGAGAAAGTCCCTCCCTGATTCAAAGTTTAAATGACTTGCTGATAATTGGTAAAAAAAGTAAAAAAACTAAGAAAGTGGTTGAATTTGGGTAAACTTAGAGCTGGCCTGTTGTTGCTATTACTAGAATAAGAATTCTGTAACAAACGACACTTGAATTTAATTTTAAACGGTATTATTAACGAACTTAAATTAATTTACGTCTTAATGCACCACGAAAGAAATTTATGTATGTCCTTTTGTTAACATCATTTGGGCTCTCATATTATTCGCCAGATAGTGCCACAGCTCTGTTGGAGTGTTGGGGTGGAGGGAGATTCGCCTCGATAAAACGGTGGCTATTCTCACCAGCACAGGCGGGAATATTAAGCGCTTGAATTGTGTGTTGGAGAATGTATTGTTTGTCAGTATTATTAATGGAATTATACTCAAGCACTACGGTAATTTGGAAGCCTTGATCTAACAGAAGATTCTAAAACCGCACGACACTCTATCGTAAATAAATACAAGAGTAAGCATGAAGTGCGCCCACGTCTCACTCACCTAGTAGAGCGAGGCTATACAGCTGTTACGAAAAAGATACCTGCGCGTCGTTTCATTGATTTTCTGATAGGGTGTCATGCATCATTGGAATCTTTCATTATAACACGTACTTACGTCTGTTCAATTAATACTTAGGCCTACTGTATTTTCAATAATAGCACCGACAATACATTCTCCAGCGTAAAAGTCAAGGCTGAATTGAGTTGTGCTGGTGGGGAAAGCTACGTCCACTATACGTGCACTGGAGATAAACCTATTCGGCTGTATATTGGTAGATTTTAACACAGCAACAAGAGGGAATTATCCACAATTCCACCATTCATTTTGACAGTGTGTATACGTAGACCTATGCATGCATGTATGTGTGTAATGTATGCATGCATGTATGTATGTATGTATGTATGTATATACATACATACATGTATGTATGTATGTATGTATGTATGTATGTATGTATGTATGTATGTATGTATGTATGTATGTATGTATGTATGTATGTATGTATGTATGTATGTATGTATGTATGTATGTATGTATGTATGTATGTATGTATGTATGTATGTATGTACGTACGTACGTATGTATGTATGTATGTATGTATGTATGTATGTATGTATGTATGTATGTATGTATGTATGTATGTATGTATGTATGTATGTAGAGGAAGAGGAATAAGAGGAAGGGAAAGAAAGTATGTATGTACAATTATGTCTCAAGGTACTTAACATAGCGACGTTAGTACCTCTTATAGAAGTGCAAATATGGACGACTGAACGATGAAAAACGGGCGCATGCGACCTCAGCATCTTCTCTGACGGTGGTCCATTTCAGTTGCTCATGCTGCATGACTGCTGATGCTGATCACTTATGTGAATCAGGTGGTGGGTCCACTTGGGATGCTGTTGGCCGTATCAGTTATTGGAATCAGGCGATGGATTGATGGCCATCTTATCCTGTCAGCTGTCCAACCAATTCAATCCCTAAATCTTCGCTTAGAGGGAAGAGGAAGAGAGGGATGAAGAGGCTCACTAAGAGGAGGAATAGGGATCAGAGGAAGAAGAGGAGGGGAAGAGGAATAAACGAAGGACAGGGTAAGAAGAGGAAGAGGAGGAGGAAGAAGAGAAAGAAGAGAAGAAAGAAGAGGACGAAGAGAAGGAGAGAGGAAGAAGAGGAAGGAGAGAAGGAGGAAAAGGAATGATGGTAGGAATAGCACGAGGAAAGGAAGAAGTAAAACCATTGCAGGAGGAGAAAGTAGAGGAAAAGAAGAATGAATCGATGAAGTTGAGGAAGAGGAGGAAGAAGTAGACGAGGAATAGGCCAAGGGAGACGTCAAGCACCATAACTTAAGGATGGTGAGGAAAAGTAGGAAGGAAGAAGTAGATGCAAGAAGAGACGAGGAAGAGGATGAGGAAGAGGAGGAAGAGGAGGAGGAAGAGGAGGAGGAAGAGGAGGAGGAGTAACGGATGGAACGAGGAAGCGAAAGTAAGATCACAACAATAATTATGATGTTTCATGCGTGTGATACGTCGGACAGTCGTTCTTCTCTGTCTGTCTCTCTGTTTCTATCTCTATCTCTTTCCGTATACCTCTATAATCTCCGCCTCTATCTCCATTTCCCTGTCTGTCTCTGTCTGTCTGTTCTGTCTGTTCTGTCTGCCTGTCTGTCTGTATTCTCTCTGTCTGTCTCTCTCTGTCTCTCTCTCTGTCTCTGTCTGTCTCTCTCTGTCTGTCTCTGTCTCTGTCTGTCTGTCTGTCTCTGTCTGTCTGTCTGTCTCTGTCTCTCTCTCTCTCTCTCTCTGCGCTCAGTCACCTAAGTCCTTAAATCACGCACAAATGGCGGACGCATACAAGTCCCTGCAAACGACACATTCACGGCCACCACACAAACCCACCAACGACGCAAGAAGTCAAGAAGTCTGGAAAGATTACAGAGGCGCATTTCAATATTATAGACTGACTCAACAGCGGCAACTTAGTCCTTAGTAATCAATAGGGGTAAGTAGAGGGAGTCAGAGAGTGGGGAGGACGGGTTACAACCCAGATCAGGTTTCCTGTACATCCGATAGAAGTAGGGATACTGCCATTTAGGAGGAGGCGATTTTTCGACGTGAGTTGGCAAGGCTCATTATTTTTCGGAGCCACCTACGAACAGACATTCATAAAACTGATGCTTCTGATGACTCCAGAGTGAGCTACGACAGACAGATAAACAGATAGGCAGACATGTAAACAGACAGACAAACCGCAACACACGTAAATAAATGTTCAGATGCACACAACAAGTGACGTGGCACTCAGCCACTGATGTAGTTGAGGAAACTGCGGTTCAAGATCCGTAACATCAGTGTGATTTTCGTTAACGATAACGATAACGAAAATGTTCGTTAACGAAAATAAAATGATTTCGTTAACGATAACTATAACTATAACTAAAAATATCATTAACTATAACTATAACTATAACGAAAATAACACTAACGAAAATTCATCTTTATTTTCGTTAATACAAAAAATAAAAATAGGAAGTGCAATATGGACGATACGACATAAATGAGAACGAAAAATGCGAAATTTTTATTGTGAAATTTGTCAGTTACTTTGGAAACTCGTGTATTGATGAAGCTGAATGTATCCATGCTTCAAAGGTTTTCATAGCTCTGAGTAAATTGTGAAACAGCGTATTAATACGCACAATTTTGCTTATAGACTTAATTATTGTAACTAAGTAGTAACTAAAATTAACTAAAATAAAAATCCATTAACTATAACTATAACTATAACTAAAAAATAATACTAACTATAACTATAACTATAACTAAAATAAAAAACCATTAACTATAACTATAACTATAACTAAAATAAAACCTGTAAGGAAAATCACACTGCGTAACATCTATTGTATAAGCTGTTATAACCGTTAAATTTATATGCTGTAAATATCTCACTGTTGAATATGTTAAAACTGCTGAATGACGGGTAAATTTGCTGTTATATGCATGTGTGGATAAATGAGCCTTCATATAACTAAGTACTAACATGCCAAGGTTAAGAAAATATGTAGCTGAGCGTTTATACCCATGTCTGCCCCGCGTTATGATGAGGCTCTTCTTTTATAATATTTGTGCTCACGTAGCCTTTATGAGCCGAATTATTTGGGAGGGGCCGATAGCGCATTGGATAACACGCTGGCATGGAGAGTGAGAGGTACCGAGTTCGAGTCCCGTAGGGCGGATATGCTTTGTAGGCTGCTATTAGCGCCGTGTATTGCAGGCTGTCTGTTCTGTTAGTAGTTAAGATTTAAATTGCATAACATGTAAATGTACAGCGCAGTGCGTTTGTCAGGCGCTTCAATAAAGAAAAGATTATTATTATTATTATTATTATTATTATTATTTTTTTTATTATAACAACTGTATTTATTCTCTCCATCAATCAACATCAATACTGAAAGCTACAATAGACAAGGATGCAGTAGCTGTCTAAAATGAGCGTCACAAGTGCCGTTAGTGTCACATCTCCCTAAGGTCTGGCTCCGCTAAAGTGGGAGTATAGGGAGAAAGGATGAATAAGAGGGGACAGGAGAAAGAAGACGAGGAGGAGGAAAAAGAAGAGATATCGATTCTAATATTATTATCTAATGATTATTATTATTATTATTATTATTATTATTATTATTATTATTATTATTATTATTATTATTATTATTATTATTATTATTATTATTATTATTATTATTATTATTATTATTATTTGAAGACGTTGATTTGACCAGCGTCTTCTATATAAAATGGTTCTGACTTTGTTTAGGATGTTCCGGCGTCGGGACCGGGGATGACACCCTCCTGTTAATGATTACTCTTTTATGTATAGGCCTATATTACTGTGCATTGTGTGGTTACCGACTATGTCTAAATAACATTTAACAATAAGCAGCGCTATATAAATGTCCGATTACAATTACAATTATACCCATTTTGTTGAGAGCATTTCCTGCTCTAACATCTCACTGGATGATATGTTCAGGTGTCGACTCAAAGCCTAGAAACAGGTGCCCGCTTTTGCGACGGCACCTTGCTCGCTTCTGCATTTGGCGATTCGATAAGCCGGTGCTCGATAAGATAAGCCAATTAGGGACATGGCGTTTTTCTTAAAACTCGCAACCACACCCACACGAGAAGGATGCTGCCCTTGGAACAGGGCAGCATCCCTGCCAGCATAGCTTGAGAGAGAGAGAGAGAGAAGAAAAACATTAGTGAATCCCTATATCTCCTTCATTTTCCTCCTCCTCCTCTTCTTCTTTCTCCTGTCCCCTCTTATTTCGCATTTCTTCCCTACTCCTACAATTTTTCATCCTTTTACCTACTCCTATTGCTCCCAGCTTCTTCTTCCTCTTCCTCCTCGTACTCATGCAATTCCTCCTTATACAACTCATCTTCTTTCTTCCTCCTCCTCCTCCTCCTCCTTTCTCCATCTCCTCCTGCTATTCCGCTCTCATCCTTCTTCCACCTCTTCCTCATTCATCAACAAGTAATCCTCATCTTCCTCGTTATCTCTCCTTCTCCTATTCCTCCTCCTCCTCCTTTTTCCTCTCCTCTCTTCCCAATCCTCCACCTTGCCATCCTTCTCCTGTACACGCAATCTATTTGATTTCTTCATTTCCGTCTTCCACCGCTGAAGCCGCTCCTCCATCTTTTCTCCGCTTCGACGCATTCAGTCCTTTCGAGATTAGAGATGCGCTGGCCACCTGAACTCAAGTAGAGCGGACAGGTGCCAGGCAGATGTCATTATCTCCTTCCGATAGATATGTAGTCACCTTAGACTCACCTATATAGCTCAGAATGCAATTCAGGCTTATGGTGCTATAATATAACTATTCAGGCACATGTACACATACGGGCAAACATACAAATGGGCATACAAGCATAAACACACACAGAAATATATACATAGATACATACATGATAACAGACAAACAGATGGGCTGCAGCGATGCTTGCGTGCATGATGGACTTAAACCATTTAAACATTATAGTAATAGTAGTTATCTTCAGTGAACATCTTATGACCGTCAGGCACAAACGACGTCGATCTTCGACCTACTACATAATTAAAAATTACCTATTTTAATGAATTACTTGAAAATGCCTCTGTTCAATATACTCTGACGCAGTCAACATCCAACGACTGAATGAAACTGAAGACTGTCTATAATTAAACGTTAAAAGTTGTCTAAATAAAGCGACAGTTTGACGATTGCGAACGTACCCCTGCGCGTGCGAATGTACTGCATGAGAGGCAGATTTATTGCGCGCCTGTATAAACAGCACAGTCCTCAAGCTATGTTCTGGCCAATATAATTATTTAGTAGGCCTGTAAGCTAAACACTGAGAATATGCAGTAGAGATAGCAGCTCCTGTGTCCAATTTCCTGCTCATTGAGCCGAGAGCTGCTGACGGACCCAAAGGACTGCATGGACACAGATTGCGGCCAGGCCCGCATTATGGGGGGGTTTCACGGGTGCTGCAGCACCCGGGCCCGCAGTTTTGAGGGCCCCGCATTTTCGGAAGTTAAGAAATTTATTGTTGATGTGCTTGTTATTAACTCTACTAGGTAGTCTGACACTTTTTAAAGAAAAAATGCACCACAAGCAAAGCATCTTTAGGCATGTTATAAATCTGTGCATGGTGGACCGGTGGTTGTCAGAGGGGGCATATGGAAGGTAGGAATCACAGCAACCGGGCCCCAAAGGCCTTAATGCGGCCCTGATTGCGGCGCATCACAGACTATCCTTTGACTTCCCAGTTTAGGCCAATTCTACCGTTTGGCGACAAAGACACGACGTGTTGCCTGCCAGAATAACGGTCCATATAAGTCGTAACACGGGGTCCGCTCAGCAGGCTCAAACCATCAAACGCTGGATTACAGACCAAGTACACTACCTAACAGACCCCATGCCACATAAGCAGACCACTGTGACGCATGCAATAATATGCCATGCTGAGGTCAAATGTTGGTGGATAGCCAACTATAGGCCTATATGACGTAAGCCCTCGACAATGAGCTTCGTGGCGCTCGCTAGAGTCCGCCACTTAAGGAACCAGATGCAGACAGACACAGATAATGCTGTGGTGATTTGGATTTTTGGATGTTCTGCGATGGAAAATTGGTGGCATTGATGCTTGCATCTCATGCACTGAAATAGAAATGCCCAATCCTGAATGATGTTAGACGACATAGTTTAGTTCAGTGCTTCCCAAACTTTTGTTTACTACGGATCCCTTTTGATCTTAAATGTTTTGATGGAACCGCCTAAGTCCTACCTAACCAAACCTGGTATACGTAGCGCCTGCATGCGAAGCAGACCAATTAATTATAGGCCTGTAATAGGTTTAATTAATTACCGTGATCGGGGTATAAACAGTTTTTAATCCATGAACATTAGATTATAAATCATTTAAATTAAATTTTCCCACGGAATCTTAATGTCTTCGCCTCGATCGTAGTCTGATTTCTAATGTAGGGTAACAACACATTCAACCAACTCTTTTATCCAATTTCCTCACGGAACCAATGTCTTGCCGTCGGGGAACTCTAGGGTTCCGCGGAACACATGAGGGAAACGCTGGGTTAGTTCAAGCGGGCTACTACGTTTTGACCACCGTATACCTCTCACACAAGGTAAGAGTTGATCGATAGGAATGCAAATTTGGCAACGCTTCCATGATGTCTCTCGATCTCCGACACTAGTCTACGTTCATACAGAAGAGTTAAAAGGTAGATGTTTCATGTAGAACGCAGGGAGAACGCTCATTTTCTTCTCTTAGGTCCTTTAGCCGACACTTCTAAGAACCCCAAGGTCTGGACACGATCCAGTGCAATGCGTTACTTGCCAGTCACTTCCCAACAAAATGCCGATATCAAATTCTGCTACCTTGTGGATCTAGTCTGGAAACTTCTATGGCGTCATCATCATAATGCATAAGGCGTCATTAAATGATGTTCGTTACAAGTTAGGTCGTAGTCAAAGAAGTCCTTTTTGCACGGCTGGTAATATATGACAGCCTATATATCACTTAGCTGGGTCATGTATTCGGGTCATTAAATCGGCGTTTTAAGTACATAAAGACTCGCTGTGTATGCAAATCCATTCTGTTACTTAACATTCGATCTATTGCCAAGACAAGAGGAGGAGGAGAAGGAGGAGGAGGTAGAAGAGGAGAAGAAGCTGAGGGATGTTTTCAAGAGGATCGACGTGACATGCGATATCAGGCGCACCTGGGTCACTGTGTTGCCCCTTGGCGAAACGGACGTGGTAGGTGGAAGCATGGGGGTTGTATACGAGGAGGGGTTACAACGTCAAGAGTGACCGCCTGCAAATGGTCTCACTCGAGCGGCGTGACGTCTATTAATGAATATCTCTCGACCGTAATCTCGCGCGAATTATCAATGAATTGCAGGCGCACCATCAAAGCTGGCGGGCCGCCTCTGTTAACTGTGGCGGCCAGGTATGCCCACACCTGGCGTGGGGGGCAACGCCAGTGGCAACACACCTGACAGCGCGATTGTTGTTGTTATGGGCTCTCAATCGACCGATGATATCTGCCCCGGGATGGGCAGCTCGTCAGAATTAAGAGCTTCCGATGTGATGGACAGATGGAGCTAAGATATACGGGAATGAACGGAGAGGGAGGAGGGCGGGGTATCGTTTACTCGCAACAGCGCGACACCTTGCGGCTGTTTGCGATAATGAAATGGCCGCACATTGTCAGCTTCTAGGAGTTTCACGTCAGCTACGAGCAGAAATACGACTCCACTTAAAAACAGACGAATAAAAACAGCCGCATCATTACTCCTCCTCCTCTTCCTTCTCAGTTTCCTTTCCTCCTTCACGTCATGTTCCTCTTCGTTTTTATTGTTCTACTTCCTTGTGTTCTTTGTCTTCTTGTTCCTCTTTCTGAAGCGCTGTTCTTCTTGACTGTTGTTCGTCTTTTCGCTCTTAGGCCCTAATACTCTTTCTTCTCGTCTGCCTGATCGACCATCTCTCTTCGATCCTCTTCCTCTTTAACGTAACAACTACTTCCTGTTTTTTCTTGCACACATCTTGTTTACGTTCTTCTTCTTCGTATTCTTATTCACATTCTTCTCCTTCTCTTCTTCTTGTGCAAAGAGTCAATAGCTCAAATACGTTCAGTTAAAAAATCGCTTAATTTAATCTAGAGTGCACTTAGGCCTAATGTAATGTGATGTAGGTTTGAATTTTGTATCTCTCCTTCTAAGCACCTCTCGAAAGCGTGCATGTCCATCACGGAGATAAAAAAAACGATAGAAAAATCAATCCCTAAATCAATCAATCCGTAGGCCTATGTCGCTTCACTTGCTCCATAAATCAATCAATCAATTATATTCAATGCATCCCTAAATCAATCAGTTCAGCAGTTCTTGAACAGTTCGGCCTCAAGCAGCATGTCACGGAGCCCACCCACCAGTTGGCTTATCTCAGCGGATTTCATATCGCATTGCTGCTATGGTTTCTCGCGATGTTCTTGGCTTTGCTCCATCTTTGCTTTGCTTTTTCGGTTGTGGGCCCTTCCATCTGGAATGATTCCCCAGCTTGAGATCCGCTTTTACTTGTGGTCCACCCGGCAAGGTTTTACAAGTCGCTGAAGTCTGTTTTCTTTAGTCATGGCTGGGCTGGAAGCGCTCCTGAGGAGGTTCGTGAAGGGGCGTTATATAAATGATCAGAATGAATGAATGAATGAATGAATGAATGAATGAACCCGATAGACATCAACAACCAGCCAATACAAATTGAAACACAGAACGAAGACATATTCACGCAGCCTTCCAAGAGTTACCGTCTTGTCTTCCCGTAGAGGGCACGTTGAAACCGACTGGCGCCGCCCTTCATCGCGATACGCTGGATACCTTCGTACTATTATCGTGTTTGAATTGATTCGTTACCTCATTGTTACCTCACTGACAAAGACATCGAGAATGTCATGTTCCCGAGGAAGACCACGACGATGAAGTGGCGATTACGAAACTTGCAGCTTGTTGTCTGGATGCTAAGTTGCTGACTGACGACTTTCAATTAAATTCAGTTCAATTTATTGGTCCCATCATGGTACTTTCAACTGAGTAGTGAGTGGTTCCGGCCCGATGGAACTGTTCAGATGTACTGATCATATGACGGGCAAAGGTTTTCTCTTGGCGCTGGAAAACAGGAAAATACTAGCTTGCGATGTTTGCAGGAAATAGCCAGGCGCCGACCTCGATGCAGACATCGGCAAGCTTCGAGGTTAATGTCAATGGCGGGGGATACAGATAGTGTCTGACGTCTGCTGTGTGGCCAATTCGGCTGACGGGTAGGAGCACCGACGCCGAGCATATCTTGTCCTGGACTCCTGGGGAGCATTGGAGCGACTGCACAGACATACTCGTGTCAGAGGCCGCGTTGGGGCGCGGTTGTCCAGGAATTTTGCGGGGGGGATGAAGGACACTCTTTCAATTTATACCCGTTTATTGTCATATCTGCGGATTAAATGCCGAGCCTCGTGGTTGCCTGCATAAGAAATATCACAGGACTGTCAACCCATGGGATGGCGTGCGTGTCGGACTTTCGGAGGCCAGACAAGGCTTGGAGTGATATTGTGGCGACCCCCTTCCTATCCAGGCTTGGGTCGGGCAGTTGTGGAAAATCTCCTTCTCAACAGACTTCTGATCCCGGGTTCGAACCCCTGGCGTAGCAATGAATATGCTGCCAGTTTCACCGGTATGAGGTAATGAAACTCTAAGGGTTTTGTCTCTGAGTCTAGCGCTTCTACGCAACGTCTGTTGCGATGGCGCTACAGAAGCATTTATAGATTCTACTTCACTTTCTACCAGGGTACCATGGCCAGGCGCTATATCCGCGGCTTCTGCTGTGGGCAGACCAATACCTCGCAGGGTATCTGGGTCCTTCTTTCCCACAACTGCACTTTCAAGAAACCGTGATCTGGTTTCCATGCTTTGCATCTTACTCACTAAGGAGTTCAAGATGGCGGCCTGTTCTTGTTGACTGTTTAATACTACGTCAAGAACTTTACGTATATCTACAGATTCATCCGATGAAAACATTTCTTGTTCCATTGTAACATTTAATTATCAAACCTGTAAATCTAAGAAACAATTATATAGCGCAAGCAGCTCGGTGCAATGTCACTAATCAAGGTTCATCATTGTGCAGTCATTAAAACAATCACCGAAAATTAATCACTTACAAGGATCATCATTAGCGATAAACAAACAACTTTACTTATTTAGCGCTTGAATTAAAAACAAGATACAAATACGATACTCTGTGTTTCTAACCTTACACCAAACCACGAAGGTGAAGAATCGCAACAAAACCACTGGCAATGTAGAACGTCTTCGTCGCACTGCAGCAGGC